>CM076573.1:430053076-430383543 GCA_034641835.2 Pinus albicaulis | reverse complement strand
AGGAACATGCAGTGTTTATAATGTTTTAACCAACATAACCGAAAGAAACACATACAAAAGAAGAAACCAGTTCTAATAACACAATATCCATGGGTGGAAATTCTCTCTGCAATGAACCCACAACTTTCCAAGTCTCAGAATCAGCTTGCACCGTTCTTCGGCAAGCTAGTTGGATTCCATATCTACACATACTACAAGGGTTTAATATAGAGATAGCAGTTGCATTTTTGCAAAACCTGTGGGAAGAGGATACCATAGTCAAAGGAAGAATCATACCAATCTCCGAGGAAATCATCGCTAAGGTCTCTGAACTACCAATAAAAGGATAAAGATGGACTAAAAACATTTCCTTCTACAAGAAACAATCTCAGTGTACCAAGACCAAGGCGAACCATTGGAATGAAAAGGGAAAGGTATTAATCCCGCATCCTTGCAGCAGCCTTGGAAAAAATTGGCAGTCTTTATTCAAATATATATCACATGCGACGAATGCTGGGATGTGGTAAAGTCCTGCCAACTTAAACTATTAGCTATTCTCAAGCGAAAAATTTCAATTAATTTGACCTTTTTCCTAAATTCTGTATTGCACAATATTGTTGTTCGAATTAGAAAAGATAAAAACCCCCAAGAATTTGTCAGTCACCATGGATTGATTAAATTGATTATCATTCATGAGTTAAGAAAACATCAGATAACTTGGGACAGCTTTGTTAATCCTTCCCTGTCTATCCCTAAAGAAAACCCTGAGAGAGAAGAGATTGAACTCCCTAGAATAACCATACCCAGGAGAGCAAGAAGGAAGAGATCCCATGTTTCTACCACAGAACCAGGAAAACAGAGATGGTCTGAAAGGTTGCAACTACGCAGAACACCTCGGAATTTCTAGATGAGGCGGGACCATCCCATACACCACCTTCAAGCCCTCAAAATATGTCCTTACAAGACTACGAAGAAGAAATGGCTCAATTACTTGAGAAAATGAGAACATCTCGTGAAATTGGAAGCCCATCTGAACAATCTGAGGAATAGAGGGACCTGTTGAACCAGTCGGTCACTACTAGCAGCTCTAGCCATACTGAAATCCTAGCTCACCATGATGAATTGTAGGTTTTGAGGGTTTTATCCCCCTCTGATAATGAATGGGTGAGTAGGGAAGACCGGACAAAGAGAATAAACCAGTTAGGGGGCACTGTTCTATTAGAACAAAACACAAACATTGAGACAATTCCCTTGATGCCTGAAGGAAATATTATTTCACCCAGTCAGGACGTTAATGTTGAAATAACTTCTCAAACACTTGAAGAAAAAACCATTGCTGATAACCTTAGAACTGGCATAACCATTTCTGAAACCGAAGCCACTGCTCCTCCTTCTCCTGCCAAAAACTTGCTAAAAGAAAAATCAACTGAGATTAAGTTAAGGAAAATGAGCAGGAAGTGCAAGAAATTGAGAAAAATGGTAAAAAAAATAAGGAAATGATTGGAAGAAGCAAACAAGGCTTGGAGGCTTGAGAAGGAATTGGCTACCATGGGAACCCAAACAGATTTTGTTACCCAAACGGTAGATATTGCTGAAATTTCTGTACAGACTGATTTAATATGCAATGTTGAAGCCTCTATACATACTAATTTAATATATACCGCTGAAGTTCCTATACAAGATGATTTAATGGACAATGTTGAAGCCTCTGTACAGACTGATTTAACAGACACCTTTGAAGATTCTGTACAGACTGAGTTAATGGATAATGTTGAAGCCTCTTTACAAACGGATTTGATACACACTGCTGAAGTCTCTATGCAGAATAATCTGAAACTTATAGAAGATAAGGCCACTCAAAAAGAGGTAACACCTACCTACACTCCCCTAATAGAAAAAGCTTCCAATCAGAAGCTTCGCAACGAATTAATTCAAGTCTAGCATGAATTGGCCCAGTGTAAAAAGGAAGTAGTACCCTTACATGAACATCAGGCACTACTAAAGTGATTCAAAGGCCTTTCTGCAACTGAGGACAAAACCTTTGCCCAACTCAGGGAAGAAAGGAAAAAATTGAAGAAAGCGCAGGATCAAGTGGAACAAGCTAAGAAGCAAAGTAGTATGGTTTGCTCTCTTTACTCAGATGTATTGACTTGCTGGGCACCAGCCACTAATTATGCTTTATTCTTAGTGGAAAGGTATTTATTGTTGAAAATCAAGGCTGTTAGGGCAGGGAATTTTTCCAGTGTTGCAATGAGCAGGATGAGCAGGTCCAACATCTTTTGTGTGAACTGTATTTAAACAATTTCTTTCTAGAGTAGGATAGGGACAGTAACCCCATCCCTTTCATAGGGGACATTCAATTCCAGGATTTTTCGTCCTTTTCCATAGACCAAACTAGATGGGCTAAGGCCTATAACACCTTTTAGAAAAGAGAGCATGGCCTAGATCTATGGGTTAGAGGGGAACCTACTAAACCCATGTACTTGTTTACCAAACATAAGAAATTCATGCAGCAGAAATGAGTGATATCCAAATCGGGACCTATTCACAAGGATATTGTGCATAATGGGTGGGCATACTTCCAGGACATTCAGGAAGAAGCATTAGCAGTAGCCAAACAGAGATGGCTAGCCTCTACAAATAATGTGAAGAATAGAGAACCATTTGGGTATAGGAACTTCAAAGTTGCTGCTTCCAGGTTCCTTCTATACAAAAACCTAATTTTGAACATGGTTCCTACGTGGATAGGGTGCAGATATAGATGCCCCATCATCTGGTACCCCCCTAAAGACTATCATCATGATTATGAGTTACTAGAGGGGCACACAAACTCAGTATTTGCAAAGATAAAACAGAGACATGGCTTCAAAATTTACAAAGAAGAGGTATATCCTGCATATTCTTTAACCCAGTTACACCTCAACCATTTTTTTGCATGAAGACCTACAAAAAAGGTAAGCAGGGGAGTATGTTGGGCCAAGAAGAAGGTATGTTTCAGCCCCATCTTTACCACGATTTGTCATTTACTTTTATATATTTTCCCTTCATCGTAGAAATAAAGTAAAGGAAAATAATGCAAAATAAGGTAGAGTGAATTAGTGATAAAAGATGTGTTTAATAATGTAAAAATTGATTTATCACTGTCTTTATTGATAGGGAATAAAAACAGCCAAAATGTTGATCGGCTGACTAAAAGACAGTAGACAAGAAAGGAGAACATAATCATATTGGTTCCTATGAATCAGCGGAAGATGTAGAGGCACACCTACTCTTGGAGTGCCCAGTCAATAGCCACGAAGTAGTAGGGTCTCACAATGAGAAGAATATGTTACTACTTTTTGAATTTTCCTTTAAGCTATAAAAGGTCGAAGGTGAAGAAGACGAAAAACAGTGAATTGTCAAGTTTGTGCTAATGTATTTCTGTGTGGATTAATGAATAATTTGGCATTGTGGGTATAAACATATTCTGATTATTCCTTAGCAGTAGGCTTCTAGAGGCTTCAGGCCCAACCCTGGGGGTTCTCCTGCTACTTCTGTGTTATACGTTTATTTACAAAATTTGCATTTACTGTTATCTATTGTGTTTCATAAAATTATCATTTAATTGGTTAATCGCAAGTGTGCGATGTTATAGCCTCCTTTTCTATAGACTAGATTTATCATTCATTTCCTCTTATTTGGAATTAATGCTTTTACAATTGTTAGACTAGTTTCAGCATGGTTGTTATTCAATTCCGCTTATAGTTAATGTTTGGATCTTTTCATCATAATTATGAGCGTTTGGTTGATATTTAATTCTGAAGGATGTTCTTTTTTTATTAAAGGAGAATTCCATTGCAAAATCTAGAATAATTTATTGTTGTTCAATTTATTAGGATTGTTGTTCAATTCATTAAGGTAGTTGTTCAATTTATCAAAGCGTGTTGTTCAATTGCAATCTATTCTTTTCAGGCTTGAGTGGTTATTTCTTCATAAGCTTAGAACACAATTAGCTCCTTTGAATAGTCTGAAGTATTTCGTAATTCACTTTCATGTTGGTTTGATTGAACTTCGAGAATTAAACAATCTTCCTTATAACGACTTAGAGTAGTTAACCTCTGATGTCACTTGCATATATTTTGCTTACACTCTTGAAATAATAAGGCTTGCCTTGGGTTGATAATTAATGAAAAGCATTAGGTTACCTTTAAAACAGTCACCTTCATGACTCAACAATTGGTGGATTGTTGCAATAACATTTCTATCTAGCTTAAACTATTCTTCATCTGTTATTGATGAGGGTTTCTTTGTTATAACCTTAATCGAAAAATATTTATATTCTAAAATCATTATATCCTCCATATGTGATTTCCATAGTGAAAAATTAACCATATTGAACTTCTACATGTCACTCAACTTTATTGTCTCCATTCTCAATAAAATTCACAGCCCAAAAATCAAGACTCCACTTATAAGAAAAGGCTTTAATTATTAGACCTTTTAAAATAAAAGGCCAAAATACATCTCCTTTAATAAAAAATATTATTTTTCCATACAAAAAACAATGATCCCTTGTTTCCTTTTATTTAATTAATTTATTTTTACTTGAAAAGAAACTTACACCTATTAACTTGATAAAACTTCCAACCTCATTCTCAAATTCAAGAAAGAAACCATGTTATTTTTTTTTCTTTTTAAATATTCAATTCCAATTCACTCAACCTATTTACTACCTTCATAAAGATTTTGTTAGAGTCAACCATACTGATAGACACAATGCCATACATTCCACATAGCACCATATCGATCATCACCTCCACCTACTAGCAACTAGTTGCATCAGAGAAATTTTGAGGTTTAAAATGGGCCTCAAAACAAAAATGTACAACCATAATCAAATTTATAAGAACAAATAGGATTCAAGATGATTATTTCAACCATGGAGGATAATTCACCATTTTTGGAGTAGAAAAGTATAAATATTAAACAATAAAAAAATTAAAAATTTATTTATTTATTTATTTTTTCAACTCGCGTTTTCAACTTATCTCCCTACGATTTTACTCAAATTTTGAGTGGGAGAACTTGTTGGATGCATAACGTAATTCCAAATCCAAGGAGTGCCCATTTTACATTTTTTCAGTGGACATTGCTACACGAAAAAAGAGAAATACATTAAAAATGTGAATGAAATCACATGTTTCATGTATCACCCTTTTCTTGTGTAGCAAGGTCCATCAAAAGTATGCAAAATGGGTACTCCTTGGATGAAGAATTACATTATGCATCCAGCAAGTTCTCCTTCTCGAAATATGAGTAAAACCATATGGAGTTAAGTTGAAAATATTAGCTAAAAAAAGTAGTTTTTTCTTTTTTCCCTCAAAAATTTGATGATGTAACCTAATCTTATTTTATTATTTCCACTATTATTTTATAATATTCCTTAATAGACCCATTTTAGACCTCAAAATTTCTCTAATGAATTCACTCTCTCATTCATGGGTGCTGGGTGAGGATCATCAAAGCATCAATTCTATTCATCACATAGAAGTGATTGCAGATATAACCCAGAAAACGTATAACAACAGAAAATCGATACAACATCAGCTCCTGGAAGACAACACTATACTCTTCATAGGATTCCCTCTCATATCAGTCTTTGATTTCAACTCCTTTGTGGAAGCATTTGGGACGCGCAACAGTGTATGGGATTTTCTCTTAAGGCTAAGGTGGGTGACAAAGTCTAGGGCCTACCTTTGATATCAGTTTATAAGAAAAACAGATTTGGTTTTTGTCACAACAAAAGGAAATTCAACATATATGTGGCATAATTTCTTGGGTCACATCAGTCAGAAGGGCTTAAAAATCCTCATTAGTAAAAATTATATGGTAGACAAAGAAGGGTTTCATTCCTTAGAGGTGGCCACGAAAAAAATAAAACTTTTCTAGAATTGATATACGCATATGTTTTTGGCCTCGTTAGCATCAAGTCATTAGGAGGAGCATCATATTTTGTAACATTTATAGATGATGCATCCAGGAAGATTTGGGCCTACCCTATAAAATGTACAAGTGAAGTGTTTGAAATATTTCAAAAATTCCATGTTGTTGTTGAAAGAGAAACTAAAAAAATTCTCAAGTGCTTGAGATCAGATAATGGTGGAGAATATTTCTTAAATACATTCAAGTAATATTGTAATAGGTTTGGAATAAAGTATGAGAAGACTATGCCTAGTACTCCTTATTAATTTTTGCAACTAGGGTTAAATTCCACATTGACATCTCAGATGATTGAGATAATAAGTTAAATAGATTCCTCTTTTCGAGATGATCAAAATCAGCCTATAGATCATCCCAATCAGTTAAGCGGAAGTTAAGTTATGATTTATTTTATTATTTTATGGGTCAGCCTAACAACATGTTGATTTGGTCAAAGCCCCAAGTGGTCCCTCACAATGATATCAATAGAAGCGACCCCAAGTTCATTTTCACACGATCATTCATGATATCATCTTCATGAGGTTTTGGTTTTTGGTTGTATTTTATGTTTCTAGCTCGCATATTTTTGTCACGATAGGCTCCCGTAGTGGATCAGGATCACAGACAGAGGAACATTTCAAATCTGGGTCTTTGGGGCCAAAGCCACGAGTAGGAAAGGCTAAGGTAGTGGCTCTACTGAGGTAAAAATATGTGCTTGGCTTGTTTAGGTTGCAGCTTAGCTAGTAACGTCGCTAACTTGACACTTCAGGGCTGGGCTAGAGTTCTAGGGTGTTCATACCCTTAGCCACGGGCACAAAACATTGGGGTAGTGGCTTAGAGCCCCAAAGTCACGGGCTAAGTGTTTTAAGGACACGAATCAAAGAATTACTGCGTATATCTAATTTGGTTCACAGTTAGTTGCTTGCACAACATCATCACTCATCCGTCACATAGTCACAGTTGCATCAAAACAGTGACTGATAGTATTCTGGATCCAGATCTAGAACTGGGTAGCTGAGATCGCTTGGTATTGGTGATACATTGGATTCATGTTTTTACTATTGTAGATCTGTAGATATGTAGATCTGATCTAGTTGTTTTCGCTACAAATTATGTATTGGTCTCATTGTACTCTCTGTTGAAATCTATTGAAGAAGAAGATTTGAAAGGGTTTCCCCCATAGTGGGGTTTTCCCTGGTCTTGGACCAATCTGTGTGTCTCATGGTTGTGATATTGTCTTCTCTTTCATTGTGTGCATTTTTCTATCTTCAGTTACAGTTTATTATTATTTATATTGCGTAGATTTGAATACACTGTTAATGAAAATATAATTTGGGCTTAATTAATTAATACAACATAGAATAATATTAAAAATATTAACATGGTATCAAAGTTGAGGTAAAGGACAATCCCAAGAGAAGACAAGAAGTGAAGCCCGCATTATCATAGAGTAGATCTACAATTCTATCAGAAATTAAATCTACAAGCCAAGGTCGAGATGTCTTCCTCTACCTAAGGAGCATGAGAAATTGGGTGACACTTCAAACTTTGCTACATGGAAAGTCAGATTAGAGATCATTGCTGATAACAAAAATGTGTTGGAATACGTTCAAGGAAAGATGCTTGAACCTTTAGAATATGCCTCCACTGTCATCAAGAAAATGTACAAGAAAGATGAGTCCAAAGCAAAGAAAATATTAGCTAATGGGTTAGAATATCACTTGCTTATGTTGGGAATTAAAAGAAGTCTAAAGATATGTATGACAAGATAGCCAGTATGTATGAAGTTAATAATATGAATGAGATTATTACGTTGAAATACCAACTCAAGGAAGTGAATATGAACAAAGGTGAGAATTTTTAGTCTTACATCATGAGGATCTCTCACATTAGAGATCAACTTCGGAGGGTTGAAGAGAATTTTCCTGACATAGAGTTGCTTATCATGACTCTTAGAAGTATCCCTCCGATTTGGGAAACCTTCATTAATACTATAAAAAAAAACAACATTCTTCACTCATTTAATGAAATTTTTGGGAAGTTAACTCAAGAATAATCCATAATGATAACAAGAGGGAGGATTCAAAATCATGAAGAAGGAGAGCCTATTGCATATGTTGCCCATAAAAAAGAAGGAGATCAAAAGGAGGCCCATCTAGAAGACCTTCTCATCCAAACTCAAAAGGAAGAAATGACAGATCACTTTCTCACATTGAATGCTTCAACCACCACAAGAAAGGTCACTATGCTCGTGATTTCCCCTAGAAGAGAAAGTGGCCTCAATACAACAAAAAAAGAAACAACTATGATTAAAGAAGGAAAGAAAAAAAAGGAACAAATGTGAAAAAAATTATGAGAGGAGAAGAAGAGATTCATCAAGAGACCGTGAATAATATCGTCCAACTCAAAATAGTTCAAGGGCTTCTAGGTATGAAAGTAATACTATAGATAAAAATGAATATCTTCTCATTTCCACACTTACTAGTTCTTCTCCACTGGATTCATGGGATATATGGTTAGTTGATAGTGGGGCCACTCATCACTTTTCTAGTTACAAAGACGTCCTATAATCTGGTAGAGAGGGAGATGAATTTAAGGATAATTCTTGGAGATAACTCCACTCCTGCAAAAGGATTTGGGTCGGTTAAATTTCACTTAAACACTAGAGAATCAGTATTGTTAAATTATGTCATGTATGTGTCGGGACTTATGAAGAATTTGATATCTATGTATGCATTATAGGATAAAGGGATGAGGGTTTCCTTCATCAATGGAAAAGTCTTAGCTTGGCCTATTGATTCACATATGAAATATGTATTCGCATTAGGATTGAGATCTGAGGGACTCTATAAGGTCACAGGAAGGCCATTCTTTGCATTGTCCCATAACACCAATCATCCCAATGAATTATGGAATCGCAGGCTAGTTCATCTACACTATGATGCTCTTCCAAAATTGAAGAGACTGCTATCAGGTATTCCCAATGTACAAGCTTAGCATGAAGGAGTTTGTCCTGGTTGCGCTAGTGGAAAGAAAAAAAGGGGACCATTCCCCTCAAGTAAGAACCAAACATTTGGCATCCTCCATCTCATCCATTCAGACATATGTGGTTTGATTCATGTGCACTCTATTGGTGGCCATCTCTATTACATCACCATCATTGATGATTAATTTAGAAATACATGGTTATATTGCATCAAGGAAAAGGATGAAACCTTTGAAAAATTTCAGGTATTCAAAGCATTGATCGATAATCAAACAAGGAAAAGGATCAAATTATTGAGATTTGACAATGGAGGAGAGTACATGTCAAGAGAATGCATAGAATTTTGCAAGAATGAAGGGATCAAGAAGGAACTTTTGTACCTTATACACTTGAAAAAAAATGGCCTAGCTGAAAGAAATAACTGGTCAATATTGGAAGCTGCTCGTGCTATGCTTCATGATCATAAGGTACCTAAGTTTCTATGGGTTGAAGCAACCAATGTTTTTGTATGTGTTCAGAACTGAGTACCTCATCAAGAATTTAGGAATAAGACTCCAGAAGAAATCTTCACAGGTAACAAGCCAAACGTCAGTTATCTTCGCATATTTGGATGCCTTGTATTATTTCATGTGCCAAAGGACAAAAGGAATAAGATGGAAGCTACATGTAGAAAAGGTATATTTATGGGTTACTGTGAAAAAACCAAGACATATATAATATATATTTGTGGTCAAAGGAAGGTTTAAATTAACAGAGACGTAACCTTCGATGAAGATGTTGCGCTTTGTAAAGCAAGAGACCTTCCTTCTCCTCCCAAGGAAGATGATGATGGTAAGGATATTATAGATATCCCTTCTATGCCCGAGTCATATAATGATGATACACCCATTGAGCTTATGGATCCATTAGATCCACATCATAGTGATCCTCTGTCAAGTAAAATATTGCTTTGACTTCACAACACTCTACAAGACAGTGAAAGGAGTATTATTGTTTGTCGATCATTCAGAGAAAGGAAGGAACCTTGCAGATATCAGGGACATGTTGCAACTATGAGTACCATGATACAAGATGAATCATGGATGAAGAATAAGAATTGATTGTGAAAAACAATGTGTGGGATTTTGTGTTGAGACTGCACAGGAAGTTTGTTATGACTTCGAAATGGTTGTTCAAAATCAAGCATGGAATCGATGGCAGCATCGAAAAGTATAAAGCAAGGTTTGCATCTCTTGGTTTCTTTTAGAAATAGAGAGAATACTATGATGATATTATCAAAGAACAAGCTTGGAAGGATTCCATGGCCAAAGAGTACTAATTGATCGTGAAAAACGATGTGTGGGATTTTGTTAAGAGACCGCACGAGAAGTTTGTGGTGAATTCGAGACATTTGTTAAAAATCAAGCATGGAATCGATGTCAGCATCGAAAAGTATAAAGCAAGGTTCATTATAGCTCTTGGTTTCTTTCATAAAGAGGGATAAGATTACGATGATATATTCACTCTTGTGGCTCAATACACAACTATCCACTCGATAGTTTCCCTTACTGCTAGTCGAACACTTCATCAAATGGATGTAAAGAATGCCTTCCTCCATGGTATGTTACAAGAAGAATTATATTTGGAAAAACCACATGGATTTCAAGTGGAAGATCGCATAACATATGTTTTTAGGTTGAAGAAAGAATTATATAGATTGAAGCAAGCTCCCCGAGCTTGGTATGCTCACATTGACAACTATCTAATGAAACTAGGTTTCACTAGAAGCAGTTCTTATCACAACATATATTTTAAGGTTTTTCATGGTGTGCCTCTAATTCTGGTTCTATATGTTGACGATTTATTCTTAACAAGAAGTGAACCATTGATGATCGAATGCAAGATGAAGCTAGACTCTGAATTCGAGATGAAAGACCTCGGTCTCATGCATTAATTTTTAGGCCTTGAGGTATGGCAAAAGCCTAACGAAATATTTCTCTCACAGGGAAAGTATGTGGCAAATCTGTTGGAAAGGTTTGGAATGACCGAGTGCAAGACATGAAATGAACTTCAAGAAGTTGTGCGGTAAAAAAACTGGACCTGATCTAGAAAATCCATCCCACTATAGACAATTGATTGGGGCTCTAATGTTCCTTGTGAACACCCGTCCGGATATATGTTATGCAGTAAACACATTAATTCAGTTCATGACTAAGCCCCTTCATGCACATTGGATAACAGCCAAACATTTATTGAGATACTTACATGGATCAATCACACATGGTTTGAGATACTTTGATGGAGATATCCAACTTCAGAAATACACTAATGCTGACTTGGAAGGTAATGTTACCGATAGAAAGAGTACATCTGGATGGTGTTTTAGCCTTGGTTCTGCCATGATATCCTCGATGAGCAAGAAGAAAAATTCAGCAGCGTTGAGCAATGTGAAAGCAGAGTACATTGTTGCTAGCACAACAAGCTGTGAGGTTGTGTGGTTATGAAAGCTCTTTGGTGAGCTCCTTGGTCAAGTATTAGACACTACAATGTTGTACTGTGATAAAAAGAGCGGGATCTGTTTAGTATAGAATCATGTATTTCATGAAAATTCCAAGAATATAGAGATTCGATATCACTTCATCCATGACGTGGTGCAAAGAGGAGCTGTTAGACTCCAACACATTGCAACTGGTGATCAGACTGCTGATATTCTCACCAAGGAATTACCGAAAGGGAAGTTCTTCCATTTCAGAGCACATCTTGGATTGATGGATGTAGCCCCTCCGGATAAGGGGCATCGCTGATCGAGGACATTGAGAAAGTTGTTCCTACCTTGCTTGAGCTCTCGGGGTGAGGAATTGAGATGAAGGGCTCCTGGGGTTGAGGGATATCTAGACAATATGGCACTTGTGTATCTGTTATGCAAGGTTAATACTTTTTCTCCCCTATCTTCATAGGGTCAAAGAATGCTTCTCCCCTATCTAGTCTATGCATAGTATACCCCATTTGGCATCATACCCATAAGCAGGGCTTGTCGAGAATACTACTCCTCCTTTGGCCAACAAGTTGATAACATACTTGGGGTGTATAACCCAAGTGGATTATGATGCAGGTGTTCTACCACTTGACTGATGAGAGTTATTGATGGGAAGATCGGTAGGAGACAAGGTTGGGTTGATATTTTCTCCCCTTTTTTTATTCTGGGTTGAGACTGAGCTCCCCGATGAGATTCCAGGGTCGGAGATGTGCTCCCATGTGATATGAGTTATCATGTTGCTAGATGTAGGTGGAAGGTATTGATCCCCGATTCTTCTTCTTCTAGGTTCAAGAAACTTTTAGCAGATTGAGTTGAGCCATGATAACACCTTGATGTAAAGATCTACAAGTAGAGATTCCAAAGTGGAATTATTCCTAGTTGAGAGAGAGTGTTAAATTTTTCAACTAGATTAAAATTTCACATTGACAGCTTAAATGATTGAGATAATAAGTTATTTAGATTCCTATTTTCTAGAGGATCAAAATCGATAGATCATCCCAATCGATTTTATAGGTCAGCCTAACCGCATGTTGATTTGGTCAAAGCCCCAAGTGGTCCCTCACAATGTTATAAATAGAAGCAACCCCAATTTCATTTCAACACGATCATTCATGAGATCATCTTCATATTTTTTTTTGGTCGTATTTTCTGTTTCTAGCTCGCATAGGTACATCACGAGAGACTCGTTTAGTGGATCGGGAATACAGACGGAGGTACATTTCAGATATGGGTCTTTTGGGCCAAAGCCACGAGTAGGAAATGCTAAGGTAGTGGCTCGGCTGAGGCAAAGTTGCGGGCTAGGCTTGTTGATGTCGCAACTCAATTGGTAAGGTCGCTAGTTTGACAATTTCAGGGAGCGGCTAGGGTTCTAGGGTGTTCAGACCCTTAGCCACCGGCACAGAAGGCTGAGGTAGCAGCTAAGAGCCCAAAATTCGTAGGATGATCATGTTAAGGCCATGACTCGGAGAATTACTAGGCAGATCTAATTTGGTTCACAATCAATTGCTTGTTCAACATCATCACTCATCCATCACGTAGTCATAATCGCATCAGAAAAGTCATTGATAGTATTCTAGATCTAGATTTAGAACTGGGAAGCTAAGATCACTTGGTATTGGTGATTCATTGGATTTGTGTTTGTTCTATTGTAGATCTATAGATTTATATATCTGCAGTGTTGAGATTCAACAAGATGATGATCCTAGTGAAAATTAAGCACCTACACTAGGTGGGGCCCGCAGGATATTTTTAGGTGTATTTCTATTTTTAGAATGGTGAGCATATTCTATTTATAGAGAGAATCTATTTATAGATGGTTGAGAAAATTCTATTTATAGATGAGATTCTATTTTTAGATGCATGGGCGAAGTCTATTTATAGATCACATTTCTAAAAAATAGATCGGATGTCAATTATTATTAGCCCTTAATAATAATTGGACAATAAATAATAATCCATTCTCTTGAAGCACTTGATTTCAGTTAACTGATGTGGAAAACCAATTGATTGAAGGAATTACGAGTTCCAAGGTTGGTTGGTGGGACATGCATAATGGACTTCGTTGTAACTGAGTGATACAAATTTGTAACAGAGTTGGATGTGTAGTTATGTGAGTTTTTATTTAGTTTAACTCAGTTAAGTGAGTTAAGCTCAATTGTAACTAGTTGTAACTAAAGATACACTAGTGAGAGATCAATGAATTAATTATTTAATTAATTCACATGCAGTGGTCTCACTTGCAACTAAAGAAATACTATTGTTAACTACATGCATGTCAGATCTAGTGGAGACCCAGTTGAGAGATAGGTGAGAGGGCCTGTTTGACTACAGTTATGACTATAGTGGTGCATTCAATGCAACTACACACACATTGGAGAAGCCAATGAGGATTGCGCAATCAAGGCAAGGAAAGATCGAATTCATTTCGGGATCTTCTTCAGCAGGAATTTCATAGTGGAGGTAGTAAATTGGTGCATGTTTATGCCAAATTTTGTATGACAGTGTGAGACGATTTTATATTGTATTGAGAGCTCTTGGAGTATAGTTTTGTATGAGATTGTTTCATGATCCATGATATACATAATATATGATATTTGGGGTTTTTAGCTTTATGCTTTCCTGGTAAAAGCATTTGTGTTATGTGTGATTGATTTTTCTTCATGTGTTTGCAATTGGCGATTAAATTTCCGCAAAGATTTAAGTAGAAGCATTCTGTATTTAATAGTTGTATATAATTTTTAGATCAAGAGAATCCGGCAATACATCACAACATTAATAAATCTCTACATGCAGATCTATAGATCTGATCAGGTTGTTTCCGCTGCAAATTATCTATTGGGCTCATTGTACTCTCTAATGAAATATTTTGAAGACAATCTATTGAAGAAGAATATTTGAAAGGGTTTCCCCCATAGTGGGGTTTTCCCCTAGACTTGGACCAATATCTATGTCTCATGTTTGTGATATTGTCTTCTCTGTAATTGTGTACATTGTTCTATCTTCAGTTAAATTTACGGTTATTTATATTGCATGGATCTGAATACACTGTTAATGAAAATCTAATTTGGGCTTAAGTAATTGATACAAAATAGAACAATATTAAAAAAATTAACACCCCTCAACATAATGGTGTTACAAAAAGGATGAATCGCACTATTACAGAGAAAGTGAAGAGTATGTTGTCAAATTCTGGATTGGAGAAGTTTTTTTGGGCAGAAGCAGTAAGGACAACTTGATATCTTATAAATCAATCTCCTACTATAGCCTTGGATGGTGGTGTTCCTGAAGAAGTTTGGACTAGTAAGAAGTTGAACTATTCTCATTTGAAAATATTTGGATGTGAAGCATTTGTACAAATTCCCAAAGAAAATAGAACTAAGCTAGATGATAAATATATGAAATGGAATTTTGTGGGATATGTGGATGGAGAATTTGATTTTCATCTATGGGATCCAACCAAACATAATTTTTTTAGAAGAAGGGATGTTATATTTAATGAGTCAGAGATATTTAATAGGTATGTAGGTGAGTTGGAGGTCCAAAAATTTATTGACAGGTTTGAAGAACGACAAGAAAACATCCCACCAATTCCAAAAAATGGACAACAAATTCAAGAGCATGATGGAAAACAAGTGGAAAATGATGAACATCAAGAAGAAGTAATCTTGCAGTAGCCTTGACAAAAGATTCAACTTAATAACGCACCACCACATCTAGTTTGAATATCTTCTAGCCCTCATAAGCCTTCACCAAGGTATGATCCTTCAAACTACATTTTATTAACTAATGAAGGTGAGCCTCATTGTTTTCAAGAGGCTTGTAAAGTTGAGCACAATAAAGAACCAAAGAAAGGAATTGAGAAAGAAATGAACTCTTTGCTAGAAAATAAAACTTGGGAATTGGTAAATCTCCCAAAAGGTAGAAAGGACTTGCAAAAAAATGGGTATATAGGATTAAGCATCAAGGTGACGAAAAGAAGGAAGGGCATAAAGCAAGGATGGTGGTGAAAGGATTTTCCCAAAAAGAAGGTATTGACTTCATTGAAAAATTTTCACCTGTTGTCAAAATGTCATCCATAAGTTTCACTCTTGGTATTGTTGATGCTTTAAACTTAGAATGTGGACAATTGGATGTAAAGATTGCTTTCCTTCATGCTGAATTGGAGGAAGAAATTTATATGGAGCATATAGAAGGCTTCAAAGAAAAAGGCAAAGAATACCTAGTTTGCAAGATGAAGAAGAGCCTCTATGGGTTGAAATAGGCACCTCAGCCATGGTATAAGAAATTTTATTCATTCTTGTTGGAACATGGTTTTCACAGGTTTGAGGATGACCATTTTGTATATATCAAGAGGTATGATCAATGAATATGTATCATATTACTATTATATATGGATGATATGTTGATTTTTGGGGATGATAAGAATATGGTCAATAGGTTGAAGAAATATTTGGGTAGAAAATTTGCAATGAAGGAATTAGTTCCAACACAATAGATATTGGGCATGAGGAATATGCGTGACATGAAAAACAAAAGGTTGTGGTTGTCACAAGAAAATATATCAATAAGGTGCTTGACAAGTTTAATATGAAGGACGCCAAGCTAGTTTTTACACCCCTTTCATCCCACTTCAAGTTGAGTATTGAGTTATGTCCCGGTGATGATAAGGAGAAGGAAGAAATGAGAAATATCCTTATGATTTAGCAGTTGGCAGCTTGATGTATGTCATGGTATTTACACAACTAGACATTGCATATTCTATGAGAGTAGTGAGCAAGTTCCTTGCCAATCTAGGAAAACAACATTGTAAAGCAATGAAATGGATTTTAATGTATCTCAAGGGTACTAGTCATTAATTTTTATGTTTTTTTCATAATGATATTGTGCTCGAAGGATTTATAGATTTGGATATGGTTGGAGATATGGACACCATAAATTTCACTAAAGTTTATTTGTATACATTTGCAGGTGCAACAATATCTTGGGCCTCAAGGCTACAAAGAATAGTAGTTCTCTCTACAACAAAGGTAGAGTACATGGCTCAAACAAAATCTTGCAAAGAGATGTTGTGGATGCAATGATTCCTAGGAGAAATAGTAATAAACTAAGATAAGTATGTGCTATATTGTGATATTCAAAGTGTTATTAACTTGGCGAAAACCCCAACATTTCACTAAAAAAAGCACGTTGACTTAAGGTACAATTAGATCCGACATGTGTTGGAGGAAGCTTGATAGTTATACTTGGAAAATATCTATGCAGATAAGCACCTTGATGATATGCTTACTAAGATTCTAACATGAAATACGCATGAGTTATGTAGAGGCATGGTGGGATTGGGAGTGACTTGATTCAAGACTCTTGATTTGGCTTTAAGTGGGAGAATGCTAGTTGTGAAGCCAAATTTTAACACTATTGGTGACTTTATAGACATCACCGCGTGTAACTGACCATTCCAAAAATCCACCGTCCACCAATTTCTACAAATTTCATTATAAATGTGAAAATTCTTAAAACTGGAATCCTATTGCAACAACTGGAAAATATTCACCTAACTGTTGATCTTTACTTAACAATTTATTTGCAGTTATCTATGGAAAACAATGAATACATCACACTACAACCTACACAAATATAAAATGTTCCAGAAATAAAATACAATGAAAGAAAGAAATAAACACACAATCAATATTGTTATTTTGGAAAATGTCGTGGAAAAACCCAATACGGGAAAATCAGTGGAACAATTGAGGGTTTGTATTATTATGCAGTAGTTTCTGAATACAAGTCTATGAATGTCTAAAATGACAAGTCATACAAAGGAAAAACTAACAAATAAATCTCGTCAGAAAATATCACTCTACCATGGGAATTTGGCACTGACCTCAACTCGAGATGAGTTGCTCTACGTTGCCTCTATGTAGTGACTGCATCATCATACACAATATTTGTGTCACAAATCAATGCAACCTTCCTTCTTGTTGTTGGATCTTCTGCTCACTCGAAACGAGGCTCTACTAGCCTTCGGAAACTTCCTCCGGCTTCTGACACTGACCATCGACTGTTTCCTCAACTAAATTTCGAACTCCCTCCGAAGCTCTACACTGCCTCTGCGTGGCACTACACAGTCTCTCCGTGGATTTTATTGCCTCCTTTGACTTGCACTCTTCGGATCAGGAAAATATTCCACTGGACAACTATCACTACCCCTCACTGCAAGAAATCACCTCGATCACTCTCTAGCAACTGCTGTGCTACTCTCTTGAGAATTTGATCTCTTGATTCCTCACTCAATGTGTCCTCCAAGTGCCCATCGAGCTCCTTCTTATAATCTTCTCATTGAACAATCAACGACCCATATTAGATCATAATCAATGGCTTAGATCATCTTGACTCGATATCTGTCTTTTTCTAGAAGATTCACACCCAGTTTAATTAATACCCTTTAATTTCCTAAGTTTAGACTTAGGCATCCATTAAAAATAATTAATTATTTTAATTAAACTTCCTCCCGGTGAAATTTTCCAAAACGATTTTTGGGTCTCAGAGAATGCATATATCCTAGCCTCCCTGCAAATTCTTGAGGCTAGAGCACATCCGATTCTACCATGAATCAACACTCCCTTTTAGTGAGGAATGTGCTCTAGTAATGCAACTTTCTGAAGCTTCACCTTGACTCTGTATCATCTCCCTCTACATTGTTGATGTCTGACATCACTGCCCACCAAGTATTGCACAAATTTTGCATCTATGTTGATGTTGACTCTCCATGTTGCTGCCAATTGCATGTTCACTGCAACTCTGTTTTTGTTGCAACAAAAAAACATCTGAAATACTTAACCAACTATGTTCAGTATGATGCATATGTTACTGGAGTTCTGACTGCTATGAGTTTATGTGCTAACCCTCTGAAGCCTTTATGTTGCTGTTGAATCTGCACTGTGCCAACTGCACTGCTTCCAACTCTGCTTTGTGTTGCTCAGTCTCTAGAACCCCTAGTCATTGCAAATTTCACTCCAACACTTCTCTGCATCAACTAACACTGGCACATCTGCTACTTCTGATATGGGCTCTCATAGCAAGTTATTGATCCAAGAGGTGGACTCCTCAGGGATCCTACCTATCTACAGCTCTTTGGAACTATAGTACTAGATCACCTCACCTCTCCCCTAGAGGTATGTGGAAAATCATGGAAAACTGCTCCTCCTTGATCTATGTTGGTGCAACCTATTGATCATGTTTCTCATCCTTTTCCTTCTTCTTGAGAGGACACTGCGTAGCATAGCGAACAAGCTCACCACACCTTAAACATTTTATCTTTGAGACATCCTTCTTCCACCTCTGATGCTCCTACTACCCCTTTGATGCAAGGGTTTCATTCTCCTCTTCCTCCTTGGGCTTTACCCCATTGTTTTTGTTGTCATCTAGTTTTCACTTTAATAGATCATGTCTCATCTCTTCTTTTTGGAGAGCTCCACACATCCCCTCCCAATCCAAAAATATTTCTCTTCCAAGAATACTATGGATGAAAAATTTCCATTATTCTGAGATGTTATTTAGGCTAATCTAACCATCTTCGTAGCCTGAGGTGCTGAACCCACATCTTCCAGTTGATCCCGGACTTCCTAAAGCTTCATAAGAAAGGGATATATGTGCTCCCCCTTCTACATCGTCATGGATCTCATCTTCTCCTGTAAGTACATCTTCCGCTGCTCAAAAAATCCCTAATATAATGTGGCCAATGCATCCCACATTTATTTGCATGTTCCTTTGTGAGATATGTGAGAAACAATGTGATCTAAAACTCCATCGAGTATCAATCTCTTGGCCTTTGTCATATCCTTCTTGTAGGCCTTCAATGGATCCAGATCTGCGGCGACATCTACCACATAATCAATAAATGCCTTAAGATCATTCTCATCTAGAAGGAAGGAGATCCTTGCCTTACAGATCACATAGTTGTAGGCACCCTCCAATAGATCCTGATCTCTAAGCTCGGTTGCTGCCATCACACCGAAAAATAATGTCGAATTATGCCTCTAACCCTCTGCGCAAATGTTGACTGGATCTATGCACTCCCTGCTAGAGTGAGCAAAACCTCTCTCGGGTATTATTGCTTGTTCATGGGAAATTAGAATTTTTGGGAAAGAAATTCTCTGAGGTCAGAATTCCCTCAGTGTGTTCTTCTTCCCGTCTGACGCTTTTTTGCACTAGGAACTGCTACAGAAATTTGCGCTTTGCGTTGAAGCTATTGCGCTGCTCCCTCTGCCATTGAAGTTTTTTTTATATGGAAAATATTCTTCTCTGTTGACTTACTCAAAGAAGGATTTTTCCACGAAAATATTTCTCTCCTAGCACTGGACTACAGAAGCCTTCTAGGGATTCGATATGCTGCCGACGTAAATCTTCGAGCTCCCTCTTCAGCTCTTCTTCTGAGATATTCCCTATTTCACATGTTATCTCATACCATGTGAAAATGCATAAAACTAGAATCCTATTGCAGTAACTAGAAAATATTCACCTAATTGTTTATCTTTACTTAAAAATTAATTTGAAGTTATCTATTACAAACATTGAATACATCACACTACAACCTACAAAAATATAAAATGTTGCGGAAAAAAAAATACAACGGAGGAAATAAATAAACACACAATTGACACCTTTATATTTGGACAATGTCCTCAGAAAAACCCATTGCGGGAAAATCAGTGCAACAACTGAGGGTTCGTATTATAATGCAATACTTTCTGAATGCAAGTCTATAAATCTCTAAACTGACAAGTCATATAGAGGAAAAACTAACAAATAAATCTCATGAGAAATCCTCACTCAGCCTTGGGAATCTGGCACTGACCTCAACTCGAGATGAGATGCTCTTTGTTGCCTCTGTGTAGTGATTATGTCACCCTATGCAGTATTTTTGTGAAAACTCAATGCAACCTTCCTTCTTGTCGTTGGATCTTTTGCTAACTGTAATGAGGTTCTACTGGCCTTTGGAAACTCCCTCTGGCTTCTGGAACTGACCCTCGACTATTTCCTCAACAAAATTTAAGACTCCCTCTGAAGCTTTTCATTGCCTTTGTGTGGAACTCGCTAGTCTCTCTTTGGCTTTTACTTCCTCCTCTACCTTGCAATCTCCAGATCAAGAAGATATTCCACCAGAAAACTACCCCTGCCCCTCACTACAAGAAATCACTTCGATCACTCTCTGGCAACTGCTGCGTTTCTCTCTTGAGAATTCGATCTTTTGATTCCTCACCCAATGTTTCCTCCAAGTGCCTATCTAGCTCCTTCTTATAATATTCTTGCTAAACAATCAACAACCCAGATTAGATCCTAATCAATGGCTCAAATCATCTTGACTTGGTCTTCGCCTTTTTCTAGAAGATTCACACCCAATTTAATTAATACCCTTTAATTATTTTAATTTCCTAGCTTTAGACTTAGGCATCCATTAAAAATAATTAATTATTTTATTTAAACTATCTTCGTGTGGAGTTTTCCAAAACGATTTTTGGGTCTTGAAGAATGCATATGTCCTAGCCTCCCTACAAATTATTGAGGCTAGATCACATCCAATGCTACCAGAAATAAAAAATAAGCTCATGTAGAAAACATGCAGAAAAATCTAGAGCCTTTGATCATCTATAAATATGAATTTTTGCCTCAACCTAAGTAATCCAAGCAGGAAAGGCTTACAATGTAACGTAAAACATGTGATTTTTTTTTCTCCATTTGTTAATGTCTTCATGTTTCTAAGATCTGTCTCTCTAAAGTTAGATTATATTGTCTCTGAATCTGTGATTTTTCCCCTCTCTAATTCTCTAATTTCTATCATTAGATTCTATGTTCCTTTCTCCTAACACTTAAATTTTTTACCCTTGGAATCTTTGTTGGTGTGATATTCTATGTCTTGACCTGACCACATTTTATTCCTCGTTGTCCAAGAGTGGAAAGGATTAGTTTCTAGTGCTCTCGGGGCTCTCTCCTACTCCTGAGATAGAACCATCGTCGCCCTCACTTTCAAAATTATAGCAGTGATCCACTTATATGCTTTCATCAGCCACCTACTTAGTGGTTCCTCCCCCCCCAACCCTCTATACTTCTCTCTTATTTTTGAAGGGGTTTGATGCCTAATCGATCTAAAGCACAAGTTTAATACCAAGGGGGGATTTTCCATCATTTTACCAATAAGTTGGCATCCTTCTCAACTACACAATGATGTTTGCAACCCCCCTTTGAAATTTGATTTAGAGCACAAAGTGCATTTTCATAGTTGTATGCCTCCCTTTTGTGCTTATGTATTTCCACGCTTCTACTTCCAGGGCAAGGGCCCCAATTTTGCATGCAGGACTCATGGAAAAATGAATTGATTGTGATGGATAACTTACTAGATTAGCCTGCGTCATACCAAGGGACTTGCAATTTTCACTGGCAGAACCCTCTACACATCCAACTGCATTGAGGTCCCATAATCGTAAGAAAAATTAGAGTATAAGGAAGTGGTTTCATCAGCACACAACACATCGTCCTGATCCCACATGCACCTTACTAATAGCATCCATAATTCTTCAATAATTCCTTCATCAAAGATGTTATTGATACCATCCATGGGAGTTTTGAATTGGAATCGCTTTGTGTCCTTCATAGCGTGTGATTTTTGTGGAGTTGATATAATATACCTTGTACATGTATCCAACGAGCGTGGGGAGCCACGACATTTGTTGAACCCCCATCTCCATTTGGATCTTGTTGTTTGACACTTACTTCCTTCCATACCTTAGAACTATTCATTTTGGTTTTGTAGTTTTCATTTTTTTTTATGTTATGACTAGAAAATCCTTGATTTCCTTCATTATTCATGTATTAATCATTGAAACTACGAAAGATTCCACCATCCTAGCTATCCATTCAACTCTAGTTGTCTAGCTTGGAGCTGACATGCATTATTAGCACATTGGTCAACTTCTTTATTTTGGTTTCTAAGGATGTGGAATTATTTTTTCCCCAGGATGTATTCTAAAATCCTGCTTATTTTTTCCATTATATTTTTTAGACATTTATCCTTGGGCTAGGTTATTTTATTTAGGTGTTGGATGATTAAGAGAAAGTCCTATAGGATTATGATGTTTCTAGCCTATGAGATTTTGGCTAATATGACTCCTTGAAATAACCCATACAATGTTGCCATGATTATTTTCCTTATGACCTAATCCCCAAGCATACTTGACAATTTTCCCTTTGGGGATATACAAAACCCCTCCCCCTCCTGCAACCCCTAGTTTTTCTTTGAAGCTCCATCGAAATGGAGGATCCAACTATCTTGGTATTTCTTCCATTCTTGAAGGTCCTAATTATGGATTCTTAATTTCCAACCTTTGTCTGTCGTTGTTTCCTTTCTTGCTACAATTGTAATTCCTTTCCCTGGTTCAAGAATTTTCCAATCCATTTTGTTTCTAGTGGGTTTATTTTAGTCTAAATTGTTGAGATTTTGACTTCTATATTTTCCACACATCATTAGATATTTCACAGTTGTTTACTTTGGTAATTGATTATGATCCTTAAATATAGTAGAGTTTCTAGCTAGCTAGATGTGCCAACAAAGTGTAAGGGCTTCCCAAAACCATTTGAACCTAGAATTTCTAGACAACAAGCCATTATAATGTTTGGACCAAGATACAAAAAATACTAGAATGTTATTGGGCCAAAAGACACAGTTGTATATTGGGGACAATGCTTCCACCCAAACTTTCTTGGTGTATTGGAAATGAAGAAACATGTGTGAGAACATTTCTTCTTTTTTTTTTCACTTTGGGCATCTCAAGGGACCCTGGATTCCTTGCTTCCTGAAATTATCAGATGTCAATATTTTCTTGTGTGCTAATATCCATCAAAAGGTATTCATTTTTGGAATCATGTTGGCTTGCTAACGATTTCTTCCAAATATGTGATTTTGGGGGAAATTGAATTGAGAATAACAAATCCTCATTGCTAATTTGACCGTGTATGTGGAAGCTTTCCATCCCACCCGGTCATCTTCTTGCTAATGCTAGAGAGAAAAACTTGTGAGTTTATTCTTCATGAGCGTAGCAAGATGCGCAAGAGGATATGGTATGTATTATAGATTCCACTCCATCCATTGGCCACATTTATCCCAGACAAAAAATTATGCCAATGAATATTTCCATCGAGCATCAAGAATTTCTTTTAATGGCTATAACTCCACTGAGAGTCCCATGGGAGGCTTATCCATGATGTGATCATTCTAGGAAGTGATTTTTATGTCATTCCTTGGTATCCCTTAGAGGTGTTTGTTGATGATAGGATAAATGTTAGAAATAAGCTTCCATATCAGCAATCCCATTCGACTAGGGTGTATATGCCCAAGACTTTTTTCATGATCAGGCATGAGGTATTTTTCTTGGAGAACCTATTTCCACCATTCTTATTTCTATGTAATAGACTTCCAAACTAGCTTCGCTCTAAGGGATTTTTTCAATAGGATAATATCTCTGATTCCCAGGCCACCATGAGGTTTGGGGGTCTTAATAGTATTCAATTTTATTAGATGAATTTTCTTTGTGCTAGATCTCCCTCCTTCCCAAAGGAACCTCCTTATTTATTTGTCCAACTGATTCAAGTTACTTTGTGAATCCATAAGAGCAGAAAATTGGTAAAGGGGAAGTCATGAGAGTACAACCTTAATTAAGACTATGCGGTATGCTAGATTGAGCCACCATGCTCCCCACACACTAAGTTTTCCTTTCACTTTGGATAGGAACCCATTCAAACCTACTTAGTATGAGTTTTTAGGCATATTGGAATACCTAATTACTTGAATTATTTCCATGATTCCACTGGTTGGAATCCTAAAATATCACCTATTTTCCTCTATTTGACTATTGATCTGTTTCAATAATATACTTGGGAATCTTTTGACTTTTTTTCCCCGCCTGATTCCAACGAGGAAATGTTTTCATCAGCACACAACACATCATCCAGATCCCACATGCACCTCTCTAAGAACGTCCATAATTCTTCATTAATTCCTTCATCAAAGATGTTATTGACACCATGTATGGGAGGGTTGAATTGGGATCGCTCGGTATCCTTCATAATGTCTGATTTTTGTGGAGTTGATATAATATACCTTGTACATGTATCCAACGAGTGTGGGGAGCCACAACATTCGTTGAACCCCCACCTCCGTTTGGATCTTGTTGTTCAACACTTACTTCCTTCCATACCTTAGAACTATTTCTTTTGTTTTTTTAATTTTTATTTTTTTATGTTATGACTAGAAAATCCTTGATTTCCTTCATTATTCATGTAGTGATCATTGAAACTACGGAAGATTCCACCATCCTATCTCTCCATTCAGCTCTAATTGTCTAGCTTGGAGCTGACATGCATTATTAACACATTGCTCAACTTCGTTATTTTCGTTTCTAAGGATGTGGAAGTATTTTTTCCCCGGGATGTCTTCTAAAATCTTGCTTATTTTTTTCATTATATTTTTTAGATCTTTATCCTTGGGCTAGGTTATTTTATTTAGGTGTTGGATGATTAAGAGAAAGTCCTATAGGATTCTGATGTTTCTGACCTATGATATTTTGGTTAATATGACTCCTTGAAATAACCCATACAATGTTGCCATGATTATTTTTCTTATGGCCTAATCCCCAAGCATATTTCTTGAAAATTTTCCCTTTGGGGATATAAACCCCCCCCCCCCCAACCTCCTGCAACCCCTAGTTTTTCTTTGAAGCTCCATTAAAATGGAGGATCCAACTGTCCTAGTCTTTCTTCAATTCTTGAAGGTCCTGATTATAGATTCTTAATTTCCAACCTTTGTCTGTCGTTGTTTCCTTTATTGCTACAATTGTAATTCCTTTCCCTTGGTTCAGGAATTTTCCAATCCATTATTTTTCTAGTGGGTCTATTTTAGTATAAATTGTTGAGAATTTGACTTTGATGTTTTCCACACATCAATAGAGATTTCACAATTTTTTACTTTGGTAATTGATTATGATCCTTAAATATAGTAGAGCTTCTAGCTAGATAGATGTGCCAACAAAGTGGAAGGGCTTCCCAAAACTATTTGAACCTAGAATTTCTAGAGAACAAGCCATTATAATATTTGGACCAAGATACAAAAAATACCAGAACGTTATTGGGACAATAGACACAGTTCTATATCAGGGACAATGCTTCCACCCAAACTTGCTTGGTGTATTGGAAATGAAGAAACATGTGTGAGAACATTTCTTCTTCTTTTTTTCACTTTGGGCGTCTCAAGGGACCCTGGATTTCTTGATTCCTGAAATTCTTAGATGTCAGTATTTTATTGTGTACTACTAGCCATCAAAAGGTATTCATTTTTGGAATCATGTTGGCTTGTCAACGTTTTCTTCCAAAAATGTGATTTTGGGGAAAATTGAATTGAGAATAACAAATCCTCATAGCCAATTTGAACGTGTATGTGGAAGCTTTCCATCCCACTAGGTCATATTCTTACTAATGCCAGGGATAAAAACTTGTAAGTTTATTATTCACAAGTGTAGCGAGATGCACAAGATGAGATGGTTTGTATTATAGATTCCACTCCACCCATTGGCCACATTTATCCCAGAAAAAAAATTTATGCTAGTGAATATTTCCATCGAGCATCAAGAATTTATTTTAATGTCTATAACTCCACTGAGCTTCCCACGGGAGGCTTATCCATGATGTGATCATTCGAAACATTGATTTTTATGCCATTCCTTGGGATCCCATAGAGGTGTTTGTTGATGACAGGAACAATGTTAGAAAGAAGCTTCCATATCATCAATCCCATTCGACTGGGGTGTATATTCCCAAGACTTCTTTCATGATCAGGCATGAGGTATTTTGGTTGGAGAACCTATTTCCACCATTCTTATTTCTATGTAACAAACCTCCAAAGTAGCTTCGCTCCAAGGGATTTTTTCAATCTGATATGATCTCTGATTCCTAGGACACCATGAGGTTTGGGGGTCTTAATAGTATTCCATTTTATTAAATGAATTTTCTTTATGCTAGATCTTCCTCCTTCCCAAAAGAACCTCCTTATTTCTTTGTCCAACTGATTCAAGATACTTTGTGAATCCATAAGAGCAGAAAATTGGTAAAGGGAAAGGGATGAGAGTACAACCTTAATTAAGACTATGCGGCATGTCAGATTGAGCCACCATGCTCCCCACACATTGAGTTTTCCTTTCACTTTGGATATGACCCCATTCAAACATACTTCGTATGAGTTTTTAGGCATATTGGGATACCTAAGTACTTGAATTCTTTCCATGGTTCCACTAGTTGGAATCCTAAATATCACCTATTTGCCTTGTTAACTATTGATATGTTTCAAGAATATATTTGGGATTTTTTTGAATTTTTTTTCCCACCTGATTACAAGAAGTTATCCAATACTATATTGAATCTGTTGGTATTGAATTCTAATGCATCGCCTAGAAGAAGCATTCATCCAAAACCAATGAATGATTAATGCTTTTGACCCATCTTTACATATCTTATTCCAAGGAGGCTCGTAATTCTTCTCTCGTGTTCCAATTTGTCACTAATAATGTTTGCCACAATTGTGTACAAAAAGTGGGATAATGAGTAGCCTTGTTTGAGTCCTCTAGATATTATGAAGAAGCCCACCACCCTACCATTTGCAAGTGGGATGATCCAAGGAGAACTGATACATAGGCTCACCCATTTTATATATCTTTCATAAAATCAAAAATTTTCCATTACCTTAAAGAGGAAGTTGTGCCGCACATGGTCAAATTCATTTGTCATGTCTAGCTTTGACAATCATTCCTTTATCCCCTCACCTCTGAATAGAGTTTATTGCTTCTTGCACAAGAACAATATTTCATAATATATGTCACTAAGGGATGAAAAATTAGAGAAATTTTGAGGTCTAAAATGTGTCTCTTAAGGAATATTATAAAATAATAGTGGAAATAATAAAAGAAGATTAGATTACTTTGTCAAATTTTAGAGTCACTTTTTCAACTCATATTTTCAACTTATGTCTCTACGATTTTACTCAAATTTTAGGCAGGAGCACTCATTAGAAGTGGAATTTAATTCCTCATCCAAGGAGTTGCCATGTTACATACTTTCGATGGGATTTTCTACATGAAAAATGAGAAATACATGAAAAACGTGATTGTAATAATGTTTTTCTTGTATTTCTCATTTTTCATGCAACGGGGTCCATCGTAAGTATGAAACATGGGTAATCCTTGGATGAGGAATTAAATTCCGCATCCAATGAGTGCTCTCGAAATTTGATTAAAATCATAGGGAGATAAGTTGAAACTACAATTTTAAAAAGTAGTTATTTATTTATTTTTTTATTTTTTTAATCCTTTTACTTTTTTACTCCAAAAATGCTAAATCATCCCCCATGTTTGACACCATCATCTTGAATCCAATTGGCTCCTAAAAAAATTATTGTGGTTGTATATTTTTGTTTTTAGGACCATTTTAGACCTCGAAATTTCTTTAATGCCACCCTAGTTTTAAGAGATGTCATTTGGAATAATTTTCTTGATTCTTTCAACCAAAATTTTTCAAATGATATTGTAAGAAACAAGAAAAGGAAGATCAACTAGTTTCTTTAGGAACCACGTCAAGAAATGAGATATTGTCACCTCCTCCTATGCAGTTTTTTTTTAAGGAATATCCCACCATTCTGCACAAGTCTTATTTAATTACTTCCCAAAATATTTGGTATAAGTGAGTCGAGAAACCGTTTGGCCTTGAGGTTTTATTTGAATTGAATGTAAATACTACTCGCTTGATATGAGCTACTCCAAAGGAGGATGTGAGACCTAACTATTATTTGTTGAGATAAGATAGAATCTGAGATTAAAAATATATCTAGATGGGTAACAATATATCCTGGCCAAAAACTTATATTGTTCCATGTATATTTGTGAGTGATAATATTTATATCAAGGAGTCAAAGTTTGAGGATGAGATCTTCCATGTTTTCTTGGAATTGATCTCTGATTTGGTCGCCCCCTTTTTTTCCCCCTTTTGCAAGGTGGTATTGAAATCGCCTCCCAAAATACAATTGGTATTGTAAATGGATTCATTCAAAAGAATTAGAGAACCCAAACACTCCTCCTTCTCACAGAAATGAACAAGCATATAAATATTTATGATTTACATACATGATTTGAGGGGAGGTGAAATAATTGTGTCACCAACCAATGAAGAGTTAAAGATTGGTTTAAGAGTCGAAATTTTTGCGGAGTCCATGTTGTGCACAAATCTCCATCTGCTCCTCATGAGATCACAAGTGTTGTTCTAATTCCTTTCCATAACTTATGCTATCTTTGGAGGATATAATGGTCCTCCATATTTTTCTCATGGACCAGGGCTACTCCGGGCTTCTCTTTTTTTATAAGGGACTTGACCTCTGCCATTCTTTAATCTGACCCCATGCCCCTATAATTCTAGGAGATTATCTTTATTATTTATTTTTTGCATGAGTTTTGCCTTGAGGGGGGGCAGTGCTATTCCCTTATCTTGTGATTTTAGGCCCTTTTATTTTGGGGATTACTATTTGGATCCCCAATTTTTTGTATTTTTCTGTCTTTTCCAGGTGGATTTCCCTATTTATTTTTCCTCCAACTCTTCTATGTTGTTTCTCTTGTTCCTGTTCTTTTTCGGCTTATGATTTTTCGTCTACAAAACTGGTGATAATTTATCCAAGAATTAGCACCTCCTAGGGAATGGATGTCATCCTAACAAGCTAAAACATCTTCTTGTTTCAAGTGTTCTTGATAATATTCCAGTGGCATCATATTTTCATCTATGTTTTTCATACCCTTTTCTTCATTTGATGTTGGATATGAAGGGGGAGGGTAACATTGTGGTATTTCCCCTTCCTCAGCCTCCATATTTAATGCTTCAAAAGTTTTCCCCCTTTTACCTTCACTTCGTGACTTATTGGTTCCGACGCTGGAGCTTTGTCCAGTTCTCCTTGGAGAGAAAAATGCTTTCCCTTTGCTTCTAGGATGGTCGATTTGCTTTGGCTGAGTATTTTGTTAGGATTGGGGGCCTCTCCATTTTTCAAAGTTTTTCCATTTTTCTTATGGTTAATTTTGATTGGGCATTTCTTCATGTTTTTTCTCGTAGCTACTCAAAAAATTTCCATATTCACGACATACCTTACACTTGAAAGGGAGTTTGTCATAGTCTATCTCCTGTATATGAGACCAATTTTCTAGATTCAAGTTGATTACAGCTAGGAGGCATTTTTCCAGATCCACCTCCACATAGATGCTGACATAATATAAAATGCCTTGATGAGGCTTGACACGATCAATATACTTACCAAGAGAATTTCTAATATTCCTAAGTGTGGATTCATTCCAGCAGTGCAGAGGGAGGAAGGGGATCTTTACCCAGATTAGGACAGATGAAGGAACATCATTATCTTAGTTAAAATTGGGGTTCCATTGATCTAGATACAATCCTTGATCTCCAATGAAATATGACCCACTTTGGAAGACCAAGTCCCTATCTGCTATATGTTCAAAGAATAAAGTAAAGAACCCTTTCCCACATAATGAAGAAGAGAGATTGCCTTGGATTAAGGGTTTCCAATTCTTCTCTACCAACAATAGACCAATGAGTTCTCTTCCTACTAGTTGCAGTGCTCTCGATCTGGCTTGATGGGTAGAGACTTCAACTTTGGGGATCTCCTTTAGGTTTTCAATAATGTAGGAAGGCTTAGACTTTTGGTATTTAGAGTCATTTACTACCAACAAGCCGAAGGATTCTATGTTTAGCGTATGTGGAAATGAAACTTGTTCACTCGAGGTAGATGACACCCTAGCTAACGTATGAGGAAGTAAGTCACCATATCATTGTCTTCCAATTAATCGAGCTTTACTAGATCTGAGCTGAGTTGTGCCTTGAGTTCATGAATGAATAGAGTCTGGGAAATTTTTAGCATTAGGAGAGTCAATCTACCTAAGTCAAGGTTGGAGGTTTTTAAAGACGATGACAGAGCCGTAGTGCCTTAGATGCGTGATCTGCCAATGTTAGAGCCATAATGCCTCAGATGTGTGATCCACCAATGTTAGGGCCGCAATGCCTCAGATGTGCTATCCACCAATTTCAAGGCCACGGGCTACAATGGGGGGAATCAAGGCCTTAGTAGCGAATGGTGGAGATAGAAATAACTTATTTGTAGCATAATAATTTTTTTTCCCAATTTTCATCATTACATTTTAGTTTTTTTTTTTTTAATATATCACTAGGCACAAAGCTATTACAACAATAATTATCAAGTCATTATAACTCATCATGTCACTAGTTTGAATTTGAACTTGAGTGGGGGAGATAATATAGATTTCGCCCAATTATTAGAGATAACCCCAATTGACCTATTTAAATTATGTGTGTGTGTGTGTGTGAGAGAGAGAGAGAGAGAGAGAGAGAGAGCATAGGTCAATGCTAGCCCATTTTATTGGATGGAAGAAGATCCACCCAAATGAGATGGTTTAATTCCCCAAAGTGACACATCCTCCTATCCTCAACCCCTCCACATGGGTTGAACTTGCGACTTGGCAAGATCTAAACCCCAAGAAAAGCAAGTAATCTACACTTCATAGGTAGATTTCAATTAATAAATTTATATCTATAGATAAACCACCATATTCAAAAATATGAAATTACTTAATCAAGATGAACATAGCTAATATATTAAGATCAAAAAACTTTTATGCCATTGCCTATAGGTATGTCTATTTTAGAATAAGACTTCCATAATTTTCATTTAATTAACAATGCTTTTAAAATATTTTTTTAATGTATAAGTGTATTTTAGCGCATTCAATAAATTTCCAAGATAATTAGTTTTACTAGTTTATGAGCAACTTGTATAGAATTTTAATATAATTGTATTCTTTAACTTATTCAAACTTATTTTAATTATGAAAATGTTTTAATTTTTTAGATTAAGTTTGCTATATTTTTAATAATTTTTATTTTAATTATTATATAAAAAGTGTGAAATATTATAAATTATTTTAACTAATTCTTTATTATTATTAGTCTTACTAAGAAAAGGACTATCTATTAATTGAGTTTTGAACAATATATTCTATAATATTTAACTATATATATTATTAAGAAAACCCATTTGTAATCGTCTCATTAAAGATCTTATTTCCATTCTACATCAAGTAGAACTCATTTTGAATTGAGTGGAATTGTGTTTGGTCGTATGGCTACCGAGGCGAAACCCTCACTCTTCTCTATATCTAGAGAGTTCCCCATTCTTTAAGGATGGTATAACACATGGAAACTTAACATGGGGAAATCACTTTAAGTTCTAATATTGTTGGATTTCAATATGCTGTTTATCCTAGGACACTCACTATGTGAATATGCGAGCAAGAACATAACTTTCCATGTGACTGAAGGCAATTAAAAAATTTAAGATAAACAACGAATTATTCAGCATCTCTAATTGAGCTACATAAATGATGTCAGTGGAAATTTGTACATCTTATGTAAGCAAACTCCTATAATTTTTTATTCTTTACCTATTTAATTTATTTTAACCTTAATACGAATATTTTTCTTCATTATACATCTGAAAAACCTAAAACTACCTAATTCTATCAATTATCAGAATGAATTTAACCCCTTTCTAGATATCTGAAAAACCTAAAACTACCTAATTCTATCAATTATCAGAATGAATTTAACCCCTTTCTAGATGGTAATCATTCGCTTCAGTGGGGAGCTAATTACAAATCATTAGCTTCGGTGCGAAACAAATTACAAATCATTTTAAACATTGTTGGTATTTTTGGACGGAGTCGTCTATCTAGCCAAAGGAATTGCTCGGACGGCCAAAACTTGTCGGAATCTGGGCAATTTTTAAAAAAAATTCTTACTATAGTAGTGTTTGAATCATGTTTTTGATGATGAAAATGGATTTAGCACCATCGAAAACCTATACAGCACCCAAAATATTAAAGTTTCATAACTATAACTTAGATTTACAAAAATCCTTTCCAATTTTTTTAAAAATCTTACCTGAATTTCAATGATTTTCAGAGCAAAAAAATAGTCTAGTTAAACTACTCCTTTTTGGAATGCTATACTTATGAAATTTGATGAAAGATAAGCCTATGACATAACCAATTTAATCAGCTTTTTGGAAGTAGAATTGTAACAATAAATTTGAAACTTCAATTTTAGTGAAAGTAAATTACTAAGATTTAAAGAATCTAATAAATTTTAGCGACAAAAGATTGGAGTAGTCTAGCTAGGCAGAGGAATTGCCCGGATTCCGTCACCAGTCGGAAAACCTTCCGGCACCGGCCAGACATTCCTCCAACCTCCGACACGGTCACAATCAAATATTTTTGATTGAATTTCTGACAGAAAGCTGCCAACCCGCCGTCGAGTTGCCCAGGTAGTTAATGCAGTTGATCGTACATCTTTCAATTTTCCCTCCCGCTCCGCTTCTCCTCACCAGCTCCCCTGTTCCTTGCAACACTCCAGCTCCCCTGTCCGCAGATCCAGTGCTTAACTTCGGTGGTTATTTCATGGTCATTTCGGCTGCAAGTTTACGTGAAGGTAAGTTCAGTAATCCGTGGTTTCCAGCAAAAAAAACTCAATTACTCTCCTCTTTAAACTTTCCCCTTCTCAGTTCGTGTCTGCATTTTAAATTATAAATGCGTTACAAATTTTAAGCCAATGGATTGTAACAGAGATAGAGAGATCGAATGAAAGCTATTTTATGGGCTAGACAGGCCAAACTATTTCTCATAAACAATGAACTTATGCGAATTTGACAAATAGGGAGAGAATGGGGAATTTCACATAAACAATGAATTTATCCAAATTTGGAGGGAGTAGACATGTTGAACCTCCAAACAGAACTATCTCTGGATATTTTAGGGAAATGACTGGAGTTAAGAGCAGCATCACATATCGACATGTTTTCCATTTGATGCTCTGACTGTTTCATTAAACATTCGGCTTGAACATGGGAGGATGGTCCTTTTTTTTTGCTTGTTTTTGGCTGTTATGGACAATGTTAAATATAAATAACAGCACAATCTGTACATAGACAATTAGCATATTACAGAAAGGAAAAAAGATAAGAGAAGAAAACAAGCTCATTATATCGTTTTTTTCTTCAGAAAAAAATAGCACAATGTAATAGTATCAAGCTGATAACGATATAATCCGAACTACTTCTAGGTGGCAAACGATTATCATAAATCACTAGACAATGGCACAATGTAATTAGAGAAAGTATAGTTGTAATGTGTTTCATTAAATTGCATCACTGCACAAAGAAAAGTTTCATGTACTAAGTGCTGGAGGGAGTAGACTAAATTCCATATACTTGTTATTTAGGAAAAACAAAATTTTAACGTAGAAGAATTACAATTGATATGGACCCAGGGGTAAATTACCCACTCCATTGGTTCACGAGGGTGGTTATAAATGCTTTTTTCTAAAAATGCTTTTTAGAAATTACCCACTCAGTGAATGTGCTATTTTTGTAATATGAAAGATAGATACTAAAAACTGATTTCAAGAATTTTCTGAGGATTGAGGTTCTAAGAAACAGTTTTCTTTTTTGTTCTAAGGAACTCCAGGCATGTATTAGGAAATCTGCAAATAAAAAATTAATCTTAAAATCTCTTAGCTTAGCTTTACTCCGGCAAGTATTACTGGCCTACAAAATTCTCTGGCAAGTATTACTGGCCTACAAAATTCTGTTACGCAGTTTGGCAATCCTGTACTTCAGAACTCCACTTTTGCTATGGAATTAGATTTGACAGTTGTTCATACAATTTTTAAATTTCTAGTTATAGATCTCTCCTACGCTTAATCTCACTTACAGATTCCTTGTTTTTAAATTGCTAGTTACAGATCTCCTATGCTTAATATCACTTACAGAGTCCTTGTTTGTGGTTGTTCTTCGCTCCAATTTTTGGCTCTGCCTATGCTGGTTTATGAACAGCTTGCCTAGATTACAAATCCAATATTGATCTTCGACCAATAATGCTCACACTCCATTACCCAGTAGCTCTTATGATGATGCAAGATATGTTAGATGAGATTCTTTTTATTTTTTTCTTGTTGAAATTATTGTACACAGAAAAACCATATATGTGACCAATAATGGTCACACTCCAATACCCAGTAGCCCTTATGATGATGCAAGAGATGTTAGATGAGATTCTTTTTATTTTTTTCTTGTTGAAATTATTGTACACAGTCCAACCATATATGCATCAATGCTTTTTTGGAATACTCTGCATTTAAATTTTTCCCCTGTTCAGATTTATTTACTCAGTTTCGATTTATATATCTTATTCCTTTTAAGATCCATCTAGGCATGTGGTATGGTCTATCATGTCATTATTGCAATGAGAGTTTTGCCAGTTTAAGCTACAACTAGGTATAGTCTGGTAGAATGTTATTCATGTGTGCATTTATAGAAGTCTTGCATAGCTTAAAGGATTGTCTGTTGCTGCAGGGTTGGATAATCCAGTAGCTACTACTACCTTTTGCCTCAAAGAAAGGAATAAAAAACTTTAGCTACATTCTATGGTCAACTATGGGGTATTAGCCACCAAAAAAAATGTTTAGAAACAAAAGTCTTAAGATTCTTTCCAGGATTCAAAAACAAATAAAAAGTAAAAACTTGCATCATTCCATAGAATACAGTAATTCTACTCCAGTTCAATGTGCACCGACACTCCCCGGGCTCCTAGGTGCAAGAGTAATTGGATGCCATCAAAATCAGATCGATGCAGATACTTTCAAACTGGATAGGTTCAAGTGTCTTCCTATGGAGGCATGGAGCAAGAATGAACCTTATGAGCAGTCGGTGTCTGTGATCTGAAATCTTACAGGAGAGTGAAAATCTACCAATGTCACTATGTTTTCTGATATAATAGTTTTAACACTGCTATTGTGTGCGCAAAATTAAATTTTATTTCAATAGGTATTCAACATTTTCAAATAAAGAAATCATAAATCATAAAATCACACTACCACACTGCATGAAAGGAGGCTTATACCGGAGAAATCCCAAAGATAATAAAACTCCAGGCATGTATTAGAAAATCTTCAAATAAAAGATTAATCTTAAAATCTTTGAGCTTTTCTCTGGCAAGAATCATTGACCTACAAAATTTTGTTACACAGTTTGACAATCCTGTGCTTACATCTAAACTTCACTTTTGCTATGGAATTAGATTTGACAGTTCTTCATACAGTTTTTAAATTGCAACAGTCACAGATCTCCTATTTACAGAGTCCTTGTTTGTGGTTGTTCTTCGCTCCACCAATATTTGGCTCTTCCTATCCTAGAACAGCTTGCCTGTATTACAAATATCCAATATTGATCTTCAACCAATAATGCTCACACTCCAATACCCAGTAGAGAGCTCAAAAGTGATGCAGCTGAGACAATTTTACTCATACTGGCCATTATTGGTAACTCTATGATTATTGGCCTAAAAATAGTTATCTACATATTGAATATTTACAAAAATTATTTTGAAGATTAATTTTATTATATTTACAGCTGTTGATACTCTGAATTTAAGATTCTGGGTGTTTCAATAGTTTCTGCAACTATGAGAGAGAATATTGACCAAGGGTTTTCACATCCTATCAAGAGGCTCCAATCCAATTGTACATCTCTCCCAGTGTATGAAAAGTACAATCTTAGGTAATGCCTGTAGTCATTAAGAAAGAAATGACTACGTCACCGGAAGCTGATGACAAGAAGCTTTCTGATCTGGTCATTCAACAAAATTTTTGTGTTTAGACAGAGAATTTTTTTTGTGTTGGCATGCATGTGGATACCATGGTATATTTCAGTACTGTAACTGATGGTGCTAATATGAATCCTTCTAGCCTTTTCGATTACTTAGTTTTACTCATTGTCTCAGAACATCAAAATATTTCACATCTGATGCTTAAAATTTGGGAATATGGAAATAAAGAAATTCAATTGCATATAATACAATGAAAATCTTGGGTTTTCCCAAATAATGCGCAAGAAATTATATTAATTTTCAGAAATATGACCAAAAAACCTAAATGGGTGACTAAAAACTGTAAAGAGGTGCCATCAATGAAATTGAATATTGAAGTTCTTGGACCTGTAGCTTCAATTTTTATTTAGAACAGATAGTTTTGTTGCTAACATGTTTATATATAGGCTATTTCTCTGATGTCCTTGCATATTTTTTGACCATATCAGTTCAAAATGGGAAAGCGAAGCAAATGGCAACATATCATGGATCTTGAGGTGCAAGACCTCAAAGACAATAAATCGAAAGAACAATAGGATTGATCGAGTTGTCGTAATCCCATTAAAAAGAGTTTCTGACTTCATCAAAGGAGAGGAAGAAAATCCCATTGCTCCATGTAAGTTCATACAAAAAACAAAGAAAGAACCAAAACAAAGAGCCACAGCTGCATTGCAATATGAAATGTGAGTATTTCAAGAATGCATTGTTAAGATTCTTTGAAACCACATTTATCTTTATTTATATGTACTAACACTTTGAAATTTTTGGTGTAGTTATCACTGTTCATTTGGCTCAGAGGACAAAATAGGAAATCCTCCAACTAAAGGAAGGACCTCCTTTGTGCAAAAAAGGGGTTGCCAGAGCCATTTTATTGTCAAGGTTATGCATGAAATTCTTGATAGAGAAATATTAACTTTCAATATTAGCTATCGTTGTGTTCATGGTTTGGTAATTAACAACAATTGTATGTCTTGTTCATTTAAGTTAAATTCAGGCTGGAATTGTTGATGAAAGCTTTGATATTGAAGACAATAGGGCATAATTCATTACTTTGATTATCGCTGTCATTAATACAGTAAGTTTTCAACCATTAAATAACCCTCTAACCCCCTAGAGGCTAGACCTTCATGTTGCCATATGGTGTTGTTTTCCAATCTCCATATGGGTCTAAAAGGGTATACAAAATGTGATCAATGCTATCAATTTCTAAAAAAACAGAAAGCGAGTCTCTCAAAAACTAAAAGTACCCTTTTTGAGAGCTCATCCTCCCATCCCTACCTCAAATATTACATGTCGCATGCAAGCAAGCATGGGGAACCTACAAAACTAAAATAGAACCTTCTTTCCCCATCAAAAACTCATTTCTAGATCTAACCTCCAAACTCATGCACACAACTCCAGAATAAGGATTTGGTGAATAAAAATCTAGAACAAGGTACCATGAACAATTGCAGTCGAATCAATTGAGATGGACTTTGGTGATGTACTTTGGGAAATTTTCCATAATGTGAAGAGGAATGAGCTTGGAATTGTACATGTATTTCTACCAATCTTTGTCACATTTAGACATTCAATTTCCAGCTCTCTCTTGCTTGCTTGGGAATGCATTTTTTAGCTATGTCATATATGGCTAATATGCAACCCTTTACAGCTTTGACATGTAATTTGCAAACACAAATTTGAGTTCACTTTTTCATGTTTGAGAGTGCAATTTTCAATTCACCCTTGGTTTTTTCAAGTCTGCAACTCAATTTTCTTTGTTGAGTTTGAACAAGATGATTTTAGCTGGCTAAAATTACATTTTCAGTCCACTCTTGGGCATGCCTGGAAATTGAAGTCAGTAGAAAGTTGTATTTCCAGCTCTCGTGTTCAAGATTGAGATGCTATTTCATCCATCATAGTGTGTGTGTATTTCAAGATTAAATACCATCATGTCAGTGTGTGTATCTAAGTAACCAGATACTCCTAAAATGCCCTCGTATCCCCGAATCTCCATGTCAGACACCTCTACGTATCGGATTCGGCCCCAATTCGAAGGACACGGCGTATCCGTACAGGGTACGGTCGGGATATGGCGTATCCGAAAAGGGACACGCCGTATCCCGACCGTACCCCTTCAGATATGCCCGCAGGTTCAAAAAAGCGTTGTTTTTTTATTATAAAGGGGGGCTTTTGCTCATTGTTTTTCACCAATTGAGGAGGATTTTTCAAGAGAGGGCATCAAGCCTATGGCCCTAGTATTTATATATGATTCATGGTAATGTTAAATTCTTAAAGTAAAAGGATGAAAATGAAGATTAAGGAGAATGTCACATTCTCCTTAATCTTCAATTTCATCCTTTTACTTAAATTTTTAACATTACCATGAAATGACTCAGGATGTTTGAGAGTGGTTCCGACCTCATTGGATTTCATATGGAGAAAGTAGAATTTTAGATTTCATTCAAAATCTAGCAGACTTATCAGTTTTTCAAGATTTCAGGATTGGGCTATTGCAATGTTTCCATCGAATTTTGTCATGTATTAGGGTATGGAACTCGTATTTAATCAAGAGCACCAATCCATTTGGCAGTGTTCTTATGTAACACATTTTGATTCTGATGACTTAATGAAAAAACTGCAGTGTCTTACTATCTTCAATCTTGTCTTTCTGAGTAAATTTGACGATTGTATCATGTATGGTGTATCAATGTATCATTGTAATTTGTATTATAGTATCAATGATGATGTATGACTCATGAGTATCTAATATCTATGTTTGAATCAATGAATTTTGTATGAATTTGTGCAAAAAATATCTAATTTTTAATATATATATATATATATATTTTAAAATATATATATATTTTTAATAAAATAATATATAACGTAACGTATCCCAGAAGTATCCTGTTCCTGGGTCACCGTACCCGTATCCGATACTTTGAATCCCGGTATCCCTGTATCCCCGTATCAGGTGACTTAGGTGTGTATAGATATCGACTGATTAACCCAAATGTAAAGAATAAGAAGCTTCTTATGCTAGTATACCATTTCCTTATCATCCCATGCAAGTAGAGTCAATTTTGAGACTCAAGGAACAAATATAGGGCACCGATTTGACTGTCCTGTAGCTTCATTCTAATAAATTTCTAACATATTATGCCTACTGGGCTAATAAAAATAGTTGTTGCATAACAGGGCATGTTTCCAGTTAAAAATTGATAGTAAACCATCAAAAAATTATTAACTAAACCAAAATGTGTGCTACATTATAGGGCATTTAGCTTCTCTAGAGATAAATCAAAATTAAGACAGGGCTACAAGACTAATAGCAGAAGTGATTAAAAGTGATTTATTTTCAGCTTGAGGATTTGGTGCTATATCCACTATTTGTTGGTCCACAACAGGCATGTGAGGTTCAATGGCTGGCAAATTTTCTTGACATGCTTTGTTTCCATGCTTACACCTTTCATGCTTTGCTAAAATTTGCATGTTTCGAAGGCTACAAGAGGCAAGAAATCAATAACATAAGTTTCAATGCTTATGCTGACTTGAGGAAATTTTCCATAATGTGAAGAGGAATGAGCTTGGAATCGCACAATTATTTCTACCAATCTTTGTCTTTTTTAGACATTCAATTTCTAGCTCTCCCTTGCTTGCTTGGGAATACATTTTTCAGCTAGTATGTCATATATGGCTAAAATGCAACCCTTTGCTTTGGCATGTAATTTGGAAACGCAAATTTCAGCTCGCTTTTTCATGTTTTAGAGTGAAATTTTCAATTCGTCCTTGGTTTGTTCAAGTCTGCAACTCTCAATTTTCTTTGTTGAGTTTGAAGAAGCTGATTTTAGCTGGCTAAATTTGCAATTCATTTTATGGTGAACTTGGAAAGAGAAACACTCCTGCAAAGGAATTGGAGGAATAGCTCGGTATATAAAATAGAGTATCTCTCTTCACACTTGCCTTCATAAGAGAGACCACCTCAATTGGCACATTTGGATCAAAATCTTTGACATTAACACTAAAAGGATTTATATCAGAATTTGTTATTTCATGCTTATCAACTCAAGAACTCAAATATTTACCTTAAAAATCTCTATTGAACGCTTATACCAATGTGTTAAAAAAACTTAAAAATCTTAAAATGGGTGGCTTTGTAAAACTATTCTCAATTGAATCTTTACAAAACAACAGTCAAATTGTCCTACCTTTTGGGTAAATTTGATCCGAAATCCAACTAGAAATAGTTCCAACTAGAAATCGAAGTGATCTACAACACATTGACTTTCCTTCATAATTATGGAGATTAGGGATATATGATTCAACAAATGCATCATGCAACAAAATCTGGAATAGCATTCTTAGATTGTTAATAACTTGGCTGGAAATCTGAAACTATGTTCAATTGTCCCCTGAAATTTGTTAACTATCCTTTAAAAATGGTCAACCCTGGAAATAGCTGCAATATATTTCAAATAGATAAAGTGAAATTTCATTTCTTATCTCCACATAATTATTTAATATCTAAAATATGGAAAAATATTTGAATACTTCTAGATGCTCTGCTTTTATTGATCTGGTAATAATCCAAATGCTGATGTTTTACCTCAAATATTGTACTACAAATGTGAATTTGGTGAACTCGATGCTCAAGAGATATTAACTCCTGCCAGTTTTGACCTTTCTACTACCATCTGTCTTTTAATTCTTGATCTCTGCCCTTGAAAGGATCGATTTGATTTCCACTTATCTTCAATCTATAATTACTGACTTAAATTGTCACCTGAATTTGGTTAAGTCCCTATAATTCTTGGAAATTAACTTTAGAGTACCAAGTACTCCACCAGCTAAGTACTCCGCCAACTATTTTAACCACTTTGTTCCTTGGAATAACATGACTACTTTTAATGACAGTAAGTTGGATGTTTATTCATTACTAAAGTATCAACAATCTCAAAAAAGAAATAGGATCACGATTATGTCATATTTGCATGTTTTTATTTCTTATTTTTCAAATCATTAACTTGTTAGGAGATTTTGGAATGTTGGAAGTTGTGTCTCTGACTTAGACCTTGCCTTCAGTTTCAATGAACATAATTTCCCGAACTTCAACAACATAGAGGTTGTGTGATGTGTTCATACAAATATCCATTTATATCCTTCAGATCCTTCATGGGTATGAACAGGCTATTGTTTTTTATTTTATACAATGTTACCATTGTTTATTAGAATTGCATATTACTCTTTCTCCTTTTGGGGCAAGGTACCAGACTCATTGCTTTTCCAATCATTGGTATTGGATATTTATGAAGATTAATATCCTTTCTACCTACAAAATAAACACAATAGAAAAATGGTTGTATTGTTGTCTTTGCACATCATTCTTGATGATAATTCACATTTCTATAGAAACTAGTGTTGTCAATTCTGTGAAGATGTTTCAATTCAACATTGGTTAAAATATATCCACTGTCACTAGACCCTGACAAAAATGACATGATGAAGAACATTCTTGTAATGATCACAAGAAAAAGGACTCCCACCATTTAGGATTGATATGTGATTTGGAGTTGTGATACTATCCAATATGCCAAATATACCATAAATATTAAAATCTAAGAATGCAAATTCAAACCCTGGATGTGAACTTGAGAAATATATGTCAAATGTAAATCATGGCTCAATGGTTAGTTCTTTTTTTTTTTTTAACATTGATTTACCAATTATCAAATACCCATCAGAAAAATTGTGTGATACTAGCAAAAAATATTAGATCAGAGATAAAGTGCTAACGTTTACCATTCATTTTGAATCATAACAACTGAATAGGCCATGCAAAAATAAACACTTGATTTGTCAAATGTTTTAGGGTTAGATCAATTAAATAAATGCATGAGAAGCAAAGATTAACCCTTAATATACTAACTTCAAATGATAGAACATGAGGTGTTCATTAGCATGAATAAATCAAGAGAAGATGATGTAGCATGAAAGAAATTCTAGCTCCAAACAACGTAGATTCAAAAAATTAAACAAATAAAACCCTATGTTGTAAACAAAAAATACAACCAAAAAAGGGAAAAGGGAAGGAAATATTTGGAATTTTTGGTTAAATATGATTCTTGGACCTGTTAGTTCCCAAATCCACCTTAGGCTAAAATAAGGCAGAAGAAGGACAACACCAAACCACGCTCAGCCTCGTAGCTAGCCCTACGAGGACAGGAGAGGGCTCTCCGGGTCTATCTCGGCAAAAGATGTCCAATAGGTTTGAGATGACTTATAATGAATACTGATTTTAGGCTAGTAAACAAATAGGAGGGTTTGATTTTGATTTTTAGGGGTTTTTGTTGGAAAAAGGGAAAAACAATTTTTGGGCTTGGGGATGAAGCCAAATTCTTGCAGAGTTCAAGTTGGGGCAGGGTAGGCAATGAATTTGATGTCTTAGATCAATGAATGGATAGAAAAGACTGCTGAGAAGCTGAAGAGGGAAAGAGAGTGCAAGGATCCTCTTCAAACTGACGAAAAACACGTAAAACTAAACAAAAGTTTAAGGCAGAGCACCAGCAAATCAATGAATTCTACCTCAATTACTCATTTATTTAATTCAGAAGCATAGAGAAGGGAAATGGCATACATATAACATTAATGAAACTTACAATAACATGAGAAGAACATCATCAAAACTCAGAAGCCACAAGGATCCCAACAAGTGCTGCAAAACTCTGGTCTTTCCTTTGCCAAAAACTGAAAATGGATATACAATGAGGTGCCAAACTTTTCCCAAGTATCCAACCCTAAAAATGTCTCAGAAAATACAATATATAGACTATCCTAACCCCTTCCCATGCCTCTAGGGGTCGAGCTCATCCTTCTAGGAGTTGTTTCAACCAATTCTAAACATGGAGCTAAAATCTAGGCAGCCAAACAACTTGCCTCTATATGCTAGGAAACTGATCCATTCACTTAATTTTCACTTTTTAGTGAATGAATCCTCTAGAAAAAGTAAAAACATGCCAAATTTACATCATAATCCTCAAATTACATCATGGTAGGTCAATCATCACATGAAAAAGTAAAACTAGTCAAAACTGGGCGAATTTCTGAGCTGAAGAGTGAAAATGAGGTAGAAATTCTCTATGCGCCGCGCTTAAATTCTCTATGTGTCGCGCCACTTTGGACCTATTTTTGGGGCACTTCCTGAAGTCCAAATTGAGCTCATGATAGCTCGTTGGAAAGCCCTGGATGTCTTCTATCCAACCCAAGTGGAAGTTGTCAATTTGGATGTCATTTGCCCCTCCAAAACTGCAATATCCCAAGACTGGTTCCTGCTGGTGCAAAAAGTGGCAAAAAGGCCATTTTTGGAGTGTTTTTGGCCCTTTAGGCAGCCCAGAATTTGATGAAATGCTTCGGCCATTCCTGAACATTCATAATATATCATGAAAAACTCAAAAATGCAAAGTTTTCTTCTAGAAGATGTCCCAAACGTAAGTGCGCATCGGGTGGCGCGACGCGTCGGGCGGAAAAACCTGTTTTGCAACCAAAATTTTCAAAAATGACAAAATCTTCTCCAAATTTGCTGAAATTTGGAGTGAAGGTCTCCCATCATGTCTCATGCTCAGCCAAGGAAGCTTCAGCCAAGATTCGGAGTGGATCCGGACTTTTTCGACGTTTTAGTGCTTTTCTCAGCCTTGCCTTCAGGATCTTCATTTTTGCTCTGTAAACGTGTGTGCGGGCCCAATAGTGGTTTTTCATATGTTTGAGCATGTCTTTGTCCCTATTGGCCTTCGCCAAAAGCTTCTCCAGATGAATGTTGATGTGCGTAAGGCAAGTCTCTCGCTCAAATGGTGTCATGTCACCTGGTCTCTTCCGAGCCAATTCACGGTCTTCACGGATTTGCCGCAACTCTATGAGTGTGTGCTAATCCTTCAGTTGTTTATTACGCTGCTCCAAGTAATATATAACCCACTGAGCTCTCTGCAACTTCACGGTCAAAGCATCAATCTCAGCCTTTTGTTCCTGGATGATTTCTTTCAGCTTTGAGCTAGGAGAGCTCGCATCAACATCGATCAAAATAAAATCAGTATCTTGGCCTCGCGAGGGGCCCTCATCGTGCATAGGCTTCTTTCCTCTGTCATGTACTTGTGCTGATGTAGAAAGCGAGACCCCTTCCACGCCGTGTGGAGATAGTACTCGTGCTGCTGATGAAGATAACGAGACCCCTTCCACCCCTGGTGGAGATAGTACTCGTCGTGCTGCTGCAAATAAGGCTTTGTGGCCTCTCTGATATGTCACACACACTGGAGCACTGATAGGATCAGTCTCAGGAACCTCGAACTGATGTGAAGGCTCTGCCTCATCATGAACAACCTCGGGAGGAGGCTCGAGGGCTGCAAAGAAATCACGGGAAATGAACTCATCCCATGTGATGCCCTGCAAACCAAGCTGATGTACCACAATGATTTTGATGAGCGCATAATGATAAATGTTGTTATGTTGCTGCTCCGGAGTCTTCTTCTGCACGAGGGTAGTCATCCGCTCTATGTTTCGGCACATGAAGTATGGAATATTCATCATTCGCACTCTCGTGAAATGCATCAAAAATCTGATATGATATGCATAAAGGCGCGAGAATATACCCTCACAGCTGAAGCATCTAATGATGAGCTTCATTAATGGCGCATAGGACTCCTTTAGAAACCGAAACGGGAATACCCTGCTCAACTGCCTCAAATATCCAGGCCTGATGTAAGGCTCATAATATGCTCTATTCAGCTGCTGTCTCTTAATCCACTCCTTGCCAATATTCGGTATCCCGGTCGCCTCAGAAATATCCTCTGGTGTCAAAGTGAAGTTTACTCCAGCAAGATTTACATGACCATCATGCAAATGTAGGACAAATAGGCGAACCAACTCCTGATGGTGTTGAATCTGAGATATCCGCTCACAATACCGAAAACATGACAGTTGTTGAAAGCATGTCATTGCAAGCAGTCAGGCCTGCAATTGAGCCAAAGAAGTAGGCTCCTCTCTGATGTGTCTGCCACTCTTATGAGACCTCCTCGGTACATTTAGCTCTGCGGTCGAATCATTGTCCTGCTCATATCCCTGCTCATATGATGAATTTGTCTCTGACATGGTGCTGAAAGCAAGGTGTTTAACAAGTATGTGCTGATATAGGTATGGTGAAAACAATAATTTGGTGTATGCTTTGATGCCAAATGTGTCACATATATGATAAGATGCTATGAAGAAATATCACAGTGAGAAAAGGACTGTCAAATGAGATATAAGTGTGAGGACAGTCACTGTTTGGGGAATTTAGGGATTTGGGGATTTATAAGTAATGGGAATGGGTGATAGTGATGGGGGGTAGTTTAGGAACAAAAGTTAATGAAATGGCAACATATAAGTGCAGTCAAAGACATAAAGGCAGCCCTTGAATCTTGTGGAAATTACGATTTTATCAATGAAGGGAAATGGTGACAAGTGATAGGGTTTAAGGATTCAAAAACATTGGGACAAAGGGTAGAAGGGATATGGGACAATGGGTATAGGAGAAGGGATCGTGATATAATAGTGTGACAGTGATAGCAGTGACAGCAATGATAACAATGACAAGAGCACAAATGACAATAGAATGAGAGTTTAAGCACCAACGTTTCAAGTTTTAACCACCTCTTTCAAACCCTAAGAGCAAATTATGATAGGGATATAGGGTTACATTTCACCATTTCAATTCTTTGATGTCTTCGCTCCTAAACCACAACACCATAGCTAAAACTCATTAAACAGGCTTTCATAAACTTACTTGGTGAAATTTGTGCTGAAACAAATCGAATTTTCATAGCGCGGAAGTGATTTGGCCTTTGGGGCTCTGTGCGCCGCACCCTTAGGAATTTGCACTGCGTCTTCCGGCTCTGTGCGCCGCGTCGCGCCTATGCGCCACGCCTATGCCCAATGCGCCGCGCGCAACTTAACACACAATCAGCCTCTCTCAAAACACAGTTTGGTCTCTCAACTTCCAACTTCGACTTCTCCCTTAGATTTTCTAAATGCCTCTTGATGCAAATGAATAAATACCTTTGAGAAATATCTTGAAAAGAGATGGTTTTAATTTTTTCTTCTCAAAACCCATTTTGTAATGTTTTTTACCTTTGGCACTTTTTCATTTAATACAACTTCTATCTTTTTGTTTCCTCATGACTTTCTGAGCTTCGAATGATGAAATTGGTTGATTTCTTGCAGGGATGTTGGCATCGATCCTTGGCAAAGGATGACCAGAGTTTGCATGGTGAAGTACAACATGGTGGAAAGATACATTTTATTACAAAAATAAATTCGACAATTTCCTTGAGCATGTTTGAACAAGAAATGTCCTTGAGCATGTTTGATGAAAAAAATTTTGAACTGAAAACTTATGGAAAACCTCCTCATGGCCTGCGGGCATTATTTAACATCTCAGAAGACTAAACCCTAGACTCAGAAACTAAATGACTCTTTTTGACCAAAATGGCATCTATTACTGCAAATGACTTGAAATGAACTTTGATGATTTTGGAAATTTTTTGACCAACCCAGCAGGTACAAACATGAGGGAAACAAGAAAAACCAAACCCTTCCGTCAGTCAATGGCATGCCCCTAACGGAATGCAGATGAATGAGCGGAATGAGACACCTAAACAATGAAATTCAATAAGAGAAATGATCTCTGATGGAGGGCTGTAAAGACCGACTCTAACAGGACCAGTTCCTTAAGGAGAAAATGGAGTCACTATAGAAATTGTAGGTGAAGCTTAGGTTTTATAATGAGACAATGTTAAGGGAACCAAGGACGATTTCCTCTCAATCATTGGCTAGGGCCACAAGTTTTTCTTCATGGATGGATGGGGGGATTGGTTCTCTAGGAAGCCTCTTGAGGTACAAGCAAGGTAATCTCAAATGTTGGCCAGGGCAAGAGGGAAGAGTCCTAGAATGTCATACCCTAATGCAATGATACAAAAGAGAAAATGACAGATTTAGAAGCAGATACAAAAGAGAAAATGGTAGATTTAGAAGCAGATACAAAAGAGAAAATGGTAGATTTAGAAGCAGATACAAAAGAGAAAATGACAGATTTAGAAGCAGATATAGAGAAGGAAGCATATATATTTCCTGGCACAAGACCACATACATCACCATCTCGACTCATTGAAAACAATTATCAGCAAGGATCAACAAAACAAGTACATCCTCGATTTCCTTACAACCAAAATTCATTCCACTGTTGTGAATAATATTCAGGAGTTTTCGGGGAAACTTAATGTCTATGTCATCACATAATTTAATTTAATTTAATATCATTTTTTACAAGCTACATGCTCAATCTAGTAACCTCGGAACAAGGTATGAAGTCACTAAGAAAATACCTGAACAATAAGCACTAGTGAAAAATGCCCCCCAGTGATTTGAGTTTTGAAATTTACAGTTTCCTCGAAAATTACACCTTTGTCATAATCATGTGGATATTCTTAAACTCTTGCAGTTACACAATTATACATTTACAACATTTGTTTCTTACACAAACATAAGAAGTAGCAAATAATGTTACAAATTAAATATTGATTTCCACTTAAAAAAATATTTCATAAGAATTCAACCAAAAATCTAAAACATAAAACTAAATTAGACAACACGATAATGTTTTAATGGCAATCAAAAGACCATGAACTAGTTACTTTTCTCCAAATACATTTGTCCATATACATGGAATATATTATATTTGACCATATATTTGTCACACATATAAAAAATTGTACTCGTTGCAAGATGGAGAAAAATAATACATTAGCAGGTTCTTTAGTGAAAGAACCATGCCTTGATAGAGCCAAGAAAAATGATAACAACAACCCATTTGCATACTGGGGACCTATCAGCATGCTTATCAATGATGTTTGTGCAGTGGATGGTGATCCTATGTCACATTTTACATCTACATCTATGCTTAACAATGCCCTGGACATTATATCACTAGACATCCTTTGAATGTCTACAGAATAATCAATGGTTAAAAGTTGAAATTGACAACTCCAATTTCTTGCTTCCCTATAAAGGGGTTTTAAATTGTCCTTTCGAACTCGATAGATTCCTTTCATTTGCTTACATATCAACTTCGAGTTGGTGAAGACTTGAATGTCGTTGACATCATGTTTTTTTGCCACTTTTAGCCCTTCAACAAGGGCAATGTATTATGCTTCATTGTTTGTCTTTCTTCCACGCACTTCTTTCTTTCCATGGAACACATGATTTTTTGCCATGTTGTGAAGGGAAAATTTCACAACTCCTCGACCTGGATTTGGAAAGCATGAAACTTCAATACATAAATGCCACTTTTGCACCATATTTTACACTTTGAAAATCTGAAAAACAAGATAACAATAACCATATATTAGACAAGTAGGCAATTATCTATTTATTAATACTCAACATGTTATTTAGTGATATATAATTAAAAAAATCAGTTATCTATTCCTAATATATTCCACTAAATTTTAATTAATTGAACAACTATAAACCATTCCATTCTTCTTTCCTTTTATGCCTTTTAAATATGAGGATAAGGAAAAGCAACTTACAAATATAACAACTTGGTTTTACATTAAAATCCTTTGTATCTAGAAGTTTGTCATCTAGGAATATAACATGTCTAATTATCCAAGTGAAAGTGAAGCAAGGAAAATGGAAGATCACCCAATCAAAGTCAGATTTATATTGTATCTAACCTATGCCCCACATCCAACTCAAGGAACAACCGGTTGTTAAGTCAAGTGAGGAGTTGGATCCCTGGTTCGTGGATGGGTGGATCATTTAGTGTGGATCACAATAGATATCCAACATAGGACTCAGATATTGGGACACCGTATTTGGAGAGTTGTGTCAAGAGAAAATTATCCAAGAGTGAAAGAGTGGTATGTGGATAGTAGTTATCCAACCCAATAGCATTCAAGTTGAGAAGAGGGTAGTATATATGGATCGTTGGATCCCTTAGATCATTGAATAACAGATAGACAAGTTCGAGCATAAATATGTCCAATATTGAAGCATATTTTGTAGAAATTTGAATAACTGATATATTATTCACTGAGATTCTCCTGATCACACACTATTTTAACTTCATTCACAATACAGAATCTCATCTACCATTGATCATTAATTACGGAAATAAAAACAATCGCATGCGCACATTAAAACCATAAACAATCACACATATGAACACAGTATTTATGGGAAAGCTTAAAGATGAAAACCCCCAACTATCTGTATATTATATGTCATATAGATCATGTAGCAATCATTATACAAAGCTCCTCACAACCTCTCAGTACAATCTCCAATTGCTACACACTAATCAAGCTCCGATCTAACAAATCTCATGCTCTAATCTCTGCCACCTGATAGCCTGCCTCTACTGCACAATCCCTGCTGAAGAATGGCTCTGAATGAACTCGAATTGGTCCAACGTTGACTGCGCAATCCTCATTGGCATCTCCAATCACTGTGTGTTGCAAATCATGCAACATTATAGTCACAATTGATAGTCACACCGCTCTTTCACCTACCTCTTCACTGGTCTCCACTGAAACTGTCCATGCACTGTAGTTGACTGATGTATTATTTAGTTGATTAATGAGTTAATAATTAGTGAATTAATTAATAATTAATTCACACCATTCTCACTAGTGTATCAATCAGTTAGACTAGATACAACTAGCTCAACTATGTTTAACTCAGTTAAACTGAACACAACTCCACCAACTACTTCAATAACTCCACCAAAATCTGTCACATAAGTTCTAACTGAAGTATCCATGCAATAGCTCCACTTAAACCTCAGGAATAGCGTAATTCCTTCTGTCAGCTCTTGTGCCACATCTGTGCACTTAACTGAAGTGCTCCAAGAGAATAAGATAATGTTTATAGTCCAAATATTATTAAGAGCTAATAATATTCGACATATCTATTTTTAGACTGGCATTCTAAAAATAGATTCCGCCCAATATGTCTAAAAATAGAAGTCCATCTATTTTTCCAACTTGACCAACCATCCACAAATAGCATCCTGCAACTCATAGAATCATGATCGACATGTCTAAAAATAGACTTTGCGCCAAAAATAGCCTGCGGGCCCACTTAGTGAAGGTGACTTCTTTCCACTAAGCTCATCATCTTGTTGCAATCTCAACACTCCCTCTCAACAAGATAAGGATTGTCTGCCACCCCTATCCTGCCTCTGTGGTATTCGAATTTGCTCCTGGTGAGCGCCTTCGTCAAGATATCAGCATCCTGATCCTCCGTGGGAATGTATGAAAGTAACATGACCTTCCGCTGCACACAATCTCTGATATGATGATACCGGATGTCAATGTGTTTAGATCTATCATGAAATGCTGGATTAACCGAGAGTTTGATGCAACTCTGATTATCACAATAAATCACAGTAGGCTCTAAGTGTGAACCGAACAACCCGACCAGGATCTTCCTCATCCATATAGCCTCGCATGCAGCCAAACTCGCTGCCATATACTCGGCCTCTGTTGAACTGAGTGCCACGGATCTCTGCTTCCTACTGTACCAAGAAACTGCTGTCGACCCGATACTGAAAATCCCTCCAGATGTGCTCTTTCTGTCCGTTGGGCTCCCTGCCCAATCTGCATCCGTGAAGCCACATAGCCTCACCTCATCCGACTGTCTATACCATAATCCATATCCCGATATGCCTCTAAGATATCTCAATACATGCTTGCCTGCCTTTTAGTAGAGCTTGGTAGGCTTAACCATAGCTTGTGAAAGTTGGTTAACAGCATAGCATATGTCGGGTCGTGTATTGACCAGATACATAAGCGACCCCACCAACTGCTGATAAACAGTGGCATCCACAACATCTGCCGATGTAGCATCCTCCTTCCTCCAACCACTAGGAAGAAGAGTGTTGATAGGCTTGCAACCATGCATGTTGAGCTTTTCTAGTATCTCCCGGGCATACTTGCCTTGAGACACAAACAGTCCACCACTACGCTGCCAAATTTCCAATCCCAGGAAATAATGAAGGAGGCCCAAGTCCTTCATCTCAAACTCTTTTGCAAGATCATCCTTGCATGAGAGTATCAACAGTTTATCACCCGTCAAAATCAAATCATCTACATAAAGTACAATGATCAGCAACTTACCCTCCACCACAATTTGGTATAGGTTAAGATCTGCCTCACTCTTGGAGAATCTAAGTCCGGTGAAATAACTGTCTATCCGTGTGTAACAAGCACGAGGTGCTTGTTTCAACCCATACAACGCTCTCTTAAGCCTGCACACATGCAACTCGCTGCTGAAGATCTCGAAACCTTCGGGCTGCTCTATGTACACCTCCTCCTCAATCACCCCGTTGAGGAACGCAGTCTTCACATCCATTTGATGAATGTGCCACCCCATCTACGCTGAGAGAGAAAGAATTTTCCGTATGGAAGAATACCTTGTGACAGGTGAAAAGGTCTCCTCATAATTGATCCCCTCAATCTGCGAGAAGCCTCAGGCAACAAATCTTGCCTTGTACTTCTCCACACTCCCGTCAGCTGCTTGCTTCACTTTGTAGATCCATCTCGAACCTACCACTGATTTCCCTTCTAGCCTTGGGACAATCTCCCATGCAATGTTTCTGACAATCGAATCATACTCTTCCACCATGGCATCTACCCATGCGGGATCCTCCACAACTTCCTCGAAAGAGGATGGCTCTGTCACGATACACTTGCTCATAAGAGCCATGTATCCAGTGTACTGATCAGGTGACTGTCTCTGTCTGCGCTGTGATGTAGGTGCTCCTACAATCCTCTCTGCATCTTGAGCCAGTCGCTCAGCTTCTGTAGTGCGCTTTCGCCCTTCGATGGTTGGCGCTGCATGAGTGGTCTCTTCCACTCCATGAACTTCCTCTTGTGGCTGATCCACATCCTGAAGCTCATCCTTAGGAACTAATAACTCCTCATCTGCATGCAAGTGTGGCTCCCTCTCAAGCGAACACTTCATGACTTTCTCCTCATGAAATTTGATATCCCGTCGCACAACAATCTTGTGACTATCTGGCAAATACACATGATAGTTGTGGGGCGTATCAGTGTACCCCACAAATATCCCAACCTCTGCGGTCGGCTCCAGCATCTTCCTGGCATCCTTCGTCACATGAATGTAAACAGGTGAACCAAAAATCCTCCAATGGGAAATATCAGGCTTCTTACCAGAAAATGCCTCCTCGGGTGTACTCATGCCAAGTATCCTGTGAGGACAACGGTTCTGCACATATACTGTAGTATTGCATGCCTCAGCCCACAAGTGTATGGGAAGGCCCTGATCATGCAACATCTCCCGTGTAGCACCCACGATCGTTCTGTTCTTCCGCTCAGCAACCCCATTCAGCTGTGGGTTATGAGGTGCTATGAGCTCGCTTCGAGTTCCTTCTGCGCTGCAAAAGTCCTTGAATTCACCAGAGATGAATTCACCACCATTGTCGCTCCTAAGAGCCTTCACCCGATTCTTTCTCAACTAGTGCCTTGAACTCACAGAACTTTGAGTATTTCTCGCTCTTCTTCTGCATGCAGAAGGTCCAACACTTCCGAGAAAAATCATCAACAAATATCAGATAGTACATGTGCTTTGCTGTCGAAGCTACTGAGAAAGGTCGACACATGTCTGTATGAATTATCTCAAGGATCGTCGTGGCACGAATATCCTTCTCATGAAAGGTGGCTTTCACAAATTTTCCCAAGGTACATCCCTTGCACTAATCTGACTGCGCAAGAGTACCCTTAGGAAGCCCAGTAGAAATCCGTTGTAGTATCTTCAAAGCTCCATGGTGAAGGTGGCCCAATCTCCGGTGCCACATCGCGTCATCATCCCGGCTCACCACTCCTTCTGCCTTGCCTGCCATTGTTGCGCAACCATCTACCTGCAATTGATAAAGGTTCTTAACTCGAACCCCTATCCTCCGGGTTTCACCAGTTGCCTTATTGTGCAGGAAAGCCTTTCCCTCGCTAAAGACAACATCATATCCCTTGTCTTCTAACATGGCCATAGAGATAAGATTCTTCTTCAATCTTGGAACATGCATCACTTCCTTCAAAACGAAGGGTTTAGCAGACTCCCTCTCAAAGGAAATGGTACCGATACTGGTCACACTGTATCTACCATCATCGCCTATCTCGATGTGCACTCCAAGATCTTTCTCATCCAGATCAGTAAACAAATCTTTGTCTTCGGTCATATGAAAAGACGCACCACTGTCAAGAAACCACATTGAACCCATCATACTTGAGACCAAGCATGTGATCAGTAAAAAAACCCAGTTCAAACTGCAAGGCTAAGGCCTCTCCAGCTGCAGATCCAGCAGCCTGCTTATTTTTCTTCTTCTGTGGACAATTAGTGGAGTAATGTCCGTGTTGGTGACAGTGAAAACACTTCACCTTGGACATGTCCTTCTTCTTGCCTTTCGCACCGGATTGAGAAGCATTCTTCTTGCTCTTCCCCTTCCTTGCTTTGGCAGCCAAAGCGCAATTTTCTTCATCAGAGTTCTTTGATGAAGATCCGTCCCTGGTACTTCGCCTTATCTCCTCTTGCACAAGATCTGACCAAAGTCGCTCCCATCCTGGCAATTTCTCTGACCATTGACAGAGTCCTGATAGGAATGCCAACTCTTCGGAAGCCCAAGGAGAGCCAAGCTCACCAAGTCCTCGTCATCTATAGTCACCCCCACACTTCCCATCTCATCCCTACATTGGATGAACTTTGTGAGGTACTTGGGCATACTGTCGCCTTTCTCCATTTTTATGTTCCTGAGTTTATCCTTGAGCGCCAACTTCCTCTGGTCGCTCTTGCTTTGGAATAATTCTATCAATGATTTCCACATCAAGAATGGAGAAGCCTTACCATGAAGGCTAGACACTATGTGATCCTTTACACCTTCCAACATAATTCTTTGACACTTTACTGTCTTCTTTTGCCATGTGTCAAGTGCGGCAACATCGCTAGAAGCAGGTTTTGGAATTTCTGCATCTATGAACTCCTTCAACCCATTGTCATCCAGCAGCGCCTCCATCCTATCCTTCCATGCAATATAATTCGAGTTGCCCTCAAGGGCATACTCCAATCGCAATCCGTTGAAAGACATCTCAACTTCGACACAAAGAAAACACTGCTGCAAATTCGAATTCCACCAGCTCAAAACTCAACCGCTTCAATGTTTTTCATGATCAATATCACTTTGATACCATGTAGAAATTTGAATAACTGATATATTATTCACCAAGATTCTCCTGATCACACACTATTTTAACTTCATGCACAATACAGAATCTCATCTACCATTGATCTTTAATTGCGGAAATAAAAACAATCGCATGCGCACATTAAAACCACAAACAATCACACATATGGACACAGTGTTTATGGGAAAGCTTAAAGCTGAAAATCCCCAACTATCTGTATATTATATGTCATAGAGATCATGTAGAAATCATTATACAAAGCTCCTCACAACCTCTCAGTACAATCTCCAATTGCTACACACTAATCAAGCCCTGATCTAGCAAATCTCATGCTCCAATATCTGCCACTTGATAGCCTGCCTCTTCTGCGCAATCCCTGCTAAAGAATGGCTCTGAATGAACTCGAATTGTTCCAGCCTTGACTGCGCAATCCTCATTGGCATCTCCAATCACTGTGTGTTGCAAATCATGCAACAGTATAGTCTGGCCCAGTAGTCTGCTTTAACTCTTTCACCTACCTCTTCACTGGTCTCCACTGAAACTGTCCATGCACTATAGTTAACTGATGTATTCTTTAGTTGATTAATGAGTTAATAATTAGTGAATTAATTAATAATTAGTGAATTAATTAATAATTAATTCACACCACTCTCACTAGTGTATCAATCAGTTAGACTAGATACAACTATCTCAACTATGTTTAACTTAGTTAAACTAAACACAACTCCACCAACTACTTCAATAACTCCACCAAACTCTGTCACATGAGTTCTAACTGAAGTATCCATGCAATAGCTCCACTTAACCCTCAGGAATAGCGTAATTCCTTCTGTCGACTCCTATGCCACATCTGTGCACTTAACTGAAGTGTTCCAAGAGAATAAGATAATGTTTATAGTCCAAATATTATTAAGAGCTAATAATATTTGACATATCTATTTTTAGACTGGCAATCTAAAAATAGATTCCACCCAATATGTCTAAATATAGAAGTCCATCTATTTTTTCCAACTTGACCAACCATCCACAAATAGCATCATGCAACTCATAGAATCATGATCGACATGTCTAAAAATAGACTTTGCGCCAAAAATAGCCTGTGGGCCCACTTAGTGAAGGCGACTTCTTTCCACTAAGCTCATCATCTTGTTGCAATCTCAACATATTTGGCAATGAAGAGGCATAGGATATCACAAACCAATCCAGATCCCAGATGACTGAATCGACATAAGTGCTAAATTTTTAAATTTTGGAGTTTAATTTTTGTTTTGCTATAACGAGAAACTGGAACAAACAGGCCTGAAAGCCCTTAGCGCCTTCAGCCCTTGGTTCTAAGCCCACTGTCATCTGACTTAATAAGTTAACATTTTGAGAGAAAATAGGGTGATTTGATTGTTGGATTTAAGATCAAATTTACCTAAAATAACAGGGTAATTTGACTGTTGTTTATCACATGGAGGGAGACTTGATTGCTTTTTATCACATGTTGTATCGAAGATATCCCCAACAGCTCCAAATAAGATACAGAAAGTGGGCAATTCCTTCACCTAGTTAGACTCTTCTGTATTGGAATCGCCATGCTAGTTTACTTTGTGGGTTCACATTCCCGACATGCTCGAAGAATAGAAATACCCTGGTGGAATGACACACAATAAATAATTTGAAAAAAAAAATTGATAGGAAGGGGGCTGGAAAGATGGAAATTGGAATGGAATGATGATTCGATTGATGTTGGGAGCTTCTTGAGGGTGCATGGGAGAACTATTCAGCGATCAAAAGGGTGCTAGAATCTTGTCTCAAAATTATGTCTTGTCCTTTATTCTTGGAATTACAGACCACTTTGTGGGTGTGTTCTCTCTACCCTTTTTTACTATAAGGTGGCCTATTAGTTGCGTTTTGATGGGCATTAAACAGAGGGGGTCCTTATTTTATGATGCAGTCAATGAGAACCTGCATGCTGGTGTAGTGGCATGAGCTAGTTTAGTGGAGAAATTTAAGGCAGTGAGGCTAGGAGAAAAAAACATTAGTAGAAGGCTTATTCTTCATCTTTGAGTTTGTTAGGGGTGCTAAGAATAGAGAAGGAATGTGGACATGGAGGATTTATGGTGTGGTCTGGTGGATGTATGCAGGGAGCACCAAATTTGGACTAGACCTTCTTTCTCTGTGACTCATGCTCAAGATCAATGTGCATCGTATTTGTTTCTTTATGTGGAATGATTGAAAGTTGATTAGGAGTAGTATTGAAATGGCAGTGGAAGTTGTTATGCGTGATAAACAAGAGTAATGGTGTTGTAAATGTTGCTTTCTAGAGCATATAAGCAGAGTAGTGGATCAACGGCTTTCGTCCAACTACATGGTTTCTATGGCACGTTCAAAATGTTGGAAATGGGCACTACTATTATTGTTTCCTCTTTTGGTGAATTTGGGAGCTGAATGCAACACCTTCCATTTGACCTCACAATTTGTTTCGTTGGCAGAAGGAGGCCCTAGCCAACAGTCGGTCACAATTAACAGGTCAGAGCTAAGTACTCTTTTCAGCTCGAGGGGTTCCTTTCGTTGGTAAAATCAAAATGAGGAATACAAAATCGCAAAGAAGAAGAATACACAGAGTCTGGGAGAAGAGTTGTGGAGCAGCGAAGCGAATACAAGGTGGGAAATTGGGTTGCTGAATTCAAACTGATTCACATTGCCTACCCGCCACCCTCACTGCATTCACTGAATTAACTAGCTGGCAGTCTAGCGGAGCCTCTTTGTAGATTCTGGTAGATTTTGTTAGAGATGTCGAGGGTTGGAGGATTGGCCGGCCGAAGCTTGAAGGTTTTCCAACTAGCGATGGAAAGCGAGAAATTCCTCTGCCTAGTTAGACTCTTCCCTAATTAAGTCGTCTCTAGGTGGAATTTCTAGAAACGATTTCTAGGATTTGGAGAATACATGTATTCTAGCCTCTCTACCAAATCTCGTGGCTAGAACATATTTGATGCTACAAAAACTAACAGTATGTTCCAACTTTTCTTTTGTTGAAGCACTGTCAAGCTGTCCATTTTTTTGAGCAACTACTGAATTGGCTTCACTGCCATTTATGTATCACTTGATCCAACATTTTTTCAGTAGGTTAGAGTAGGAAATGATGTGCAATAAGCTTGTTGGGGCAAGAATTTGTTTCAGTTTGATTTTCATCATTCAATTTTTAGCTTGGTTATTTTTAGCTTTCAATTTGGTTTCAGTTTGAGCAAGCACAAGTGCAGGTCAAGTGCAGATTGCCGACAGAGGTTGGGAGTCTCCCAATGGTCCAGGCGCTTGGTCTACAGGTTCTTTGTTGCCTCACAGGGAGGAAAACATTCCCACTAGAGCCAATTGTTATCTCAATCTAGCTTCGAAGTATAAGGCTCAACAATTTTAATTTTTTATTCAAAAAAATTAGGTGTGCTTACAATTTAATTGGCAAGGATAATTCAAAGATGTCAAATAAAGGCATTTCCAAGCCATTTTGTAGCACCTGAAGCTAGTTGTTGGTGTCATTTTTTCCAGTGACAATTAAATGGAATGAGGAACAAGAAGTTGGTTACAAGTTTGGAAAAATAAAAATCATGTGTTTGGAAAATAATAAAATGGTTCTTGAGCCAATTTTGACTCTTAGGTTTTTGGCAAGGTTTATATAGGGGTTTTTATAAAATGAGGAACAAGAAGTTGGTTACAGGTTTGGAAAAATAAAAATCATGTGTTTGGCAAATAATAAAATGGTTCTTGAGCCAATTTTGATTCTCGGGTTTTTGGCAGGGTTTATAGAGGGGTTTTTATAAAATGAGGAACAAGAAGTTGGTTACAAGTTTGGAAAAAGAAAAATCATGTGTTTGGCAAATAATAAAATGGTTCTTGACCCAATTTTGACTCTCAGGTTTTTGGTAGGGTTTATATAAGGGTTTTTATAAAATGAGGAACAAGAAGTTGGTTACAGGTTTGGAAAAATAAAAATCATGTATAACAAAATGGTTCTTGATTTTGACTCTCAGGTTTTTATAAAATTTCTGTTAAAAAATTATCTGACACTCACGTTTTTGGAAGGGTTTATATAGGATTTTTTATAAAATGAGGAACAAGAAGTTGGTTATAGGTTTGGAAAAATAAAAATCATGTATAAAAAAATGGTTCTTGAACCAATTTTGACTTGGTTTTTTATAAAAATTTTGTTAAAAAAATATTTTTATAAAAGTGCTGTTAAAAAATTATTGGTTTTTCTAAAAGTTTTGTTAAAAAAAATTTGGTCCGCTCAGTCAGGGCCAATCTCCAACTAATTCGATGTGTGAAGCATCGAATCTACACAATACACAACCCAACGTTTTGGTTACGGGCCAAGCCACCAAGGGAGGATCCCACAAGCTAGCTATTATGTGCACAACGCATCAATGTAAATCACTGGTGGGGATGTCTATAAACACTATCAAACCCAATTACCCCAAAGCATGTGGGACTATACTCGCTGAAAAAAAGAGAAAGAAAAAACCAAAGCGAGTCAAAACAACTGTTAGCCCCCTAATTTGCCCTCTTTTTACCATTTTCCCCTTCCTAAATCATAACCATTTACCTCTGTTTTACCTCTTTTATGCACCCTCATCCTGCACCAGTCCAAGCACAGTGACATATTTCGTATAAAATTTATTTGTCATATTTTTAATTCAACTTAGCATTTATTAATTATTTATTACATGATTTCTTACTTTGATTCATTCTTTGTAACTTATCGATATCTCCTATGTTTATTTGGTAGTTAGAGTACTTACCGTGACTGCTGATCCTAGTGCAGGATCAGATCTTGCACCGTTGTCAGCACAACAAATCTTTGCAGCAGATCCGAACCTCCTTGATCATCGCCTCGTCTTGTGCCGCTTCAGCCACGACAATAGAGTGATCCAAAGGCAGTAGAGACAAAATCCGTGAAGGGCGAAAGCTAGAGATTAGCTATGGCCAGTTCTGCTAACTGTCTAACTTTGAAGACCGTAAAAGCTAAATTCTAAGTTTGGTTATGTAATTAGTTAAACGATCTATTTTGGCCTTTGTCCAAAGGTCTATATAATGTATAATGTAAATAGTATTAAGGAGGAAGAGTTTTTGATAATAGAGGAGAACAAAAACATAGCTGAAAGGCAGTAGCAGGTCGTTGTATTTTGTTATCGACCAAATCTGGCCTGGACAATGCATTAATGTATGTACTTGATGGATTGATTAAGGTAGTGAGCAGCATTTCCATTTAGAAGGGAAATGTGCTGGTTGGCTAGGGCCCAGCAAACCCAACACGTTTACCCCATTTCTTGTTCTCTTGTAATTTGTGTTTACATTGTCAAGTGTGATTTAATCTTAAGCACATGTATTCCTATCTGAGTGCAAGTGGATCCGTTGTGTGAAGTAGATAACTTTCCTTTTCCTGCACTTTATTTCATATTGGTTTTCCTCCGCCTAGTCCAAGCAGGAGAAACGAACCTGCACCAGTGCACGTTGGTATGATATCTATTTTCTGCAATTCCCTTTGATTGGTTTTCCAGCCTGGTCCAAGTAGGAGAAATGAACCTGCACCAGTGCACGTTGGTGTGATGCAGCAAACTTTATTAGTTTAACTTCCCGCAACCCTCTTTCTTTCATTAAATGCTTATGACAGGATATATATATATATATATATATATATATATATATTGTTTCTTTATTTCTGGATTTTGTTAAGACTTGAAACATTCATTTTTTTAGTTCAAATTTTTTGTAATGTAATTGAATATGAAAATTCTGGAGAGACAACATGGATGGATTTCTCAACTATTTGATGTAAAAAATTTCTAATATAATTGTAATTTCTAAATTTTAAGATGAGAAAAATCATATACATATCTTCATGTCTAAAATAATAGATCGACTAGAAATATTATATGGGAGATTGGGATGTTTCCTATAGTCCTTAAAATTAATTTTCGCGACCCTTGAAGTTCTAGTTGAACTACCTATTGGGTGAAATATTTGAAGATATTTAACGCATCCTTTTCCCCAATTTTGGCCATTTTCTCTCATCAAACCTACAATTTCCCCAGTCCAATTTCACTCCCTCTAATTAAGAATCAACCTTTTTATTTGACATATTATTATGCTATTTTATACTAAGTATTGAATGAAACAATGATTTCTTTGGCATGACTAACCAGGGTATCTTTGGAAGAGTTATTTTGAATGTTTTTCTTTTAGGTGTTTCCATAATTACTAAGAGCCATGGGTGAGCAAATCTTGCTATTACTTGTTGTTACACGGTGTGAGTTGTTGTTATTCACCGTTATACCCTAGGTTTGCTATATTTTGTTGTTACATAATGAAGTTGTTGTTACACTATGAATTTTCAAGACTGGAGTCACCATTTTCAAAGACAACTCTCAAGGGCCGCACGAAGTATTTCCATGTGGACAGTTAAGAAGATCTGAGCAGCTACAATTGCATCTAAACAAGAGTGGTGTAACCATAACAAATATTTATTAAAATAAATTTGTAACAATTTCTATATTTTTATTATTTCTGTTAGCTTAATCAGCATGAGAATCACCAAATTCTCATGACTGATTCATTTCCATAATTTTGGGGCTTTGTAAAGACTTTATAAAAAGAGCTTAGTCTTATGAGTGGATGGGGGCGGAAAAAAATATAATACCGACATTCTGATCTTGTACTCTTCAAATATTTTAATACAAGCATATATCTGGTGATGTTATTGTAATTTATATTCTGAGTTCTTAAATAGTTTTCATTTTATTCATGTGCCCTACTAGGGAGGAAAGTTCCTACTCTTTAGAAAGGATCACAGTGTTAATAGGATATTTTTTTTTATGTGTTAGTGTGGATTTATTATCACTATTGCAATTTTATTTTTTATTTTTTATTTTGGAATAGATACACTTCTACTTTCATATTTATTACGTGTTGTTACACAGGTTAATCAACACTATGCAATTTAATTTTTGTTACATCTTTATATGATAGTATATGGCACGCCTATATTTATTCTAAATTTCTTATGAATTGTGGATTCTTCCTTGCCAAGTGTGTTTCATTCCTGCAGTGTGCCTTTTAATTCTTGTGAGTGTGTATTTCCATTCTACAAGAGTGCTTTAATTTCTGCAAGTGTGTTCAACGACATCTTTTTCTGTTTTACTTGGTTGTTACATGTATCAACATAGATAGTGAAGAGCCCCAAGGGTTAGCTCAATTGGTTGAGTCCCCGCTTGGAAGTACTCCCAGATTGAGAGGTCACAGGATCAAATCTCCTAGACGCTCGTGGGGTTAGGCCTCAGTGTTAGGCCGACAGTAGATCCCTTCGGGAGGATTTACTGCGATTCATTAAGATCGTGGATGTAGCTAGTACATGTGTGCAGGCACATAGGAATGTGAACCACTATGGAAAAAAAAATAAAAAAAAAAATAAAAAAAAAATAAAAAAAAAATCAACATAGATAGTGAAGATGTATTTGAAATAAAAGGACCTACCCTGGTTGATAATTAATGATTGTGTTTTAGTTACTTTAGGACTGATAAAATCACACAAACATTTTGGCATTGTTGTCGGGGAAGGTCATCAATGATACAGTCAGCCAACACTTTCTTTTGAATTTAATTTTGATAGTGTCTCTAATTTTACAGGCATTGGGCAGTAATACGAGAGGTAAGAACCTGCACATTGCTCTAACATACTTGAGCAGGCTCACCTGTGTAATAATTATGACACTCAGGGTGTGCAAATAATTACACATTGGGTCCATGTATAGAATGTATGAGTGAAGAAGAAGCAAACTGTAGGAACCATAAAAAACCTACAGGAAAATGGGTCGATCAAAGAACAAGAAAAATACTGATCAAGGGATGGTAGCGTTTATTCAAGAATTGATCTCAAAAGCGAAAAGGGAGCATTCAAAACTACATAGGGATGTGAGGAAAAAAATTCCACAAAACGTTACTGCCTCTACATCAAAATTAGGAGTATCTAGTTCCTTTGTTTCAGGATCCCTTTCTCCTCAAACTATCCTACAAAATCACAATTATGTAAAATCAACTCAAGAACAACAAGGAGAGACTAGTGGCCAGGATTTTGGATTAGAAGGACAAGGAGAAATCAGTGGGAAATATCAAGAACCAGAATCGGAAGAACATTCTTTTAGTCTCCAATACCGAGACTCGGGCAGTGCAGTAAAACAGCCAACCCAAAAAAAATCTGAGCAATTATCACAAGAATCCCTATCCACAAAACACTTATTTGAATAAGCTTCAGAAGGACCCTCACCAGAACTAGAATCAGAAGAAATTCCAATGGGGGATAACAAAAAAAATAATGGGATATATGTTACTACTACCACTTTTTAGTTCCCAATAGGTGATATAAGGGGATAAACCCCCATGAAAAATATCCCTCTTTTAGTTCTTCCATCTTTTCAGGGATTGATTGTAGAATATCCTGATACTTTTATGTTTGAGTTTGATGTTTTGTGCAAGAGTTATGATTACACTTCAGATGCTCATAAACTAAAACTATTTCTTTCCACTCTGAAAGGAGCAACGTTAAGATGGTTTATGGGACTTGAGCTTGCCACTATTAGAACATGGGGAGATATGAAGACTATGTTTATGGAAAAATACCAGGACTATTGTTGAACCAAAAATTTAAGAGAGGAGATATTTAGAATAACACAAAAGGAAGAAGAAACCTTGGAAGATTAGGTAGAATGGTTCCATTATAATCTATAACTGTATAAACATGGTGATTTGGATCCAAAGATTTTGAAAACAATATTTATTCAGAAAATGAGAGATGATTAACTTTACATATCGAACCTGTTAGGGAAAGGAGATATATCTTAGGATCCATACAAAGAAATAATAAAACTTTGCTTAAGGTGTTCGCAAGGATCGTCATGAGGGAGAAGCATGGCATGGGATGCCTATGTCATAATACAGAATTCCACAAATGGAGATGTGACCTGAGATGATATTGGGAACTTGTTTGAGAATCTCAAGACCAATCCTCCCAATACCTTATCTTCCCAATTAACGAAATGGCAAGTGAAAAAGGCACAGGATGAAGCTGATAAGGCCTTGGTTCTGTTCTGCACAAAGGTAAAGACAAACATTCCCTAATGGAATGCAGATTCAACAACATTAGCTTATGCAATATTTGTGTCCTGGAGAATTCTACAAGCTACTGTCACGAGTTCCTCAGACTAAAGACACCACTCAAGGAATCATGTGAGGAGTTTCTGTTGAAAAGTCAATAAGAAATGTGTGTCTAATTTAGTTTTCCCTTAATTAAATCGGCCACTAAATTTAATCTTAGCTCATAATCACTTGTAATAGTTAACTTAGTGTGATAAACTAAGTTATCTTAGAAAATTTGAGTTGAGGGTGGTTGGTGAGGCATGCTGAGTGATTTTATTTGTTTTAGAGTCCAAGTTGCAGTTAGTGTATTAGTTTAATGCATGAGAAATCAGTTAACTCAATTAATTGAGTTAAAATCAGTTTAACTAGTTGTAACTGATTGTTGCACTAGTGACAACTCAAGTGAATTAAATTAGATTTAATTCAAATGCAGTGATCTATCAAGTAACTAATGATTTACTATTAATATATGCATGCATGTCAGTTCAAATGAATACCCAGTTGAGACAGAGGTTAAAGGCATGTTAACTATCAGTTGTACTAGTAGCAAATTGTCCGCATGCAGTAATACACTCATAGTATTGGTCATGACCATTGCGCAGTTTTGGAAGGTTGAAATTACTAAAGAATAGGGATTTAATTCTACAAGAATTGCACAAGCAAGGCAGGCTGAGAAGAGGTAGGAAATTGGATAAGTGTTTGTCGATTTTGTCTGGATCAGTGTGAGACAATTAGCAGAGTGTAATAGACTCTTGTGAGAAGAGTGCATTGTAATTGTTTCATGATTCCTTGGTTGAATATACAATAGAAGATACAGGGGTTTTGAGCAACAAGCTTTCCCCAAGAAGATATCTATGTTGTGGACTAATTTTCTTCTTTCTCTTAGTTGGTGTAATTGTGTGAACGTGTTTATTTTCCGAAATTAATTTGTAGAAGGATTCAATATATTTCCTTAGAATATCGCATGATCGGATTGAATCCATTGGTATACATATTGTTTGTATAATTTCTAGATGGTATTAGAGCATAGGAAATCATTATAGTGGAGAAGAAATTGAGTTTGTACTAAATAACATTCGAATTTGCAAAATATTCTTTGGTTCAATAGGCAGATCAAGATGGCTTTCAATGGAATAAGATTGGAATATCCACTTGAGTGCAATTCTAATTATATCACATGGAAAGACAGAATGGAGGTAGATTTGGAAGAAAACGGGTTGAAATAATTAATTGATAATGATATTCCCAAGCCCATAGCAGCAGACACCGCTCTTCTTGATGCTTGTCAAAAGAAGATAGCAAGGGCAAGGAGGACAGATCACATTGTCTCTAGTCTCCATTGCAAGGCGACTCCATATGCTATGTGGAAGGCATTGGAAAATCTATTTCAGAACAGTAGTGACCAAAGGAAGTTGGCACTGAAGGACAAGCTCAGGAAAATCAAGAAGGAGGAGGGTGAGACGGTACCAACATACTTGGCGAAGTTCACTCAATGTCGAGATGAGCTTGGAAGTGTTGGTGTGACTATAGTAGATGAGGTTTAGATTCAACAAGAAAGATCCTAGTGAAAATTAAGCACCTACACTAGGATGGAGCCTCAGTCTATTTTTAGGTGAATGTTTATTTATATATGCATGAGAAAATTATATTTATAGATGAGGCCTATTTATAGATGTATATGCAAGTTATATTTATAGATTGCATGTCTATTTATACATTGATGTCAACTATTATTATCCCTTAATAATATTTGGACAATAAACAATAATCTATTCTCAAAGAGCACTTGGAAATAGTTAACTGAAGTGGAAAATCAGTTAGTTATATGAATTTTGAGTTAAGAGGTTGGTTGGTGGGACATGAAAGTGTAATTAGTTGTAACTAAGTGATTCGAACTTGTAACATAGTTGAAAGTGCAGTTATGAAAGTTGTAAAGTAGTTTAACTCAGTTAAGTGAGTTAAACTCAGTTGTGCTAGTTGTAACTGAAGATACACTAGTGAGAGATCAAGTGAATTAATTATTAATTAATTCACAATCAGTGGCCTTACATGTAACTAAATATTTACTACTATTAACTACATGCATGTCAGGTCCAATGGAGACCCAATTGAGATGTACGTGAAAGGGACAGTTGACTATTGGTTATTAAATTAGTGGTTGCACACATGCGACCACACACACATTTGATGTGCCCCTGAGGATTGCGCAGTCAAGGCAAGAAATATTCCATTCTTTCAGGGATTTCTATCAGCAGGGATTGCACAGTGGAGGAAGTTTGTCTAGAGGCAGTAAATTGGATAAGGAACTTGCCATTTTTTGCATGACAGTGTAAGACAATTGTATGATGTACTGAGAGTTCTTTGATGAGAGTTTTCTATGTAATTGTTTCATGATCCATGATATATACATAATATATGATAGTGGGGTTTTTAGCTTTATGCTTTCTTGGTAAAATTATCAGTGTTATGTGTGATTGATCTTTCTTCACGATATTGTCATTGGCAATTGTTGTTAAAATTCCGCAAAGATTTTGTAGAAGCGATTCTGTATTTAATAGTGGCATATAATTGTTAGATCAGGAGAATCCAGGAAATACATATTTTTTATTAAATTTATACATTATATCGGAGCAAAAAAAATTGTAATTTTGAAGCAGGAGTTGATTTTGTTGGTGGAAAGAATTCAAATTTGCAGAAAGAATTTCTTGGTGCTATAGCTGATTTAACATTGAAAAGGATTTCAATGGCTTGTGGCTAGAGTATGCACTTGAGGGCAGCTCAAACTACATTGCTTGGAAGGACAGGATGGAGGCAGTACTCGAAGACAATGGCTTGAAGGAATTCATTTACAATGATGTTCCTAAGCCTGCTTCGACATATGCTACATTACTTGATGCATGGAAAAAGAAAGTGGCAAAGGCGAGGAGAATTCTGTTGGAAGGAGTACAAGACCACATTGTCTCAAGCCTTCATGGGAAAGTCACACCATATGCTATGTAGAAGGCTTTGATGGATCTTTTCCAAAGCAGAAACGACCATAGGAAATTGGCACTCAACTCAGAAAGATCAAGATCGAAAAAGGCAACACAATTCCAAAGTATCTCACAAAATTTTTCCGATGTCGGGATGAAATGGGGAGTGTGGGAATAATTGTTGTTGACGATGATTTGGTGAGCTTGGAACTCTTGGGACTTCCTAAGAGTTGGAATACTTATAAAGACTCTATCAACGGACGGGAAAAATTGTCGGATTGGGAATGACTATGGTCGGATCTGGTGCAGGAGGAGTTCAAGCGGATCACTAGAGATGGCTCTTCATCAAAGCACGATGATGAAGAGGATTGTGCTTTGACTGCAAAGGAAAATAAGGGGAAGGGGAAGAAATTCCATCCTAAATATGTCTAAAGGCAAGAAGCTGGATATGTCCAAGGTGAAGTGTTTTCATTGTCATGGACATGGGCATCTCGCTACTAACTGTCCGCAAAAGAAGAAGAACAAGAAGGTTTTTGGAGCTGCAGCTGGTGAGGCCCATACCTCACAATTTGAACTTAATTTCTCTTTGATTGCATGCATGGTATCAAGTGCATTGGGATCGGTGTGGTATTTGGATAGTGGCACTTCCTTCCACATGATGGGAGATCAGGAGCTTTTCAATGACTTGGAGGAGAAAGATCTCCAGATGCACATAGAGATGGGCGATGACAGACGGTACAATGCTACCGGAATTGGAACCATTACCTTTCAGAGGGATTCAGGTAAACCTTTTCAATTGAAAGATGTGATGCATGTTCCAAGTGTGAAGAAAATCTTAGTCTCAGTCGCAATGTTGAAGGAAAAATGCTATGACGTTGTTTTTAATGATCGAAAATATTTCGTGCGACTTAAACAATGGGTCAAGCCAAGAGGATAGGGATTCGAGTTAAGAATCTCTACAAGCTGGAGGTAGATGGTTGCGCTGCCGTGATGGGTAAGGCATAAAAAGTGGTGAGCTGGGATGAGGACGAATTATGGAACAGGCGATTGGGACATCTTCATTATGGAGCCTTGAAAGTCATGAAGAAAATATCTACCAGACTTCCACTAGGAAAACTTTATTAGTTAGATGATTGCAAGGGTTGCACCATGGGGAATTATGTAAAGTCCAACTTTCATGAGAAGGAGAACTATGCTTCGGGGATCCTTGAGAGAGTTCACATAGATGTGTGTAGACCATTCTCGGTTTCTTCAACAGCAAAACATAAGTATTATGTTATTTTTGTTGATGAATTTTCTGGTAAATGCTGGATCTTCTTCATGGAGAAGAAAGATAAAAAATTCTCAAAGTTCTGTGAGTTTAAGGCATTATAGGAGAAAGAGTTGGGGAAGCAAGTGAAGGCTTTGAGGAGCGATAATGGTGGAGAATGCAGCTCTAATGAATTCAAGAACTTTTGCAGTAAAGAAGGAATTCGAAGAGAACTCATAGCGCCTCATAACCCACAACAAAATGGGGTCGCGGAGAGGAAGAATAGAAAAATCGTGGGTGCAGCACGAGCGATGTTGCATGATCAAGGCCTACCAATGCATTTGCGGGTGGAAGCATGCAACACTGCAGTTTATGTGAAAAATCGTTGTCCTCATAGAGCACTTGGCATGAGTACACTTGAAGAAACTTTCACTAGTAAGAAACCAAATGTTTCACACTTTAAATTTTTTGGCTCATCTGTTTATGTGCATTTGACCGAGGGCGGCAGGAAGGACTTGTAGCTAATTGCTGAAGTTGGGTTTTTTGTGGGTGAAGCAGAAACACCCCATAATTATCATGTGTATTTTCCAAAGAGTCAAATGATTGTGGTGTGTCGGGATATAAAATTCGATGAGGGGAAAGCCATGCGGTTGTAGCTTGAGAGGGAGCTAGACTTGCATATGGAGGAGGAATTGTTAGTTCGCAAAGATGAGTCTCAAGATGTGGATCAGCCACATGAGGAGGTTCATGGAGTGGAGGATTCCACTCATGCAGAGCTAAATATTAGAACTGGCTGAAGGCGTACCACAGAAGCTGATAGGCTGAGATTTGATGCTGCATAGAATGTAGGAGCCTGATCCGGATTTATGCAGGAACACAACATAATAAACATATAACCATAAATACAAAGATGCAGCGGAAATAACACTTCATTTCATTAATATCAAAGAACTGAAACTTGCTTACAGACAGAACGGAAATAAAACTAGCTAGGGCGCTGGTAGCTATCTCTGAGAAGAGATGTGGCGGCTACAAGCCTCTGAACTGAGTTACAATGAGGCTCGAGGGCCTATTTATTATTTAGAAACAATGGGAAATCCTAAACAGCTAAAACCCTAACCCTAGGAGATGAAGCGCCAAAACTATGGGCCCCGTTTGGGTAAATTGGTGTTTCAACTTCCCAGGGGCGTAACTTTGGCATACGATCTCCGTTTGACGCGTACCATACCTCGTTAGAAAGATCTATCTGAGGACTACAAATTTTGAACATAGGTCCATGGACCAATGTTGGTCTCCGTTTTCCCAAAAAATGTCATTTAGGGCCTCAAAATGGCTTCGGAAGTTCAGGACTCGAAAAACTGCTAAAAATAGTAAGTTGTGCCGAAATTGAAAAATTGAAAGAGACAATGGTGGGGCCGCAAGTGGAATAGGCGGGTGACCACCAATATCCACCTGGATCAGAGCCCCTACTTCACAGCGTAGACAAAGATATTCTCCTGACCGATTTACTGGATACATGGCTCTCATGAGAAAATGTATTGTGACTGAACCATCTTCCTTTCATGAAGCATTGTAGGAGCCCACGTGGGTAGATGCAATGGTGGAGGAGTATGATTCCATTGTCAAAAACTGTGCTTGGGAAATTTTTCCAAGGCCGGTTGATAAATTAGTGGTAGGTTCAAGATGGATCTACAAGTTAAAGCAAGCTGCTGATGGGAGTGTTGAAAAATACAAGGGCAGATTTGTGGCCCGAGGATTCTTACAAATCGAGGGGATATATTATGAAGAAACCTTTGCACCCGTCGCAAGGTATTCTTCCATAAGGACCATCCTTGCTCTCCCAAGGTAGATGGGCTGGCGCATTCATCATATGGATGTGAAAACTAGGTTTCTCAACGGGATCATTGAGGAGGAAGTGTATATACAACAGTCTAAAGGTTTCTACATCTTCAATAGCGAGTTGCATGTGTGCCGATGTTGGCTCGGCTAGAGGTGACTTTTTATTGAAAACTCTAGTGCTCCCTCATTTAATTATCAACCCGAGGTAAGTATTTTTATTTCAAGAGTGTTAGCACAGTATATGTGAGTCAGCTGATCTATGGATGATCTTTGTCAGTCGTGAAGAAGGAATTACTAACTTTCTGAACTTGTTTATCCTATGAAGGGTGACTTGGATGGATCTTTAGCCTAAGATTGAGCAACGAGATTTTTTGTTTCTCTACTGGGACAAAACAACATTTTAACTGAACCGAACAACAATCTAAACCAAGTAGGCATTGAAATGATAGTAATAGAATTAGACGGAACAATAGTCTAACTAAGTTACTTAGAAATGGAATCGAATTGAAGCAACGGTCTAGTTAACTAAGCAACAATGAAACAACAATATTACTAGCCGTGTAATAATAAAACAGTAGTATAACTAAGCCTAGTGATAAGGAAATAGTAATACAACTGAAACAGATTAAATATCTCATACAACAATGATTAAGTAATTTTGCAATGGAGTTCTCTGTAGAACTTAATTAAGCAACATTGTTCAAATAGTTAACTACTTCATTATGCTACAATGAAAACGTAATTCATAGAGACGAATAATTCTAAAATCAACTTATTTACGATCTGACTAGACGTACAATAATAAAACAATAGTATAACTAAGCCTGGCAATAAGGAAGCAGTAATATAACTGAAACAGATTAAATAGCTCGTACAATAGTGATTAAGTAATTTTGCAATGGAGTTCTCTGTAGGACTTAATTAAGAAACATTGATCAAATCGTTAATTGCTTCGTTATGCTAGAATTAAAACTTAATTCATAGATATGAATAATGCTAAAATCAACTTATTTATGATCTGGAATTCAAATGTAGTGACAACAAAAAGAAGTAGAACTATCTAACAAAGCATTGCCGCAAATATGATTGCTCTTGTCCTACTCTAAGAACGCAATTTTTGACAATCTTAAAGAAAGAGAGTTGTATTTATATTGAATGGAGATATACGTTACAATTGCATTCGATTCACAAATATTGGTTGTATAACTATTCAAAATATGAAAACGTGCGTGGAGCTCCCAGAGGTTGGGCCCAGACCACCAGAAGCCTTAGCACTGTAAAAACTTTAAAATATGATTATTCAAAACTCTATATCACATCAGTGATGTTACAAAACATAATTAGACGGACTGTTCCTGATTTCTCTATTACAGGATGGATCTCCTGTCCTGTTCCTCCTTCCTCCTCCGTCCTTTTCCCATTTAAAGGTGATCTTCGAGGATTTCGAGGGTGTTTCTCAAACAACAGCCCGCTATGCATGGCTGTCGTTTGAATTCTTGGACTCAGATTTGCTTGTTCTCCTTCTATCGGTCGTTGGAATTGCTAGGACCTCATATGCTCGCTTTCGTTGGTTGGCTTCCATTCCCTATTGGTCCAAGCATCCTTAATTTCCTGCACGTGAAGACAAAAGGAGTCAATTTCTTATTATAAACCATCCTTTTCATCATTAGTCCGATTGCTCCCATTTTCATGATCTTTTATTCCTTATTGTTAATGTGAAGAGGGATTCCCTCGAAATTATAATACAATTTCAAGTATTTACAGGGTGAGAATCATACCTTAATTTGGGCCCAACATACTCCCCTACTTACCTAGTTGCATGTCCTCATGCAAACAGATGATTAAGATGTAGCTGTGTTAAAGAGTAGGCAGGGTAGGCCTTCACGTTGTGTGTTCTGAAGCCTTGTTTTCTTTTTATGAGTGCAAAGGCAGCACCTGTGGCTCCTTCTGGCAATTCGTAATTGTGATTATACTCCTTAGGAGGAAGTCGGAGGAGAGGATTCATGTATCTGCATCCAAACCAAGCAGGCCCCATGCTGTAGACTAGGCTATTGTATGAACAGAACCTGGAGTTAGTAGCCTTGAAATTCCTGTAATTGAATGGCTCCCTATTCTTCACATTGTTTGTGGAGGCCATCCACCGTTGCTTGGCTGCTGCTAAGGCCGCTTCACGAATGTCCTCAAAGTATTCTCGTGCATTTTCTATGATATCTTTGTGAATGGGTCCCAACCGAGACCTCACACCTGGCCTTCTCATGAATTTCTTATGTTGGATAATCAACTGCAAGGGTTTCGTAGGCTCCCCCTTGATCCACAAATCTAGACTATGTTCTCTTTTCTGGAAGATGTCGTAGGCTTTGGCCCACCTGATCTGGTTTTTGGCAAATGAAAGGAAGGCTTGTAGTTGTACATCCCCTATGAAGGGGCTAGGGTTGTTGTCACTGTCTTCTTCTAAGAAGAAGTAATGCATGTAGAGCTCACACAAGAGGCGCTGGACCTGCTCATCCCAATTGTTACAACATTGGACAAATTCTTCTATGGTCCTGAAGATGGTGGATTTCCCTGCTCTAACAGCTTTAACTTTCAAAATTAGATACCGTTCTGTTAGGAACAGGGCATCGTTGGTAGCTGGAGCTCTGCATGATAAAGCATCATCATATAGAGAGCAAATTGTAGAGATTTTCTTCTTAGCTTGCTCTACCTGTTCTTGCACTGCTTTAACCTTTTCCTACTCTCCTCTAAGTTGCGCGAATGTCTCATCTTCTATGACAGAGAGGTCAGTGAAATTCTTTTGCAGTGCCTGATATTCTCGTAATGTTACTGCCTCCTTTCTACATCGTGTCAGTTCATGCCATACTTGCACTAGCTCATTTTTTAATCTCTGTTTAGCAGCTATCTCTACTAAATGGGCGTAGGCAGGGGTTTCCTTTGTTTGGATCCCTTTTTCTTCCATAACCTTCTGCTCAGTTTGGGTGGATGTCTCAATGTTGTTTGCCAGTTCTGTCTGTACTTCAGCTTCGATGGTGTCTACCAGGTTGGTTTGTACTTCGATTTCAGTAATGGTTATCAAATTGGTTTGTGTTCCAGTTTCCATAGTGCCGGCTAAGTCAGTTTGTATTTCACTTTCAATAGTATTTGTTGGTTCTGTTTGGGTCCCTGTAATAGAGGTTTCTATTCTTGGCTTCCTGGCCCTTCTTTATTTTTTTAGTTGTTTCCTCAGATATTTCACCAATTTCTCCAATCTCTTATAGGTCTTTCTTAATGTCTCAGTTCTTCTCTTGTCTGACCCTTCATCTGTTCTTATTTCAGTAGGTGATAGGGGGGTAGAATTCTCTTTTTCAGGGGTAGTGTCTAGAATGGTGTTTCTGATTACATCTTTAGAATTGAACTAAATGTGAGGGTCCTGATTAGGAGGAGCGATGCTACCTCCTGGTGACAAAGGGTTTGTCTATGTGTGTGTGCTTTGCTCTACAAGGATAGTGTCACCCGAATCATCATGTGATTCCAATCTCTCCTCTGCCTGTCCATCACTATATACTTCGTAATTATCAAAGGGAGACAGAGCCTCATCATCTTGTTTTTCCTCTTGGTCAGGTAGGATGTTAATGTGACCAGAGCTGCTGGGGGAGGCGGTTTTATCAGCAAATTCCTCTTGCTCCCCTGCTTCCAATGAGTTTCTCAATCCATAGTTTGTCCTTATTTGCACTAGGACTTGGGCCATTTCCTCCTCAAATTCTTGTAAGGGTAAATGGGATGGTTCTATGGTGTTCGAAGTTCCTTGGGGTGTTCTTGGCCGTTTTTTCCTATTTGGCTCTGATGTTGAGGTTCGGGTTCTTTTTCTTCTTGGAGGATTTACCCTAGGGGGCTCAACTTCAGTTCCCTCGGGGTTTACTTCTGGTTCCTATGCTTCTAGGTTGACGAAATTGTCCCATGCTATATGCTGCCTATCTAACTCATGAATGATGATTAATTCTATTAAGCCCTGTTAACTAACCACTTCTTGGGGCTTCTTGGCCTTTCTCAATCGAACAATAGTATCATGCAATACAAAATTCAAAAAGGCAGGCAAATTAATTGAAATTTTTTGTTTGAGTGCAGCTAAAAGTTTTAGTTGTTGAGGTTTTACCACTTCCCGATGCCCTTCGTATGCAATGAACTTTTGGATGAATGCCGCCAGCTCTTGCCATGACTGGTGTAAAGAGGCAAGGTTAATCCCTCTAGTTTTTCGCTCCAATGTTTCATCTGGGTCTTGGTATACTACTACTGCTTCTCTCAGGAGGAGATGCTTTTCTGACCATCTTTCCCCTTGCGCTGGAATTCCAGAAACTTCTGCTATGATCTCCTCTGTAACTGGTATAGTACAGTCGTTAACTCGAGTTTTCCCTTCTTGCAAATTTTGTAGAAATTCAATTGAAATTCTCATGTTGGATCCTTTTAGTCTATGTAGATATGTCAGCCATCCAACTCTCTGGAGGATGGCACTTGCTGCTTCTGAAATCGGAAAATTTGAAGGCTCGCTTCAAAGGGTATTTCCTCCCATGACTGATATGCTCTCTTCCTCTGGTTATTTTTCTTCTTGGCTCTGTTGCTTTGACTGGGTGTTATATGTAAGTGGAAGAGATATTGCGGTTTTGTGTAAATAATATTCATGCCTTAATTGTAGTGATTATTGATGCGTCTGACGAGATTTGTGCAGGGATTTCACATGCTTGCCGAATTAAGGCCAATTACACCCCCTCTCTTGAAGAAAGGGCGCCCATGCCCTCAAGTACAGGAGAGATTTGGCTGGTTATGAATGTGGACATGGGAATGTCAGAACTTGGTAAGTCTGTGTGTTAAGGATTGACGGTTTAGTAGTTACTATATATGCAACAAAAGGTCATATTTAGAAGTTTTCATAATTGTATCTTGTGCGGAGGTGACCATAAAGCAAGAAAAAATAATATTTCCATTATTGTGATATGATTTCTTTGCATGACTAAAAAGTTATGACGGAAGCAAGAATTAGTCAAGTAATGATTGGTGTTGTTTATGCCAAAGTTCAAAATATGTGTATAAATATTTGCTATTTATTCTTATGGTAAGTCAGGATTGTCACTAATTCGAGTAATAGCTTTGTGGTAAAAATGGAAGACGAGGTGTATATAACAACAATTGGTTATTAAGGGAGCATTCTTTCATACCACAAGCAGATCCACTACTGCTAGGAGGCATTCATAGCCTCAACAGGGTTTCTTTTTAACATGAGAAATGAGCCATGATCCCTATGTAAGAATAGTTGTTTTGCCAATTTGATGGAGGGATCACCATGCTGGTATGGTAGCCAAGTAACCATGGTGCCACTCACTAAAGTTGCAGCAAAATGATAAGGCCGGCTCATGATGAGACCTCTTGTGGTTTCCATGATGGACATGTCAATTGCTACACTTATAAACATGGTAGGCTGGCTCGTGATGAGACCCCCTATCCTCTCTTAAGATTTGCATGTAAATGTAGTAATTCCTTTTGGATTATAACATTTTGATCTATAAGGAGGTCACTGTGCTGGTGTGGTAGCCAGATAGTCACAATGCCATTCACTAGGATTGTAAGAAACTGATCAGGCCGGCTCGTGATGAGATCTCCTGTCCTTCTAATAGTTTGAGAAGGTCATTACCTTGGTGTGGTAGCCATAATGGGAATGCCACCTGTTCAATCCTTATGATCATGGTAGGCTGGCTCGTGATGAGACCCCCTATCCTCTCTTAAGATTTGCATGACACACAATGATTGCTAAGGGAGGCTCATTGAATCCTTAAGAATAAGGGATGGTGAAAGAAGTAGAAAAATTAATACCATTGATACCCCTTGTTCCATTTCCTCATGTTGTACGAACATATTACTCGAATAGTGCAAAAAGACATATCATTATACGGTTCTAACTTGTTTGATATCATATTTGAACTGTGGGTGACTTAGCCTTTTATCTTATGTGTAGATGATGTCAGCTTCTTGTTTAAGAATTATAGTGCCAAAGGGCATCATATTTGTAATTTTACTATTTTCTTTCTCTCTTTCAATTGCCATTCCCCACTCAAGGTTACTCAATTATGAAAGGGATGGCTATTACGACATTGGTGAGAAAAAAAAATGCTAAAAAATGGTTTTTTTATTCGAATGAATAGCAACCGTTGAAAGATGGAACAACAATTGTTTCAGAATTGAACAACAAAACTAAAAATCATGGCAAAAAGGCTTGTTCGATTTAATTAAACCGTAGCTATTCGAAAATTGAACAACATCTGTTCTCAATTTGAACAACAGTATTAAAAACACAACAAAAATCTGTTTAATTTGGTTGAACCGCAACTGTTCAAAAATTGAACAACAACTATTCTCAAATTGAACAACAAAATAAAAAATGCGAAAAAAGGGTTGTTCAATTTGATTGGACAATGGCTGCTCGAAAATTGAATAGCAGCTGTTCTCAAATTGAACAACAAAAACACAACGAAGAGCTGTTCTATTTGGTTGAACCGCAACCGTTCAGAATCTGAACAGTAGTTGTTCTCAAATTGAACCGCAAAATTAAAAATGCAACAAAAATCTGTTTAATTTGGTTGAACTATAGCTGTTCAGAAATTGAACAGCAACTAGTCTCAAATTGAACAACAAAATTAAAAATGCGGGAAAAAGGCTGTTTAATTTGATTGGAGAGCGGCCGTTCGATAATTGAGCAACAACTGTTCTCAAATTGAATAGAAAAATTAAAAACGTGGAAAAAGGATGTTCAATTTGACTAGACAGTGGTCGCTTGAAAATTGAATAGCAACTGTTCTCAAATTGAACAACAGAAACACAACAAAAAGTTGTTCTATTTGGTTGAACAACGGTTGTTCAGAATATGAACAAAAACTGTTCTCAAGTTGAATAGAAAAGGAAAAACACAATTTTAAAATGAAAAATGGATTTTCAAATGGAAGGAAACAAGCAAAACAACTATGTACATTATTTACAAATGATGATGTCAAACCTCTCATGTACTTGAGCTTGTGGGGTTGTCACCCCCTTGCGCCACAACTTGGATGGTGGGATCGTTTTGTGCTTGTTGATAGAAAGATTCTTTCATGAGAGGTTTGTGATAAAGGCATACTCTATGCCCATTAACTCAAAATGTTGAGCTAGACCCATCTATAGTGGTCAAGGTGAGGTGCCATTGCCATGTACCTCATGAATCTCATATGGACCGAGCCACCTTGTTTGCAGTTTTCCTGGAAAGTCTTGGAATCTAGAATCATAGAGTAGTGCCCAGTCTCCTTTTTGAAATACCTTCTTCTTTATTAGTTTGTCGTGCCACTTGGCTCGTTGTTGTTGAATGATCATTATGCGTTGCAAGTTAAGCAGTCAAATTTTGTCCAGTTCATTTATTTGTTGGAGTCTTTTAGCTTGAGTGTTTGTTAAGTCTAATCCCACTTCCTAGGCTGTTCTCAGTGTTTTAATTTTGAACTCAATAGGGAAGATAGGTTCTCTCACAAATACTAGCTAATATGGTGAATATCTAGTGGTATTTCTCTAGGTTGTTCGAGAAGCCCATAAGGCTTCTGGTAGTCTAGTGGCCCAATCCCGACGATGTAATGCTACTGTCTTGGTAAGGATTTCCTCCAGGACTTTATTAGTTCTTTCGACTTGTCTGTTTTCCTGTGGGTGGTAAGGAGATGTAACTCTGTGAATGATATGGTGATTTCTTAAGGTATATATGATCTTATTGCCTGTGAATTGTGCCTCCCCATCGGTTACCACTTCTCTTGGTAGGCCGTATCGTATGAATAGTTCAAAGAGAAACTTGATTACTGATTCTTCTGTGGCTCTTGACAAGGCTACTGCTTCCACCCATTTGGTGACATAATCCGTGGCAACTAATATGTGGGCTTTCTGGTTTGACGGTGGATTGAATGGCCCAACTAAGTCCAACTCCCATCTTTCAAATGGTTCCACCACCAATTGTGGCTGTAGTGGAATTTCATCAGCTTGGCCTGGGAAGCCATTTCTTTGGCAACTATCACAAGCCTGAACATACTTCTTTGCATATTTGAAAATCGTAGGCCAGTAATAGCCTAATTGCAACACTTTATGCCCCATCCATCATTCTGCGAAGTGGCCACCATAGGGTTTGTCGTAACAGGTGCGTAAGATGTTGTGGATTTCATCTTCCCCTATGCATCTATGTATGTGCATATCAACCCCTGTATGGAATAAGTATCCTTCAATCCAGGAGAATCTTGTGCTGTGCTGTATAATCAATTTTCGTTCTATCGCCGTTAAATGTTTGGGTAGTTTCCCAATCGCTAGATAATTTGCCACATCTGCATACCACGGTGTTTTGACTACTATAGCAAACAGGTGTTCGTCAGGGAATTGATCGTCAACTGTAAATGTGTCATCTATCTTAGGGACTCTAGACAGAAAATCTGCAACCACATTTTCCTTTCCTGGTCGGGCTTTGATTGTTATATCGAATTCCTACAATAAAAATAGCCAACGAGTTATTCTTCTATTTGTGATCGGTTTATTAGCTAAATATCTAATAGCAGAGTGGTCAGTGTACAGGAACACTTGATATTCGGTTATGTAGTGCCTAAACTTATTGATAGCATAAATTACAGCCAGTAATTCTTTCTCGGTTACTGTATAGTTTAGCTCGGCGGGAGTAAGGTTTTTGTTGATATAATAAATAGCATAAGGTTTCTGGTCTTCTTCTTGGCCAAGGACTGCTCGTATTGTTGTATCAGATGCGTCGGAAGAGATATGAAAGGGCAGTTTCTAGTTAGGACCGCGCAGGATTGGTGTTGTTGAGACCAGCTTCTTCAAGTCTGTAAAAGCAGTGTCACATTTTTTAGTCCAATGGAATTCAATATTTCTAGTTAAAGCATACAGGGGTGCAACTATTTGTGAAAAATTATTTATAAATCTGCGATAATATCCTGCATATCCCAGGAAACTACGTACCTCTGTTTGTGTACAAGGTGTGGCCAAAAAGAGGATTACCTCTATTTTAGCTGGGTCTACTTGTATTCTAGCTGCAAAAATGTAGTGGCCTAGGATTACCCCCTCTGTCATCATCATATGGCATTTTTCGTTGCTTAGACATAGTCTAGTAGCAAGGCATCGTTCTAACACTTTGTCTAATGTTTCTAGCGCTTGATCAAAGTCTTCCCCATAGGGTGTAAAATCATCCATATGAATTTCAAGTCCTTCATTTATTAGGTTAGAAAAAATGCTAATTATGGCTCTTTGAAATGTTACCGGGGCATTATGTAATCCAAATGGTAGAACTTTGTAAGTGAAAGTGCCCCATGGGGAAAATAATCTTTCTGAGTTGCCTTATTTAATTCTCTGTAATATACACAGATTCTCCACTTCCCATTCTTTTTAGGGACGACCACCAAAGGGAAGACCCAATTGCTATCTAAGATGGGATAAATGAAATTTACATCTAGCAGCTTTTGCAGCTCTTCTTTTACAATTTCTTTTAAATGTGGATTCAGCCTTCGTTGAGGTTGTCTAACAGGGCGCGTTTCCCTATTAGTATAGATATGGTGCGTTCACAGTTCTGGGTCCAAGCCCTTCATGTCTTGGTAATCCCATGCAAATGCACCTTGGTGATTCTGGAGGATTTTTATAAGTTTCTGCTTTTGGTTGTCATCCAAGCTACTGTTAATATTCAGAATCTTTCCTAGTTCGATATCAATAGGCATAATATTACGAACAGTGGTTGTGGAACTATGTTGGGTCTCAAAGTTCGCTACAAGATCCTCTTGTCCTTCATGTTCGAGGATTTTTTTCATCATTTGGCATTTCAAATTTTCAGGTTTGGGTGGCTGATTCATAACGTTACTAATCACATAATCTTCAGTTTGATCCTTGAATTCAAGGGCTTCTGCTAGTGTCAGAGGTGGACGAATGTTTTTCTCCAAATATGTATCTAGGTGTTTGTGAATTTTTATTGTGGGCAGACTTGGTTTGGCAAGCGGATAAATAATGATATTTTTTATAGAATTGCCTCTAGTGATAGTCATGCTACCCATTCGATAGCCTATGTAAGCATCTGTTGTGGCCAACCAAAGCTGCCTGAGAATAAATGGGTGCCCCTCCATCTTGTTTTTTGGATTAATAACTAAAAAATTAGCTGGGTATTACCATGAGTCCACCGAGACCATGATGTCTTTCACTATACCTTCTGGTCTGATAATAGATCTATCAGCTAATTCTAGAAGTGTGGTTGTAGGTTCTAAAAATGATATGCCTGGTTTTTCACAAGCTCCTATAGTTAGGATGTTAATGGCTGCCCCTAGGTCAACCAATGTGTTTGGAAATGAGTGTCCAGAAATTTTCACGGTTACAATGGGGTTTCCTGGGTCTTCATATTTCACAGGTGATTCTCTACCTAACAACAAGTCAGATAGCGTTCCTACCACATGAACGGTAGGTGCAACCATTGTTTTCTTAATTTGTTTTTTCCCACATAATTCCTTGATTGTCTTTGCATAGATGGGAATGTCTTGGATGGCTTGGAGAAGAGGAATTTTAATACAAAGGTTTCTTAATTCCCCCATAATGTCAAAATCTGGGTTGATTATAGGTCTGGGTAGGTTTAATCTCTCAGGGAATGGAGGTGGAGTTACTCTAAGCTCTTCAGGTTTTTGTTGGTCAATTGTTTCCTTGTCTTTACCTGTTTTTGTTATATTCATTGAGCTAGGCCCTGCAGATGTTTCGACTTGGGACTGAGGTGGAGTTGTGGCCTCTACAGGTAATATGGTACGTCCTAATCTTAACCTCAATTCGTTGCACTATTTTTGTTCGTCATTAGGTTTTTGATCCTCTATGATCTGAATTAATTGAAATAGTCTATTATTGGGATTAGGATTGGGTTGGGGTGGTAATTGAGGGCGTATGGTAGGTTGCTGGTTATGCTGAATAGGATATGGAGCTGGTAATTGTTGGGCCCTTGCTCCTATCGATAGATTTCCCATCCCCATTGGTCATTACGAGTTCCAATTGGTGTTTTGAATAGGAGGGTTTGGCCATTGGTTTTGATATGGGATATTCTATCAATAAGGGGGAGAACTAGGGAAGTTTCGCCAATTACTTCCTGATGGAGGTTGTGTAGGCCAAGGTGGTATAGGAAATGCTTGTTTTGGCCAAGTTGGGAAGGGGTTTTGAGTCTTCCAAGTTGTTGCAGGGTTTTGCTGACTATACTGTGGTAACGGGAAGTATTGAGGTAGGTCTTGTGGTATGCTAGGTCGTGCCTGCCATTGTCGACATTGATTCATTAAATAGTCTGGCTCTGTTTCTTATTCTGCTTCCTTGTAGATGGCTTTCAGCCTGGGAAGTGAAGGAAATTGGTCTGTAGCATAATCCTTAGTGTGGATAGCACACATTTGGACCATGTATAAAGGACACTCCCTCTGGCTGTGCTTCTTTCGACATCTTGGGCAAAAAATGGCCAGGTTTTGTTCGGTTATAGCTTGTTTTTGTTTGGCTTGTAAAAAATCAAGTTGCGCTGTCAAAGTTTCCAGGATGTCGGTTTTGAAATTTTATAAAAGATTTCCAAATTCTTCCCTAGTTACATTGCCATTGGTCTACTTAAGATTATGTCCAACAGGTCTATTTCGTGAGCTACACCGGGAGCATCTAATACATAAGGAGATAATCTCGTCATATTCTTCCTGATAAATATCTCCCTTCCCCATTATGTTAATAATTTCAACCCATTCTTCCTTCATCCCTTTAAGCATTATGGTTTTTAAAATGTCCTTGGATAATGTGGTATATGGGGATATTTGTAAATTGTATTGAAATATTTCTACGTATTCCTCTAATGTTTCATTGTCTTTTGTAGTCATGTTAAAGATTTCGTCTTTTAGGTCTTGGGTTCGACAATAGTCTTGGTATTTGGTAAGAAAATTATTCTTCATTTGGTCCCAGTTGTTTATAATCCTCCCCCCCCCGCCCCCCCCAATCCCATGAACCAATGGAGAGCAGTCCCTTTTAAGGTGGAGGGAAATGACTTTAGTTTCTGGGGATTGGTGGTGTAGTCATATCCTCTACATAAAACATCAAATTCGAATAGGAATGCATCAGGATCTTCTGTGGTTAACCCATGAAAGGTGGGGATGTTGTGAAAGGGAATGGCTTTCATTGGGGCATTGGTAGCATGATCAACAATAGGATATTCTAATGTTGATGTCTGCCTCTGATTCTGATTTTGATTATTTTCCATCTGATAAAAGAGGTGCCAAAAATCTTTAGGAACTTCTTGATCTGGAGGGGATATTTTAATAGGCTTGGGAGGTGAATGCAGTGGGGGTTTTACAACACTTCCCTGATCTGGGATTCAAAGAAGTTTAGTTTCGGTTGCTTCTTGAGGGGACTTGGATTTTGATATCTCTATGTGAATTCCCCCACTAGTTTCTCCCCTGCCTTCTTGCAAGTTGTAAGAGCCTTCCTCTTTTGAAGGGTCAATGTCTTTATGAATGAAATTCTGTAGGCTTTGCTCATACCCCTGTGTCTTACTGTGAATCTTGGCGTAGGCTACAGATGGTGAGGCTGCTGCCTGATGGAGTACATTAGGATTCCAGATGGAAATAGTTTTGGGTCCTATAGATGCCTGAGATTCAACTTTCCTAATGATTTTGTCTATATATGTTGTCCTCCCAAAGATCACTGGTCCTTTGGGTTGTGAGGATGGGTGTGAATGATTTTGGATTGCTTCTATCTTCTTTTTCCTAGGCATAAAACAAGAGCACCTATCCTACAGTTCTTTGTACAATATTGCTAGTGAGTGGGCTAAAGGAAAAGCATGTTGCTTTCCGGTACATAGGTTCTTACCTCTCGTTTTCAATACCCAATTCTTCACAGCAAATGGAGAAAATATGAAATAAGGGAGATAAATCTTAACCCGGCAACGATGCCAAAATGTTGGCTTGGCTAGAGCTAACTTTTTATTGAAAACTCTAGTGCTCCCTCATTTAATTATCAACCCGGGGTAAGTCTTTTTATTTCAAGAGTGTCAGCGCAGTATATGTGAGTCAGCTTATCTATGGATGCTCTTTGTCAGTCGTGAAGAAGGAATTACTAACTTTCGGAACTTGTTTATCCTATGTAGGGTGACTTAGATGGACCTTTAGCCTAAGATTGAGCGACATGATTTTGTGTTTATCTACTGGAACAAAAAAACAGCTTAACTAAACCGAACAAAAATCTAGATAAACCAAGCAGGCATTGAAATGACAGTAATAGAATTAAACAGAACAGTAGTCTAACTAAGTTACTCAGAAATGGAATCAAATTGAAGCAACAGTCTAGTTAACTAAGCAACAATGAAACAACAGTATGACTAGATGTGCAATAATAAAACAACAGTATAACTAAGCCTGGCAATAAGGAAGCAGTAATATAACTGAAACAGATTAAATAGCTCGTACAATAGTGATTAAGTAATTTTGCAATGGAGTTCTCTATAGGACTTAATTAAGCAACATTGATCAAATAGTTAATTCCTTCATTATGCTAGAATGAAAATGTAATTCATAGAGATGAATTATGCTAAAATCAACTTATTTATGATCTGGAATTCAAATGTAGTGACAACAAAAAGAAGTAGAACTATCTAACAAAGCATTGTTGCAAATAGGATTGCACTTGTCCTACTCTAAGAACGCAGTTTCTGACAATCTTAAAGAAAGAGAGCTGTATTTGTATTGAATGGAGATATACGTTACAACTGCATTAGATTCGAAAATATTGGTTCTGTAACTATTCATAATATGAAAACATGCGTGGAGCTCCCAGAGGTTGGGCCCAGACCGCCAGAAGCCTTAACACTGTAAAAACTTTAAAAGATGATTATTCAAAACTCTATATCACATCAGTGATGTTACAAAAAATAATTAGACAGACAGTTCCTGATTTCTCTATTACAGTATGGATCTCCTATCCTGTTCCTCCTTCCTCCTCCATCCTTTGTCCCTTTAAAGGTGATCTTCGAGAATTTCGAGAGTGTTTCTCAAACGACAACCAGCTACGCATGGCTGTCGTTTGAGTTTTTGGACTCAAATTTGCTTGTTTGCCTTCAATCGGTCGTTGGAATTGCTAGGACCTCATATGCTCACGTTTTTTGGTTGGCTTACATTCCCTATTGGTCCAAGCATCCTTAATTTCCTACACGTGAAGAAAAAAGGAGTCAATTTCTTATTATAAACCATCATTTTCATCATTAGTCCGATTGCTCCCATTTTCATGATCTTTTATTCAATTGTTAATGTGAAGAGGGATTTCCTCGAAATTATAATGCAATTTGAAGTATTTACAGGGTGATAATAATACCTTAATCTGGGCCCAACAACTGACTCAAAAGAGCATTATATGGGCTGAAGCAAGCACCTCGTGCTTGGTACACTCACAAGAAAACTATTTTACCAGACTGGGCTTCACTAAAAGTGAAGCAGATGCAAACATATACCAAATTGTGGTGTAGGGTAAGATTTTAATCATTGTTATTTATGTTGATGATTTAATATTGACTAGTGATGAGCAACTGATACACTCATGCAAGGAGGACATTTCAAGAGAGTTTGAAATGAAGGATATGGGCCTCCTTCATTATTTCCTTGGATTGGAAATATGGTAGTGAGATGTTGAACTTTTTGTGTCTCAAGGAAACCATGCAAGGGAGATACTAGGTAAGTTTCACATGGAGGGCTACAAACCCATGGATACACATCTTCCAGGAAACTAGAGGAAAGAGGATTCTACATCTGGAGAGGTAGTGGATGCTATTGTCTATTGACGGTTAGTGGGTTCGCTAATGTATCTGGTGAACATGAGACTGTACATTTTTTATGCGGTTAACTAGCTGAGTCAAGATATTGTTAAGCCTACCAAGCTCTTTTGGAAGGCGGGCAAGCATGTCCTGAGATACCTAAGGAGAACATCAGAGTATGGTTTATGGTACAGATAGACAGATTAGGTGAATTTTCATGGCTTCACGAATGCAGATTGGGCGGGAAACCCAATGGATAGAATGATCACATGAGGGGGTATCTTTAGTATCAGATCTCTAGATGTTTCTTGGTACAACAGGAAGCAGAGATCCGTGGCACTCAGTTCAACAGAAGTAGAATACATGGTAGCAAGTCAAGCTGCATGTGAGGCTATCTGGATGAGAAAGACCTTGGTTGGTTTGTTTTGTTCTCATTTAGATCCGACAATGATTCATTGCGATAATCATATTTTTATTAAACTCCCGACTAATCCTATGTTTCGTGATCGATATAAGCATGTAGATATATGGTACCATCATCTGAGAGATTTTATGTAGAGGAGGATCATTTTACTTCAGTACATTCCTACAAAAGATCAAGATGCATACATATTGATGAAGGCGATCACCAAGAGAAAATTAAAATATCATAGAGATAGGATCAGGGTGAAGGATAATCCCTTTCTTGTTGAGAGTGAGTGTTGAGATTCCACAAGAAATTTCCTAGTGAAAATTAAGAACCTACATTAGGATGGAGCCTTAGGCTATTTTTAGGTGAATTCATATTGATAAATGCATGAGAAAACTCTATTTATAGATAATTTATATTTGCATATGTATGTGCAAGTTCTATTTATAGATTGCATGTCTATTTATAGATGCATGTCAACTATTATTATCCCTTAATAATAGTTGGACAATAAAAAACAATCTATTCTCAATGAGCACTTGGAAATAGTTAACTGAAGTGGAAAATTAGTTAGCTATAGGAATTTTGAGTTAAGAGGTTGGTTGGTGGGACATGCAAGTGGACTTAGTTGTAACTAAGTGATTCGAAGTTGTAACAGAGTTGGAAGTGCAGTTATGAAAGTTGTAAAGTAGTTTAACTTAGTTAAGTGAGTTAATCTCAGTTGTGATAGTTGTAACTGAAGATACACTAGTGAGAGATCAAGTGAATTAATTATTAATTAATTTGCAATTAATGGCCTCACATGAAACTGAAGATTTACTACTATTAACTGCATGCATGTCAGATCCACTAGAGACCCAGTTGAGATGTAGGTGAAAGGGATAGTTGACTATCAATTGTGATATTAGTGGTTGCACACATGTGCCCACACACACATTGGATGTGCCCATGAGGATTGCACAGTCAAGGCAAGTATGTTTCCATTCTTTCAGGGATTTCAAAGTGGAGGCAGGTTATTTGGAGGCAGTAAATTGGCTAAGGAAATTTCCAATTTTTGCATGACAGTGTGAGATGATTGTACGATGTAGTGAGAGCTCTTGGATGCAAGTTTTGTATGTAATTGTTTCATGATCCATGATATATACATAATATATGATAGTGGGGTTTCTACCTTTATGCTTTCCCGGTAAAATTAACTGTGTTATGTGTTATTGATCTTTCTTCATGATGTTGTGATTAGCGATTATTGTTAAAATTCCAAAAAGATTTTTTAGAAGCAATTTGGTATTTAGTAGTGGCATATAATTTTTAGATCAGGAAAATCCAGGAAATACATATTTTGTATTAAATTTCTATAGATGATGACTTGGTGAGTCTAGCACTTCTCAACCTTCCCAAGAGTTGGCATAGTTATCAGGACTCTATCAATGGGAGGGAGAAGCTACCAGATTGGGAGCGAGTTTGGTCGGATTTGGTACAAGAATAATTCAGGCAGAATACAAGGGATATATCCTCATCTAAGGAATATGATGAGGAAATTTGTGCCTTGGATGGTAAGGCAAAGAAGGGGAAGGGAAAGAAATCTTATTCCAAATATTAGACCGAAAAATAAGAAAAGAAGCATTACATGTCTAGATTTAAATTTTTTCACTATCACGAACATGGACATTATGCCACTAATTATCCACATAAGAAGAAGAAAAAAAAAAAGGCTTCAGGGTCTACATAGGGTGAAGCTTTGGCTTCATAGTTAGAGTTGGACTTCTCACTCCTAGCATGCTTAGTGTCTAGTGCAGTGGGATTAGTGTGGTACTTAGATAGTGGTTCATCTTTCCACATGGTTTGAGACAAAGAACTCTTTAGTATCTTGGAGGAGAAGGATCTTCAGATGCACATCGAGATGGGTGATGACTTGAGGTATAGCGTTACTAGGATTGGTTAAATTACTTTCCAGAGATAGTCAAGTAAACCTTTCTTATTAAAATATGTCATTCATGTATCAGGCTTGAAAAAAAAAAGTTTCAGTTGCTATGTTGGAGGATCGAGGATATGATGTGGTTTTTAGTGAAGGGAAATCATTCCTTCATCACAAAGACACATGAAAAGTCAAGAAGATTTGGGTTTGTGTGAAGAATCTCTACAAACTTCATGTAGAGGGCTACACAACAATGATGGGTAAGGCAGACATAGTGGTTAGCCAAGATGAGGGTGAGTTATGGCACAGAAGATTGGGCCATCTACACCATGGTGCTTTGAAGGTCAAGCATCAGATTTCTATGGGGCTTCCAAAGGGTACTCTTGCGCAGATAGACACATGCAAGGGATGTACCATGGGGAAGTATACAATGGCCACCTTTCACGCGAAGGATAACTGAGTAGCATAAATCCTTGAGAGAGTTCACTCGGGTGTGTGGACCATTCTATATATATTCTACAACAAAGCACAGGTATTATGTGATTTTTGTTGATGATTTTTCTAGAAAGTGTTGGAAATACTTCATTCAGAAGAAATAGTAGACATTCTTAAAAAAATTTGAGTTAAAAGCATTGGTTGAGAAAGATACAGCGAAGCATGTGAAGGCTATAAGGAGTGAGAATGGTGGTGATCACATCTCAAATGAATTCAATAAATTCTATACCAAAGAAGGAATTTAGAGAGAGTTGATTGCACCTCATAACCCACAACAGAATGGGGTTGCAAAAAGAAAGAACAGAAAAATTGTGGGTGCGACATGAGCAATGTTACGTGATTAGGGCCTACTATTGCATCTATGGGTAGAGGCATGCAACAAAATGGTATTTGTGTAGAACTTTAGTCCTCATCGGATACTTGGCATGAGTACACCATAGGAGGCTTTTTATCGTAAGAAACCTAATGTTTCATATTTTAACATTTTTGGCTCATTTGTTTATTTCCATGTGACCAAAGATTCTAGAAAGAAGCTAGAACCAACAGCTGAGATTGATATATTTTTGGGGTACACTGATACTCCCCACAACTATCGGGTGTATTTTCCGAACGACAGGATGAATGTTGTCAGACAAGATGTAAAATTTGATGAGGAGAAAGCCATGTGATTGTCCCTTGAGAGGGAGAATTATTTGCATGTAGATGAGGAACTCTTGGTTCCGAAGGATGAACCTTAATATCTGGAGTGGCAAAAATGACTCATGCGGAGGATCATGGAGTGGCAAAAATGGAGTGGCAAAAATGACTCATGCAGAGCCATCCACCATACATGGTAGGAGGCGCACAACTGATGCTGACAGATTGAGACTTGATGCAATAGAACATGTAGGAGCACCTACATCACTATGTAGACAAAGACAATCTCCAAACAGGTTTACTGAATACATGGCTCTTATGAGCAAGTGTATTGTGACAGAACCATCCTCTTTTGAGCAAGTAGTGCAACAAACAACTTGGGTTGATGCCATGGTTGAGGATTATGACTCCATCATTAGTAACAATGCATGGGAAGATGTCCCCAGACCAGTCGAGAAGTCAGTGGTTGGATCTAGATGGATCTATAAAGTGAAGCAGGCAACATATGCAAGTGTGGAGAAGTACAAGGCTATATTTGTAGCTCGGGGATTCTTACAAGTTGAGGGGATTGACTATGAGGAGAATTTTGCACCAATTGCGAGGTAATCATCAATTAGATCTATCATTTCCTTCTCAGTGCAGATGGGGTGGCAGATCATCATATGGATGTGAAGACTAGATTTCTCAATGGATTTATTGAGGAAGAAGTGTACATTGATCTGCCAAAAGGTTTTGAGACCTATGACAGTGATTCACATGTGTGCAGACTCAAGAGAGCACTGTATGGGCTGAAGTAAGCACCTCATGCTTGGTACACCATTTTGATAGCTATTTCACTGGGTTGTGCTTCACAAAGAGTGAAGCGGATGTGAACCTGTAACAAATTGTGGCTGATGGTAAGCTTTTGATTATCGTACTTTATGTTGATGATATTATTTCGAAAAGTGATGAGCAACTCATAACTTGCGAGAAAATCTTTCAGTAAAATCACATCAGAATATTGTTGATTTGACGTTTCGAACCCGCGGTGTGGTTCATCATTAGGACAAGATGAAGAATCGATCAGATAGCTTAATTAAATAGATAAAGAAAATCTTCAGCTAGTAAAGTTTGTAAGATACGACTAGTTTGACTAAACCTAGGAAATGAAAACAAAAATATAAATTAATGATTTCTTATTTATTTAATATTAAATGCTTATTGTTTAAAATTGAAATCTTATTTATTTTTATTCTTAATTTTTTTTAAAAATAAATAAATAAATAAATAAATAAATAAATAAATAAATATATATATATATATATTATATATATATATATCTATTTATTTAATTTTTATATTTAAGATAAAAAAATAAAATATCAATCTAAATATTAAAACTAAATAGAATTGAAAATAAAATAAAAATAACCATAAAAATAAAATACATTAAAATAAAATTAAATAAAATATACAAATAAAAACAAGTAAATAAATAAATATTAATAATTTTAGTTTAAAAATTATATTCTTATTTAATAATATGTTATATAATAATAATCAAAAGTTAAAAAATAAATAAATAAATATAAATAAAAATAAGAATAAACTAAAATTATATTTTTATTTTTTTTTTAAACTTATGATTATTCTTATTTAATAACATGTTATATAATAATAATCATAAGTTAAAAAATAAATAAATAAATAAAAATAAAAATAAGAATAAACTAAAATTATATATATATATATTTTTTTTTAAACTTATGATTATTATTATATAACATATTATTAAATAAGAATATAATTTTTAAACTAAAATTGTATTCTATTTATTTTTATTTTTAAACTTATGATTATTATTATATAACCTATTATTAAATAAGAATATAATTTTTAAACTAAAATTATTAATATTTATGTATTTACTTGTTTTTATTTGCATATTTTATTTAATTTTATTTTTATGGTTATTTTTATTTTATTTTCAATTCTATTTAGTTTTATTATTTAGGTTGATATTTTATCTTTTAATCTTAAATATAAAAATAAATAAATAAATAAATAAATATATATATATATATATATATATATATATATATATATATATATATATATAAAATTTTAAGAATAAAAATAAATAATATTTCAATTTTAAACAATAAGCATTTAATATTAAATAAACAAGAAATCATTAATTTATATTTTTGTTTTCATTTCCTAGGTTTAGTCAAACTAGTCGTTATCTTACAAATGGCTAGTTGAAGATTTTCTTATCTATTTAATTGGGTTATCTGATCAGATTCTTCATCTTGTCCCAATGATGAACCACACTGGCTGGTTCGAAACGCGTCGACCAAAATTATTCTGATGTGATTTTTACCGAAAGATTTTCTCACAATTTATGGATCACAGAAGCCAAATTCCTAACTCATAACTTCTTTCAAATAGGATCTTGCAAGAGAGTTTGGTATGAAGGACATGGGACTCCTTCACTATTTACTTTGTTTGGAGATATGACAACATGATGGGGAGCTATTTGTTTCTCAAGGAAAATATGCCAAAGAGATTATGAGGAAGTTCCACATGGAGAGATGTAAACCCATGGAGACACCTTTTGTAGGAAACTGGAGGAAGGAGGATGCTACTTTAGGTGAGGTAGTGGACGCTACTGTTTACAGGCAACTTGTGGGTTCACTCATGTACTTGGTGAACACATGAACATACATATGCTATGCAGTTAACTAGCTTAGTCAAGCTATGGTTAAGCCGACCAAGCTCTTTTGGAAGGCGGGGAATCATGTCTTGAGATATCTCAAGGGAAATACAGAGTATGGATTATGGTATAAACAGACAGAGGGAGTGAAGCTTTAAGGCTTCACCAATGCAGATTGGCAAGGAAGTCCATTAGAAAAAAATAACATGTCGGGAGGGATCTTCAGCATAGGATCGACAACAGTTTCTTGGTATAGCAAGAAGTAGAGATCAGTTGCACTCAGCTCAGTTGAGGCAGAGTACATGGCAGCCAGTCAAGTTGCATGTGAGGCCATCTGGATGAGGAATATACTTGTTAGTTTGTTTGCTCATCAGATGGATCTGACGGTGATACATTGTGATAACCAGAGTTGCATAAAACTCGTTTAATCCAGTATTCCATGATAGGTGCAAGCATATTGACATCTGGTACCACCATCTCATAGATTGTGTTGAGGGACACATTATGTTACTTCAGTACATTCCCACAGAGGATCAAGATGCAGATATCTTGACGAAGGCACTTGCAAAGAGAAAATTTGAATACCACAGAGGCATGATTGGGCTACCTGATAATCCCTTTCTTGTTGAGAGGGAGTGTTGAAAATTCAACAAGAAATGTGTGGCTAATTTATTTTTACCTTAATTAAATTGGACAATAGAATGTAATATTATCTCATAATCACTTGTAATAGTTAACTGAGTGTGATAAAATCAGTTAGCTCATGAAATTCGAGTTGAGGGTGCTTGGTGAGGCATGCAGAGTGATTCTATTTTTTTATATTCCAAGTTGCAGTTAGTGTATTAGTTTAATGCATGAGAAATAAGTTAACTCAATTAATTGAGTTAAAATCAGTTTAACTAGTTGTAATTGATTGTTGCACTAGTGAGAGGTCAAGTGAATTAAATCAGATTTAATTCACATGTATTGATCTATCAAGTAACGGATGATTTACTATTAATAGTTGCATGCATGTCATTTCTGATGAAGACCCAGTTGAGACAGAGGTTAAAGGGATGTTAAATAACAATTGTATTATTATCAAACTGCCCGCATGCAGTAATACACTGATAGGATTTCCCATGAGCATTGTGCAGTTTTGGAAGGCCGAAATTCCTAAAGAACATGGATTTGATTCTACAGGAATTGCGCAAGCAAGGTAGGCTGAGCAGAGGCATGAAATTCGCTAAATGTTGGTCGACTTTGTCCAGATCAATGTGAGACAGTTAGCAGAGTGCAACAGGCCTTGGTGAGAAAAGTGCATTGTAATTGTTTCATGATTCCCTTGTTGAATATACAATAGAGATATAGGGGTTTTGAGTAGCAAGATTTCCGCAGGAAAATATCTATGTTGTGGATTGGTTTGCTTCTTTCTCTTACTTGGTGTGATTGTGCAATCGTGTTTATTTTCTGCAATTAATTTGTAGAAGGATTCAGTATATTTCTTTAGAATATCACATTATCGAATTTAATCCATTGGTATATATATTGTTTGTATAATTTCTATAGTATCAGTATTCTTACTTTATTGGGTCTAAGAATCCTTGGAAACCATGACCATGAGATATGTCTCAAGATTTTTCTTTTAGTCCATGAAATAATGTATATAATACCTAGTAATTTCAATGGCAGTATCCTACTCCTCCTCCAACTCAATTTCCTTCACCATGGAACCAATGGTCTCCTTCTCCACCTTTTTCTTGTCCTCCATCTCAACCATACTCGTGGCCTTATAATTGGAGGGGAAACTCTTTAGGCCCAACCCCTCTTGTACTACCAATGTAGCAGCAATTGCAACTTCCACCTCTTGCATCATTTTCTACCACTCCTCCCATACGTCCCCAATTACCTGTACAGTCTAACCCTAACCAAAATAATAAGGAAAACTAGAATATAGAAGCCCCCACATATTTACAAACTTACTACATTACCCCTATAGAATGCAATGAGATCCACCTTCAATCAGGAAAAGTAGTAAATTCAGAAACCTCCCCTATCATTACTTAAGAGGAATGTGAATCACCTAGGGATGATCATGTGGGTTTTGATGGAACTGCTACAGTGGATCAAAATTACGCTGATACACCTGTAAAAAATGATTCAAATAGTGTTGACACATCTGTAACAACTAATCCAACTATTATAGCGACTAAGGACCCTCCATATCCGCAAATATTAATTAAAGCTACGATGATTCGACAACCCGAATTTGATTTTCTCAGGGAGTTAAAGAATTTTCACATAAGGATTCCCTTGCTGAAAGCCATTAAGGATGTCCCCATCTATGCAAAAAAATGAGAGACCTATGTGTTGAAAAACCTATAAGGAAGCCCAAAGATCTTGTTACCATCCATGTGATGCGAAAATTTTCATAACTAATGACTGGTCAACCTCTTTTGACTAAATATAATGGTCCAGGGAATCCCATATTCACTATTTATATTGATGATATTCCCATTCCAAACACATTAATTAATTTAGGGGCAACAATCAATGTAATGACTAAGGAAATATTTACCACTTTAGCTCTACATGGGCTGAGACAAAAACCTACAATGATAGGAATAGTAGATAGGTCATGTGTTAAACTTGAAGCAGTGGTATAGGATGTATTCAGCACAGTATATTCCTGGAGATACCCAACATTATTTCTTTTTTTTCAAACCAAATCAAATCTAGGGAGACATCCTCTGGTATTGGGAAGGCCTTGGTTGGCCACTACAGATGCATTCATAAGTTATAGGTCGGGCTTCATGATAATTTCATATGGACAAGCCACACAAAACCTTAGCCTCTACCCTCCTGCAAAACCAAGTAAGGATTTGGAAGATCCCTTATGGGATGAATTTGAACCTGAATTAGATCATTCCCAACCACTCCTCACTCTTGTAAAACACCAGTGTTTTAAGAATGAAGTATAGGATGACATTATCAATGGATGTATCAATAATTCCCTTTTTGTTACTTATATTGATGATTTAGGGGTAGAAGATACTATGGAAGACTTGAGTCTAGAACATATTAAAACGACCCCTAATCTCAAGAGAAGCTCAGTTGGAATAGAGCCAGGTAAAAATATAAATATTAATCCTAATCTAATTCCCAAATAGAAGAAAATGTTGTTACAACTGTTACAAAGACAAAAAAAGGCATTTGCATGGGATTACACATACATATAGGTCATTCACCCCATCTTGTGTACCCACCACATATACTTGAAATAGGATTGCAATCTAGTTAGGAAACCACAACGACACATGAACCAAAAACTTAAAGAAGTAGTAAAGGAAGAATTGCAAAAAATTTTAAATTCCAACTTCATTTATCCCATCTATGATAGCCAATGGGTATATCCACTTTGTATTTTTCCTACAAATAATGGCAAGTGGAGGGTCTATGTAGATTACAAAGAAATTAACAAATCCTGGCAAAAGGACCATTTTCCTTTGCCATTTATAGATCAGGTCCTTGACACCTTATCTGAAAAACAATTCTTTTTATTTCTAGATGGGTTTAGTGCTTATAATCAAATATATATTTCCCAGAGGATGAGGATAAAACTATGTTAATTTTAGATAACCATGGTATGCTCTATGCTTAATATAGTTTTACTTCAATATTTCTTATAGGTCCAATTCAAATTAGCAATCACATAAACATGAAAGTAAAATTTTGATAGAACATAATAATAGATCAACAAAATACAAGCAAAATAATGTATAATAATTATTCTTGTCTAGAAAATGAATAGATAAATGTTTATTACAAAAATCAACATGATGCCCCAGCTAGAAAATCCTTGAGTTGGTCAAACTAGCTTCTCCAAAAACCAAATCAGCCTTTCACAAGTGTCACACAAACAAACCTCAAAGATAACTCCAAAATTCAACGCAAGTCAACAAAATAATCCCTCATCCGGGTTTCGAACATCCATATCTGGTATCTATATTTGCGGAATCCATTTCCGAAATCCATTTCCTGCATCATCCATATTTACAGCATCTAGATTTCCAACATCCATTTCCCGCATCCATATTTCCAACATCCATTTCCGTCATCATCCATATTTTTGACATCCAAATTTCCGGCATCCTTATCCAGAATCATCCATATTTTCAGCATCTAGATTTCCTGCATCCACATCCGACATCCATATTTGGAATCGTCCATAATTCCAACATCTAGATTTTTGGCATCCATATTCACATGTGGGAGAGAGAGAGAGAGAGAAGCCTATTCTAGGTTGTACGAACCAATCAGATCATGAGGAATTTGTGTGATGAGATGATGATGAAATGGACATCATCTCTCTCCAATTTATATACATCAATGAGGGTGTGTGACACATCGGTAGTGCTTGTGAGCCTACATTACAAATATGGTCGACCTTTCACATGTGTGGAAAATAAAATCAAAATATAGTATTTTCTCATCCAAACAAGATGATCTTTAGATCAATCTTTCACCTCTCCAAAAGAGGAATCCAAAAAAACTATAATCATCATCATATGAGTAGTGCAACATGGAGTTTGGACCTCTTTTACCAAAATTAACACTCCCTCTCAACTAGGGAGAAATCCATCTATCCACCTGTGCCATCCAGTGATCAGTACCATCGTATACTATCATCACGTGTTCATGCATCATCCTGCTGTAACATACTTTGCTGACTCAACGACAAAAAAATGAGAGTGAGTAAAAAAGACATCACACTCCGTTGACCCGAAGTTATTCTAGAGGGTAAAATATCAATAGACTCAAAAAGAGTCACATACTAACTCGACGATAGTTTACTGACCCAAAGTTAGTTTAGAGGGTAAAACCCCAGTAGACTCAAAAGAGTCACATACTAACCTGAAGTTAGTTTACTGACGCGATGTCAGTTTAGACGTAGGAACCTCATCAGACTTGATCCCAGATTAAGGTGTTGGACATGTGCCATCCTAGACATAGAGAGTACAACAATCTTTGATTCATCGATCGGTCTTGTTATTGGTCTCTATCCACATTTCCCACCTCATTGGCCAGATTAGAGGTACTTCCCATGAGTCTGAAACTCCATGGGTAGGATGCATGTGGGCATAGATAAAAGAGGAGGTGAACAAGCTCAAACATCATAACGGTGGGGCAGAAGCACAACAAGGTTCAACAAGGCTAGCCCCGTATGTGCTTATAGCTCCAAGAAGATATCCCCAAGCCCCTAGAGCTCCAAGAACTCATAGTAAAACTCAAGCAGGACCCTCACAATAGGGTCTTTCCACGATTCCAAGATTTTAACGGAAGGTTAGGAACTTTACCTTCCCCACGGACTTCGTGAGAATATATGTGACATGCTCATGACTTCCTACGTGATTGAGCCTTACGGTGCCTTGATGTACCATGTCTCAGAGAAAGTGGTACTTAATATCAAAATGATTAGATTGATCGTGGAACACGAGATTCTCAGAAATATGAATCCCACTTCAGTTATCACAAAGGATAACGGTGGTATCTGGCACATGTCCAAATAGCTTACTGAAGAGATTTCTCAACCAAACAACTTCACAACATGCCATACTCGCTGCAATGTATTCGGCCTCAGCGGTGCTTAAAGCCAGCGACTTTTGCTTCCTGCTCATCCAAGATATCGAAGCATAACCCAAGGTGAAGCAACATCCATATGTGCCCTTGCAATCCACCACACTCCCAACCCAATCAGCATCATTATATACACGGAGTCTCAAGCTCTTGGCAGTGTATCTCAGACCATGGTTGATTGTGCCTCGAAGGTATCTCAATAGATTCTTGGCACCAATCCAGTGAATGTGATGAGGCTCAACCATATGTTGACTCAAAGTGTTCAATACAGAACATACGTTTGGATGGGTGTTCACTAAGACATCAAGGACCCTACGAGTTGTCGATTCTTGGTTGGATTTCCCAACTTGGGCCTAGTAGTGCTTCCACACAAATTCTTAAAGTTGAGTTCCATCAGTGTCGAAACAAACTTACAGTCCACCACACCAAATCTCTCCAGTAGCTTCACGACATATTTTCCTTGAGAAAGGAAAATCTTTCGTGGCCTTTGCCAGACCTCCAAGCCTAGGAAGTAGTGCATCAGTCCTAGATATTTGATCTCAAACTTGGAAGCTATCTCCTTATTACATTGATTAATGAGAGGGTCAATGCTTGTTAGGAAGAGATCATCCACAAAGAGAACTACAATGAGAGGCCTTTCTCTATCAACCTTAAAATAAAGGTTTGGATCAACCTTACTTCTATTGAAGCCTAACTTCATCAAGTAGCTCTATATCCTCTCATACCAAGCCCTGGGTGCTTGCTTCAACCGATAGAGAGCTTTATTCAACTTGCATACATAGGTGTCTCTATCTTGGACTTCGAACCCCAGAGGTTTATCCACATAAACCTCTTCCTTTATTGAAACATGGAGTCTTTACATCCATCTGGAGACTCCATCCTTGTGTTGCAGAAAAGGAAATGATAGATCAGATGGTGGTATAGAGGGTGACGGGTGAAAATATATCATCATAATCTATGCCTTATTTTAGATAGAACCCTCAGGCAATAAATATTTCCTTGTACTTTTCATCACTTCCATTGGCTCCATGCTTGATATTGAAGAACCATTTTGAGGTGACAACATATTTTTCCTCTAGTCTCAGGACCACTTCCAAGACATAATTCTTCATAATGGACTCATATTCTTCGTGCATAGCATCTTTCCAAACTTGATGCTTTATGCCTTCTTCAAATGATATAGGCTCATATTTTAAATTTGTACTCATGGCTGCTAGGTACCCTTGGTACGTATTCGACTTCTTGCTTTCACGGAATGTTCCTCTGGGGGAAACATATCTCTTGGCATCCCGGACAGTGTCCCTGATCTATGAGGGTATCCTCTTATTAGAATGAGGTGAATCAATATGATCCATCATTCCTTCAATATCGGGCACAGGTTCATCCTTCAGTTCTTCCCGCCTTCCAGCTTCTTCTTCTTCTTTGTCTTCCTTTGAGGTATGAAGATTTCTTACTTTCTTGAGGGAAACATCTTCATCAAAGGTGACATTGTGGCATATCTCCACTTCTCTATGACCAGGCACATAGATTCTATATGCCTTAGAAGTTTCACTATATCCCACAAAGATTCCCTTCTTTCCAGAAGAATCCGACTTGCTTCTCTTTTCTTTCGGCACATGAAAGTAAACACGACCTCAAAAAACTCTAAACTGGGAGACATCAAGATTCTTACCAGAGAAGTCTTCTTGGGGAGTTTTGGATCCAAAGCAGAATGTGGGCATCTATTTTGAGCATACACTATAGTGTTTATACCTTCTCCCCATAGAAACTTCGGAAGGCCTTGGTCATATAGCATGGCATGGGAAGCTTCCGTAATTGTCGTGTATACATATTTTTGGTCCCCCTCTTAGTGCCAACTTCCCTGCAAAAGTCATTTAATTCATTTGACTCATACTCGGTCCCATTTTCGATCATCATAATTTTGATTTTCTTCTCGGTTTGATTTTCCACCAAGGCCTTAAAGGTAAAAAACCATTTGAATGCTACGTCCTTATTCTTCAAGAAATATATCCAAGTCTTGTGGGATAGTTCATCTATAAAAGTCATGTAATAGGAACATCCTCCCAAGGATGTTACGGGTGACATACCAGAAAAATTAGAATATATTAATTGCAAGATATCCAATGTCTTTGTAACACTTTGGCATAACCCTGACATATACCTTCATGATCATCTTTAAACTCGAGCATCCCTGTTACCACCTTCCTTTCTCCATGAAGGGCTTTGCAATGAAGATGTGCAAACCTCCGGTTCCATAACTTGGTTTGAAGAGCTGTATCACATGACATAGCCCCCAACAGACTTCCTCCAACCTGGTAGAGTGTATCTTTAAAGCCAATAGTAAGAGCTTCTTTGAAGTTGTTCTTCTAGATGCGTACCTTTCCATCAAAGAATGCCACCTTGAATCCTTTGTCTTCCATTTTTGAAATAGACACAAGGTTCTCCTTGAAATCAGGTACATACAACACATCTTGCAAGCAAAGGACATGATCTTGAGATAGATGAAGGGTCACAGTCTCTGTCCCTTTCATGGGATATGTGGCATTATCTCCAAGGATAATTTCTAAATTAGTATCCTTCTCAATCAAGTCAGAGAGGGATTCTTTATAACCAGTGAGGTGCCTTGAAGCACCACTATCAATCAACTAGACATCCATGGTGTCGGGAGGAGATGCAGCAGAGAGGGTAGATACAAGAATATATTCATTTTTCTTATTATCAACAACATTAGACTCATCGTACCTGGAATTTCTTGACCTCTTGAAAGGTTTCCCATTTCCACTACAATCAGAGGGAGCCTTCCTTTTTCCTTTGAGGTATGATCTCCCTCCATCATTATTGTCTCCTCTTGAGTGCATCTATTCAGAAACTCATCAAAATTAGAAATCATATTAATATTAAGAATCGAAGTATAAGTATTAAATACATACCAGTCTTGGGGAAGTCCTCTAAGGGCAATAAGGATGAGCTCTCGATCAACTACTTCTTCTCCTATGGCAAGGAGATCATTCATGATTTCTGTCAGCCTCATAAAATATAATGGAGGCTCATGAATCTTCCCCTGCGCATAGTCCATGACATATTGATCTTCTAATGCCAAATCCAAGGACATCTTCCATGCATGATAATCAGTCTTGTCAGTCAACTTATCAAAATATTTGAAACCCTTGTAGGTTTAGGAGGCCATTGGTCCTTGACAAGACTTCTTCTTCGATGATTTTTTTCACACTATCTTGGGCTTTGTCTTCACCTCAGCTTTGATACCATGTCAATTTTAGATAACCATGGTATGTTCTATGATTAATTCATTTTTACTTCAATCCTTCTTATAGGCATAATTACATTTAGCAATCACATACACTTGAAAGTAAAATGTTGATAGAACATAATAATAGATCAACAAAAGACAAGCCAAATAATGCATCAGAATTCTTCTTGTCTAGAAAATGGATAGATAAATGCTTGTTACAACAGTCAATAGGATGCTCCAGCTAGAAAAGCCTTGAGTTGGTCAAACCAACTTCTCCAACAACCAAATCAACCTTCCACAAGTGTCACACACACACACCTCAAAGACAAATCCAAAAGTCAATGCAAGTAAAAAAAATAATCCCTCATCCAGATTTCTGGCATCCATATTTTCAACATCCATTTCTAGCATCATCCATATTTTTGGAATCCATTTATAGCATCCATATTTCGGGTATCCATTTCCGGCATCATCCATATTTTCGACATCTATATTTCTGGCATCCATATTTGGAATCATCCATATTTCCGGCATCCATATTCGGCATCATCCATATTCACACGTGGGAGAGAGAGAAGCCTCTTCTAGGATGTACGAATGAATTAGACCATGAGTAATGTGTGTGATGAGATGATTATGAAATGAAAATAATCTCTCTCCAATTTATATACATCAATGAGGTTTTGTGACACATATGTAGGGCTTGTGAGCGTACACTACAAATCTGGCCAACCTTGCACATGTGTGGAAAACAAAATCAAAATATATGTTCTTCTCATCCAAACAAGATGACATTTAGATCAATATTGCACCTCTTCGAAAGAGGAATCCAACAAAAATATAATAATCATCATATGAGCAGTGCAACATGGAGTTTGGACCTAGTTTCTCAAAATTAACAAACCGCCTTTACTTGCCCTTGGGGCAATTTTCCATACAAATTTCTCCCTTTCGGACTCGGTAATGTGCCAACAACCTTCCAAAGGAAAATATTGGAAATATTTTTGGATTTTCTAAATGACTGTTTAGAAGTATTTATGGATGAATTTACACCTTATGGTCATGGTTTTGAAACAAAATTAGCCAATCTTGAAAAAGTGTTACAGCGATGTGAGCAAACTAATGTTTCTTTAAGCACTGAAAAATGTCACATGATTATGAATGAATGAATTTCTTTGGGCATTGTAATTTTGCTACATGATTAAAATTAGAACCTGCTAAGATAGAAGTAATTCTGAAAATTCGAGTTCCCAAAACACTGAAGGAGGTACGTAGTTTTTTGGGACATGCAGGGTATTACAGGAGGTTTATAGAAAAATATTCAAAAATTGCATCCCCATTATTTTCTCTACTTACTAAAGATGTGGAATTTGTTTGGATAGGTAAATGTGAACATGCCTTTACAGAGTTAAAGAAATTTTTATCAGAAACCCCTATTTTGCGAGGACTGATCTGGAATCTGCCATTTCACATAGCAATAGATGCATTTGATATCGTTGTAGGAGTTTTGTTGGGTCAACTAGAAGAAAAGAATCCATATTCCATATACTACGTAAGAAAGAACTTGAATCCAGTTGTTATGAAACCAACTCCCAAAATGGAAGAAAAGAAAGATCAACGCCTTAGAAATCAACCACTTCAAGGGTGCAACCTCCTTACATTACATAAATGAACAATTTTTGGATGATACAAATGACAAAACCTCATTTCTATATATATGAGTCCATGAGGTCACAATATAATCCTGGCCGAACTAACAATAATAATGTAAGGGCACAACAATAACAATAGTGTGATTTTATGGGGCACAATAATAACAATATGGGGACTACAATGGTACAACGATAATAATAAGGGGGCTACACTAACAACAATAAGGGACCACACTAGTAATATAGGGACCTAACATGCCCCGATCCTTCAAAAAAGTGTTGTCCTCAATGCTTGAGTAGTTTTGGATGCTTCTGTATAAAATTCTCATCCTCCCATGTGGAATCTTTAGTGGGTAAGTTCTTCCACTTGATGAGATACTCTGAAATTGATCGATTTCATAGATGTCGAGTTCTTGTTTCCGTAACTGCTTCAGGTTCCAATATTATTTTCCCTTCCTCATTATGTTTTGGAAATATTGTTTGAACTTGATGTTTGTCACCTATAACCTTCTTTAAGCATGAAACATGGAAAACTTGGTGCACTTGGGAAGAAGCAGGAAGCTCCAATTTGTATGCCATAGTATCAATCTTTTGCGACACCTTGTAAGGACCATAGTACTTTGGAGATATTTTATTATCCTTCTTAGCTTGCTTGAGGGACATTATTTTCTATGGTTGTAGCCGTAAAAATACCAGTCTCCTACACCAAAACTTCTTTCATTGCGATGTTGATCTGCATGTTGTTTCATTTGATTTTGTGCCAAATCCGGGTTATCCTTTAAGAGTTGGAGAACTTTTTGTTGATTCTCGATGTGATCTTCAACTTCTTAAACCTTATAATTTTCTCTTAAAGATGATGTGATGGATGGTGGACGATATGCATAAAAAAAGTGCCATAAATGGGGTCATTTTTGCTGCAGTATGGAAAGAAGTGTTATACCACCATTCAGCCAGGGGTAACCACTTGACCCATTGTGTTTGTTTATCAATACAAAACAACGAATATATCCTTACAAAAATTTGTTCACTATCTTAGTTTTCCCATCGGATTGAGGATGATAAGATGAGCTATGAGCTAGTTGAGTACCCAAACAATAAAATAATTTTGTCCAAAAATTTCCAGTGAAAATGGGATCTCTGTCGCTTACAATAACATTTGGGTTTCCATGTAGCTTTTGAATTGTTTCCATAAATGCAATAGCAAATGTACTTGCTTTAAATGGATGAGATAATGCATAAAATTGTGCATACTTGGTAAGTCTATCAACTACCACCATGATGACACTCTTTCATTCAAACTTAAGTAAACATGTGATAAGATCCATTGAAAGCTCCTCCCAATGTTGAATTGGAATCTATAAAGGATGTAGGACACCTAGGGTCTTAATTGTCTCAAATTTATTTTTCTAGCAAACTAAACATTCGGCCACAAAATTTTGAATATCATATTAAAGGCCACCCCAAAAAATTCTTTCTTAACCCTGTGCTAAGTTTTTAAAAATCCTGAGTGTCCTCTTATGGGAGAGGTGTGCAATTCCAAAATAGTATTTTGTTTTAGTTGGGAATTCTTACAAAGGTATAAGCGATCTTTGTACCATAAGGAATAATTTTTCCAACTAAATGTATCAGATGTACTGGGATCTTGTTGAAATTTCGAATGAGTGTCCACACTTCTTTGTAATTCTTCCATTACTCCCTTGCTTTGGTTTTCCAATCTCGTTGGATAATAGAAATGGCACAAAGCAATGCTTCCACCTCCTCATATTTTCTTGAGAGTTCATCTGCAACAATATTTAACTTCCCTTTTTTGCAGATGATTTCAAAGTCATAACCCAACATCTTTGTGACCCATTTTTGCTGCTCTTCTGAAGATAGTATTTGTTCCAAAAAAATTTAAGACTATCATGATCATTTTTTTACCTTGAAATGCCTTCCCATTAGGTAAGGTTGCCATTTCTTTAGTGAGTGTAGTATTTCCAACATTTCATTCTCATAAATAGCTTTTTGTAAATAATTTTCTTTGATTGGATGACTTTCAAAAGCAACGAGTCTTCCTTCTTGCATTAAAACAAAACTAATTCCATTTCCTGAGGCATCACATTCCACAATAAAGGTTTTTGTGAAGTCTGATGTAGCTAAGACCAGTGTTCATCACATTTCCTCTTTAAGATGTTCAAAGGCCTTAGTTTTTTGAGGAGTCCATGAATATGCATATTTATTTAACAATGTTGTTAGAGGTGTTGCTATTCTCCCATAATTCTTAACAAACTTGTGATAATACCCTATTAACCCGATAAATCCTCACAACTAATATATGCTTATGGGGAATTTCCATGCCTTAATGGATTTAATTTTGTTAAGGCCTACCTTAACACCCTCCAAAGATACAATATGATCCAGATATTCCACCTCTTGTACTCCAAAGAACCATTTCGAGGTTTTTGCATATAATTGTTTCTCCTCCAATAGTTTGAGCATCCTGTAAACATGTTGAACATGATCCTTCCAAGACCTATTGTAGATTAGTATATCATCAAAAAATACTAACACAGTTTTTCTAAGGGTTTAAAAATGGAATTCATCAACCGTTGAAATGTATATGGTGCATTAGTAAAGCCAAAAGGCATGACAAAAAATTCATAATGACCCTCATGAGTTCGAAATGTTGTTTTCGGAATAACTTTATTCTTCATTCTAATTTGATGATATTCGGAACGGAGAATCAACTTGGTAAAATAAATTACTCTATGTAATTCATGTAATAATTCATCAATCACAGGAATGGGAAATTTCTCTTTAATAGTGAGCTTATTGAGCTCCCTATAATCTAGACACATGCGCCATGATCCATCCTTCTTGTGCACCAATACTACTGGAGCATAGAAAGAACTTTGACTAGGTGTAATTATACCAGCCTCTAACATTTCTGAAATCATATGTTCATTTTCACTCTTTTGGACATAAGGATATCTGTAAGGCCTAATGTTTGGAGTAACACTTCCTGAAATCAAATGAATAACATGATCATGATCATGAATAGGTGGGAGTCCTTTGGGAGTTTCAAACACCTTGGAATTATTGTCCAAGACCTTTTGGAGATCTAGATAAATAGATGATTTTGATGTTGAAACTTCTAGTGAGTATAATTGCACAATTACACCTCATTGTTATTTTTGCAGAAGCTTTGTCATTACATTAGAGCTTATTATCTTTCCCGGCTTCCCTGTGATACCTCATAATTCAAATTCCTTTCCTTCCTAACAAAAATTCAAGAAAAGTTATTGAAAATTAAAAGCTACCATTCCCAAATATTGTAACCATTGCACTCCTATTACAACATCAACACCTCCCATTGGAATGGAATCATTGGACTATTCAATACATATTCTCCCATGGTTAGCTTGATATTATGGTACTTTCTAGAGAAATTTATAGTTACTCCATTTGAAACCATCACTTGACACTCTGGTTCTGGGTATAGGAAGAAATTAAATTCCTTGGCTTCCTTACAATGAATTAAATTATGGGTACTACCCGAATCAATCAACATTATTATATTTTTCTTCTTAATATGTCCTTCTATCTTGAGAGTTTGAGGAGTGGTAATTCTTGCCAATGCATTACAAGATATGTTCGGACCCATTTCTTCTTTCTCTAGGGTTGGTTCCTTGTGTATATCCTCTTCTTTTGAAGTTTATTGTTCATTTTTTTCCTCCTATTCACAATCTATGTAAAATAATTTATTCTGAGCACACTTGTAACCTTTAGTGTATCTCCTATCACAACTATAGCGAAGCCCATTTTCTCTTTTTTATTCAAATTTTTGTGGTGTTAACCTTGTAGGTTGTGGAAGTCTTGTAGTAGCAACACTTTCATCTTTATAGATGTGAGTAGTAGGATTCCTTGTCGCCATAATTTTACTTACATTTCTTCCCTTCCAACTTGAATGCCTTCTCCAAGGAATTAGGTTCCCAAACGTGAACCTCTTGTTGCATGTTATCCTTTAAAGTCCCTGTGAAAATATCAATCATGTGTTCCTCTGGAATATCAGTTACCCTTATATTCAATTTCTGGAATTCTTCAATGTGCTCAACCATTGAACCCTTTTGTTTGAGATTTATCAATTGGTTAAAGAAGGTGTTGCTCTTTGTATCCTTATAATGTGCTATAATTTCCTCTGTAAAAAATGACCAAGTGACAATTATTTTACGAGGGAAAAGCCATCGATACCATACAAATGTATTTTTTTCTAAATATAAAGTTGCAATGTGTACCTTGTGTGTGTTTTTGCACATTATGGAGATCAAAATATTGCTCCATCTATAGTATCCATGTTACAAGATCCTTTCCATCAAAATTCCTCATATCGATTTTTGGAATATGGTGGGTCTCAAATCCAACATCAGAGTTTATGAAATCATGATTAACATTTCTTTTGTTCTCATCAAGAGTTTTCTCTACTACCTTTTCACCATTAGGAATACTTTCTTGTAGCAACTTTACCAAACCTTCCTTCAAAACTTCCATGTATTTCTTCAAATATTCCATGTTGCCTTCTATACCATCGATCTTAGCTTCCATACCATCCATCTTAGTTTCCACACCATCCATGTTAGCTTCCATGGCATCCATCTTAGCTTCCACACCATCCATATTAGCTTCCATTTCATTCTTAAAACCATACATATTAGATTTCGTGCCTTTCTTCAAACCATCCATATTATCTTCTACGCCTTACTTCAAACTATCCATTTCATTTTTTGTTAATCTTTGCGAGAGAGAAATTTGATGCACTTGGTCTTGTAATTTTGATATATCATGTTGCATTTCTTCCTCTTCATGAGTCATAATAGTGCCTTCTCAGGGATTAATGGGTGTTGAATTATTTTTAAGGGGCATTTTAGAACCCAATACTGATATCTCTGATTCAATATGCCCTTGGAATCACTTCAATCTATTTTTGCAAACAAGACTTATGCAATTTTTTTTTTTAAATACACACATTTCTTGCTTTTGAGGAGCTCGATATTGAAACTGATGTATCTCCGTAATTTCAGATCCCCAATATTTTAGCTTCAGTATTGCAGTATCCCTCTGAGTCTTTTTTCCAATGCCATAGGTTAGACATGATTTGGATTCTTGAAGAAAAAATTATGTCCAATCTCCCAGAATGACCTAATTATGGACTAGTTCAGTAGAGCAAAATTGTACGACATGCCATGTGTCACTCTTTCCTCCTTCGGCTCTGAAATTGATACACAGGACACTACGATCCATGTAATTTTAGTAACGTTTTACACAATTCCAATCTGATGCTCAGAGAGAGAGAGTTATGACGATTTTCCCAAGGTCACCTATTTGAGATGAAATTTAGGAGCCTGGAAATTAAACCCTAACTTCCACAGATAATATCTCCGAAAATATTGTGAACCAAGATCTAAAATTTGTAAACAAAGTTCCTCGGGATGTCTTCAGATTTTTTTTTTTAAGCATCTGAACATAGAAAAAATGTTATAGCGAAAATGCCACGATGACCTGTTTAAAGTAGTGAAACCCTAGAATCCAAAGCTCTAATACAAAATGTTATGAAACCAACTCCCAAAATGGAAGAAAAGAGAAATTAACTCTTCAGAAATCAACTACTTCGAGGGGGAAACCTTCTTTACATTACATAAATGAAAAATCCTTGGATGATACTAATGACAAAAGCTTCTTTCTATATATAGGAGTCCATGGGGTCACAATATAATCCTAGCCGACCTGACAATGATGATGTAAGGGCACAAAAATAACAATAATGGCATTTTATGGGGCACAATAATAACAATATGGGGACTACAAGGGTAACAAAATAACAATAAGGGGGATAAACTAACAACAATAAGGGACTACACTAGTAATATAGGCACCTAACACAAGTAGAGTTAAACTATACAGTTACACAAAAAGATTTTCTTGCACTAGTGCATGCCATTAATAAATTTAGGAACTACATTATAGGTTATCAAATATTTGTGCACACTCACCACTCTGCCATTAATTTCTTAATGAATAAACCTATTACTGATGGTAGGGTTACATGTTGGTTTCTGTTGTTATAATATTTTTATATAAAAATTTTAGATAAACCTGGAAAAGATAATGTAGTGGTTGATTTTCATTCTAGGATAATTATTGATAATGAATGCATGTCCGTTGAATATTCTTTTCCAAATGAATATATTTTTTCTATTAAAACTCACTCATCGTGGTATGCAGACATATATAACTACCTTTCTACAGGGATATTTCCACAACAACTATCCTCAAGAGAAAATAGGAAGATTGTTCAACAAAGTGCAAGATACTCTTGGGTAGAAGGATACCTCTACTACACAGGTCCATATCATCAGATCAAGCGTTGTGTGAGTGAGGTTGAGATTTTTGACATCCTCAGAGATTTCCATGAGAAACCTTGTAGAGGACACTTTTTTGACAATAGGACAGGGTATAAATTGCTTTCAATAGGATATTATTTTCCTACCATATTCCAGGGTGCAAAGAAATTTGTGAAGTGATGTGATAGTTGTTAGAGAGTGGGTCAACCACTCTATTTAGATGAAATGTCGTTACAACCTCAAATAGTCTTGGAACCATTTGAGAAGTCGGCCTTATACTTTGTAGAACCACTTAATCCTTCATCTCAGCAGAAGTCCAACATCCTAGTCTGCATATATTATGTCGCGAAATGGGTTGAATCAAAGGCACTAACTAGGGAAACTGAACAGGTTGTTTCAGATTTATTATTTGAAGACATTTTTATTCATTTTGGAGTGCCTCGAGAAATAGTGACAGATAGGGGATCATAAATCACATCTCACTTGATCGAGAGGTTAACTGAGAAATTCAAGATCTGTCACAGAATTACCTCACCATATCATCCATAGGAAAATGGTCAAGTAGAGAGCACTAATAAGCTTATTGAAGGAATTCTCACCAAGATTCACTACAAGGAAAATACCCTCTAGTGGATGTTTTTGAGGAACCCCTTATAAAAATACCCCAAACATCAGTTTCTAGCGGAGGTTACTAGAAGAGGTTGGCGGGCGGAGTTTTTTGCGAATGTTTTTCGCCCAGTGCGCTTATCATCCTAAGCCGCACCGGTGAGTTCAACAAGAGAAAGCACCGATGCGTAAAAAACATTAGCACACTGGACACTGTGCTTCCCATACACAGCTGCCCGGTGTGTCTTATTATTGTAGTGCACCGGTTCTTTACAACTCTTCTGCAACGGTGCATCATAAAACACCGCGCCAAAACAGAAATTGCCTGGTGCAGTCTTAAGCAACTACACCGGTGCGCCTATAAAACCCTGCGCACAAGAACTGGGTTAAATAAAAATAAAATTACAACCAAAAAACCACATTTTTCACTTTTCTTAGTGCTCCAGAGCTCTCAAGCACCGGTGCAATTTATCCTTGTTTGAGCTGCCTTGACATTGGTGCTCCCATTGCACCCATTGCATGCACTGCTGTTGTGCATTGCCCACCAATCTCCAGCTTGAATTTTGCAAAATAGTGGGAAAATTTTCTTTTGCAAATTCTACAACCAATATGCCTCCTCGACGACCAAATATACATGTATATACAACCAATATGCCTCCTCCATAATTTCAAATAACCTTAAAATTAACCATTTAAAAGAAAAAACAATATTTGTCGCGCAGTGTGCTCGAGCCATTCGTCTCGCACCAGTTAGCGGTGTTGCTTGTAAATTTATAGGCCGCACCACAACCGGTGCTAACGGTATCCATACCGGTTCCGGGGTGACACCGAAAGGTGCACCGTGTTATTTTAAAATTTAAAAAAAAGTGCGGTGCAGTCGTTTGTCTGGCCGCACCGTTGACCATGTGGAATAGCGGCAACGCGATTCATGCGTTGAATTAAATATATGCCTCGGGGCAGGTAGTTTTGTCAGTGCACCACATTCTGAATTTCGACAAGATCAACGGTGTGGCTTCGTAAACTGGCACTAACAGTATCCGCACCGGTGCCGAGGTGGTACCGAAGGTGCACCATGTTATTTTAAAATTTTAAAAAAAGTGCGGTGCAGTTGGTTACTCGGCCGCACCGTTGACCAATTTGAATAGCGGCAACGCGGTGCATTGACTTAAATATCCACCCCAGGGTGGGTATTTTTGTCATTTCACTGCATTTCGCATTTCGACAGTGTCAACAGTGCTGCCTGGTAAAATACCGCACTGTTGAATATGTAATGATGTCAGGAGGAAAGTGCGCTAACAGAACTATACGCCCCAGAGCATAGAGTTTAGTCAGTGCACTGCACTCCTGACACCATACATAGTCAACGGTGCGCTAAACATTTTCAGGAGCACCTCTATCGGTGTGTTGAATATTATTTGGTGCACCGCCACCTGTGCGCTCCATAAAAAGATGCACTGGGACTGGTGCATGCATATTTCTTGTGGCTCATTGACTTTTTTATTTTCCAAAAAAAAATTATATATGTATATTTATAAATACATGTATCATTTAATAAAAAAAATTTATTTAATACGTCAATCATTCAGAGACGTGAAAGGAGAGAAGAGGGGGAACAAAAACAGAAACATGTGGACCAGTATAACATGGTTCGCCTGTGGGAGGCATGAGAGAGGGAGAGTGTTAGGTCCCTATATTGCTAGTATAGTCCCTTATTGTTGTTACTGTAACCCCCTTATTGTTATTATTGTACCCTTGTAACCTCCATTTTATTATTATTGTGCCCTTAAATTATTATTGTTAGGTTGGCTAGGATTACATTGTGGCCCACTAGGATTGCATTATGGCCCCATGGACTCCTATATATAGAAAGGAGGTTTTGTAAATTGGATCATCCAAGAATTGTTCATTTATGTAATGTATTGGAGGTTTCCCACTTGACGTGGCTTATTTCTAAGGCGTTGATATCTCTTTTCTTCTATTTTTGGAGCTAGTTACACAACATTTGGTATCAGAGTTTTAGATTCTAGGGTTTCGCTGCTCCAAACAGGTCATCGTGGAATTTTCGCTATAAATTTTTTTCTACGAAGTTTCATAAGGTAAATTTTTAGGGTGCGAAGCTGAAATCCTGAGGAATATTTTCTAAAAATTTTAGAGCTTGGTTCGTAACAATTTCAGAGATATGATATGTGGAAGTTAGGTCTTTTTTCAAGCTCCTAAACATGTCATCGTGGAATTTGTGCTATAACTGTTTTTATACAAAGGTTCAGCATCTGAAATTCATATGGTACGAAGCTGAAATCCTGAGGAAATGTGTCAAAAAATTTTAGAGCTTGGTTCGCAATATTTTTGGAGATATTATTTGTGGAAGGTAGTGATTTTTCAGGCTCCTGAATTTCATCTCAAAGAGGTGATCGTGGGAAAAGTTCAATAACTCTCTCTGTGGGCATCAGATTGGAGTGCCGTAAAAAGTGGTCGCAAGTACACGGACTTTAGTTTCTTGGCTATCAATTTCAGAGACAAGGGACGAAACAGTGACACGTGGCAAGTCGTACAAGTTCACTCTACTGAACCAGTCCATAATTAGGTCATGGATATGAGGAAGTTTGATGGGAAGGATCCTGTAACATGAATACTACAGATGGAGCAATATTTTGATCTCCATAATGTGCAAAACACACAAAAGGTACGCATTGCAACTTTACATTTAGAACAAAATACATTTGTATGGTATCGATGGCTTTGCTCCCGTAAAAAAAGTGTCTCTTGGTCAATTTTTATGGAGGAAATGATAGCACATTATGAGGATACAAAGAGAAACACCTTATTTAGCCAATTGGTAAATCTCAAACAAAAGTGTTCAGTGGTGGAGAACATTGAGGACTTCCAAAAATTGAATATAAGGGTAACTGATATTCTAGAGGAACACATGATTGATCTCTTCATAGGCACTTTAAAGGATAACATCCAACATGAAGTTCACCTTCTAGAACACGATTCATTGGAGAGAGCATTCGGTTGGGCAAGAAAAGTTGAATGTAAAATTATGGCAACAAGGAAGCCTACCACTCAATTCTATAAGGAAGTGTTGCTACGTCTATATTTCCACAACCTACAAGGTTGACACCACAATAATTGGAAGAAAAAAAGAGAAAAAGGGCTCTACTACATTTGTGATAGAAAATACACTAAAGGTCATAAGTGTGCTGAGAGGAAATTATTTTACATTGATTGTGAAGAGAAGGAAGAAAATGAAAAATAAACTTCAAAAGAAGAGGATATACACTAGGAACCAACCCTAGAAGAAGAAGAAATGAGTCTGACCATATCATCTAATGCAACAGCGGGAATTACCACTCCTCAAACTCTCAATATAGAAGGACACATCAAGAATAAAAAGGTAATAGTGTTGATTGTTTAGGGTAGTACCCATAATTTTATTCATTGTAAGCTAGCCAAGGAATTGAATTGCTTCCTATACCCAGCACCAGAGTGTCAAGTGATGGTTGCAAATGGAAGAACTATAAATTGCTCTAAAACATTCCATAATATTAAGCTAACCATGGGGGAATATGTATTGAATAGTCCAATGCTTTCAATTCCAATGGGAGGTGTTGATGTTGAACTAGGAGTACAATGGTTACAATATTTGGGGATGGTAGATTTTAATTTTCAAGAACTTTTCTTCATTTTTTTTTGGAAGGAAAGGAAGTCAAATTACGAGGTATCGGAGGGAAGCCGGGAAAGACAATAAGCTCTAATGTCATGATAAAGCTTCTGAAGAAATAAAATCGAAGCGTAATTGCACAATTATGCTCACTAGAAGTTCCAACATCAAAATCATTTGTTTCTTCAGATCTCCAAAAAGTCTTGGACAATAATTCTAAGGTGTTTGAAACTCCAAAAGGACTCCCACTTATTCGTGATCATGATCATTCTATTCATTTGATTCCAGGAAGTGTTCCTCAGAGGCCTTATAGATATCACACTTCCAAAAAGAGCGAAATTGAACGTATGATTGCAAATGATAAAGAGCGGTATAATTCAACCTAGTCAAAGTTCTTTCTCTTGCTCCTTAAGTGACTGGTACAAGAAGGATTGATCATGGCGGATGTGTATGCCGGATTATAGGGATCTCAATAAGCTCACTATTAAAGATAAATTTCCCATTCCTATGATTGATAAATTATTGGATGAATTACATGGAGCAATTTATTTTACCAAGTTGGATTTTCGTTTAGGATATCATCAAATTAGAATAAAGAATGAAGATATTTCGAAAACAACACTTCGAACTCATGAGGGTCATTATGAAATTTTGGTCATGCCTTTTGGCCTTACCAATGCACCTACATTTCAAGGGTTGATGAATTCAATTTTCAAACCCTTCCTTAGAAAATTTGTGCTAGTATTTTTTGATGATATACTAATCTACAGCAGGTCTTAGAAGGATCATGTTGAACATGTTGACAGGGTGCTCAAACTATTGCGGGAGAAACAATTATATGCAAAAAAGTCCAAATGTTTCTTTGGAGTACAAGAGGTGGAATAACTGGGTCATATTGTATCTCATGAGGGGGTTAAAGTGGACCCTAACAAAATTAAAGCCATTAAGGAATGGAAATTTCCCACAACCATAAAGCAGTTGCGAGGATTTCTCGGGCTAACAGGATATTATCGCAAGTTTGTTAAGAATTATGGGAGAATAGCAGCACCTCTAACAACATTATTGAAGAAAGATGCATTTTCATGGACTCCTGAAGCAACTATGGCTTTTGAACGTCTTAAAGAGGCAATGTGCCTAGCACCGGTCTTAGCTACACCAGACTTCACAACCTTTATTGTGGAATGTGATGCCTTAGGAAATGGAATTGAGTGCGGAATTCATCACAAGGAGAAGACCCATTGCTTTTAAAAGTCATCCAACTGAAGGAAAGTATTTACAGAAACCTATTTATGAGAAGGAAATGTTAGCAATACCGCATGCAATAAACAGATGGAGAACCTACCTAATGGGAAGACACTTCAAGGTAAAATCTGATCATGATAGTCGTAAAATTCTTTTGGAACAAAGACTATCTTCAGAAGAGCAGCAAAAATGGGTCACAAAGATTTTGGGTTATGAGTTTGAAATAATCTACAAAAACGGGAAGCTAAATTTTGTTGCAGATGCACTCTCAAGAAAGAATGAAGAGGTGGAAGCATTGCTTTGTGCCATTTCCATTATCAGCAGTTGGATAATCGAAGCAAAAGAAGATGAATGGAAGAAGGACGAATGCTTGGACACTCATTCAAAAGTTGCAGCAAGATCCTAGTACATCCGATACATTTAGTTGGAAAAATGAATCCTTATGGTATAAAGATCGATTATATCTTTGTAAGAGTTCCCAAATAAAATAAAATATTCTTTTGGAATTTCACACTTCTCCTTTCGGAGGACACTCATGATTTTTAAAAACTTACCACACGGTGAAGAAAGAATTTTTTCGGGATGGACTTAAATATAATATTCAAAATTTTGTGGCGGAATGTTTGGTTTTCCAGCAGAATAAAGTTGAAAAAATTAAGACCCCACGTCTTCTACAACCTTTATCCATTCCAAGTCAATGTTGGGAGGGGATTTCAATGGATTTTATCACGGGTTTACCTAAGTCCGAAGGAAAGAGTGTCATCATGGTGGTAGTTGATAGACTTACCAAGTATGCACACTTTTGCGCATTATCTCATCCATTTAAAGCAAGTACGGTTGCTACTACATTTATGGGCACAATTCAAAAGCTACATGGAAACCCAAGGGTTATTGTAGTGTGAAGTCTTATTTCTTGGAGAATTTTTTGGACGAGTTATTTTCTTGTTTGGGTACTCAATTAGCTCATAGCTCATCTTATCATCCTCGATCTGATGGTCAAACTGAGATAGTGAATAAATGTTTGAAAGGATATCTTCGTTGTTTTGTATCTGATAAACAAACACAATGGATCAATTGGTTACTTCTCGCTAAATGGTGGTATAACACTTCCTTCCATATTGCAGCAAAAATGACCCCATTTATGTCACTTTATGGATATCATCCACCATCCATCACATTATCTTTAAGAGAAAATTCTAAGGTTCAAGTAGTGGAATATCACATCGAGCATCAACAAGAAGTTCTTCAACTCTTAAAGGATAACCTAAATTTGGCACAAAATCGAATGAAACAATAGACTGATCAACATCACAGTAATAGAAGTTTTGATGTGGAGATTGGGTATTTTTACGACTACAACCATACAAAAAAATGTCCCTCAAAACGACGAAGAAGGATAATAAATTATCGCCAAAGTACTATGGTCCTTACAAGGTGTTGCAAAATATTGGTACTATGGAATACAAATTGGAGCTTCCTGCTTCTTCACGAGTGCATCCAGTTTTCCATGTTTCATGCTTAAAGAAGGTTATAGGTGAAAATATTCCAATTCAAACAATATTTCCAGAACTTGATGAGTAAGGAAAAATCATATTGGAACCTGAAGCGGTCACGGAAACAAGAACTCGATAGCTACGGAATCGATCAATTTCAGAGTATCTCATCAAGTGGAAGGACTTACCCACTAAAGATTCTGCATGGGAGGATGAGAATTTTATACAGAAGCACCTAGAGTTACTCAAGCATTGAGGACAACACTTTTTTGAAGGAGAGGGGCATGTTAGGTCCCTATATTACTATTATAGTCCCTTATTGTTGTTATTGTAACCCCCTTATTGTTATTATTGTACCCTTGTAACCCCCATTTTATTATTATTGTGCCCTTAAATTATTATTGTTAGGCTGGCTAGGATTACATTGTGGCCCACTAGGATTACATTATGGCCCCATGGACTCCTATATTTAGAAAGGAGGTTTTGTAAATTGGATCATCCAAGAATTCTTCATTTATGTAATGTATTGGAGGTTGCCCCCTTGAAGTGGCTTATTTCTAAGGCGTTGATATCTCTTTTCTTCTATTTTTTGAGCTGGTTACACAACAGAGAGAGATGCGTACCCTCGCCCTATTACAGCAGCTACCCAGGGGCTCCTAAGGCAGGTAGGCCTCCTCAAGTTCTATGAGGAGGCTACTTTCCTAAAGGGCCATGGTTTGTTTTTGAGACATCTTATCTACAGGTGGAATGCCCACTGACAGGATTTTTAGGTTGGTCATAACCAGTGGTACACGCCCACTAAGGAGGACATATATTTCATTACAGGGCTATCGAGGAGAGGGGTGGATTTTCCCTCGTTCCCAAAGGTTCCAGTTGGCTATGTAGCAGGGAATATGAGAGCCAACGTAAGATGTTAATTCTTCACGGAAAACCATGGGTGGATATTGTTATTGATCACTATTACAGGCCAAACATAATAGTTGGTTTTCTGGAGGGAATATGGGTTGATGCCATCCATGGCTATGCTGAGTCGTAGACTTCCTAGTTCATCCTTCAATCTTTTGAGCCATGTATCCTCTATATGCTTTATGGCTCTTGAATCAATTGGGATTCACATAACTCCCAACTCACTTCTGTGTGAGGCATGCCATCCCTGCAACATAGCTAATTCTTTCCAATGAAAGAGCCTTTGAATCCCTTGGATTATAGGCATGTGCCTCAATACATTAAAAGGAGGACCAGTACATGATTTACCCTTCTTTTTTTATTTATCATACCTGTCATGCCCAGATTTCAGACACATATCTTTGTCTGCATATTCTCCTCTATATAGAATACAATCATTTGGACATGCATGATATGATATGTACTCAACACCCAACATTTTCAACAATTTATTTGCCTCTTCGCAGCTACCGGGAAAGACATTATCACTCAAAAGAACCTTATCTTTGAATAATCTGTAGTTTGTGAACATGGAAAAATATATTAATAAATGTACATTAATGACGATATAATTATTAATGTTCATAAAATTTACCATTTGTAATGTTCATTGCAGTGTACTAGTTATATATCAAATTTATATAAGGGAGTACTTAATGGTAGCTTACCTCAAAGTTTTCGAGAAACATGCATTCAAGAAGCTAGACTTTGCTTTCAAGTTTTACAGTAACATCATTGTCCCCAAATGGGTAGACTTTTATTGACTGCCAGGTCTAAAGAGAGGGGTGGTGGAAGAAAATTTAAGGCTTTCGAAAAGGGTGTCAGCGATATGAGCATCATCCTATAGATGATCATCATTTTGGAATGCATCTAACAACATTATCTCCGTGGCAGTCGTATCCCTTATCTAATCATCCATACCAACCTCTATTTGATTGTCTTGATTTCCAGCTTGTGAAGAAATACTATTGTTGTATTAATTCCTAATTGGTGAATTTGGATGTAGCGGGAATTTAATCGATGGTTGATTCAACCATTCTTGGCATCATTCCTCTCTGATTTTTTCTCTTAATTCAATCTTCTCTCAATTTGACATTGTCGTGGGGTGCAGTGGAAGATGGTAGGTAGGTCGCTCATCATCACTAGAATCCTAATAATTTCAAAAAGAAAAATTGAACATGATTAGTACAAAATATATGATATCAATTAGTAACCACATTGACAATATTGCATGATTAATTGGTTTGACGTTGAAATAATTATATTAATGAATATACCAAACAATTATAATTATTACCATCATTGTCCCAGGATTGTGGCTATAATATGCAATATTGTTATAATTGGCAGGGTGAAGCAGTTGTCCATTATCATCTACCAAATGCGCCTTGTGGTATGCAGCTCCTAATAAGAGCTTCCAACGTTTTGGAGTTGTTTGAATATTTTGTGCATCTGAACTCGATGCTGAATCTGGATGAACCTAAAAATTTGTATACATTATAAATTTAATTAAGTTGTGCATGATTGACATGGATAAAAAACATAAATTCAATTAGATAATGAAAATATAAATAAAATTTGAAGTAAATATTACGTCTCGAGATGGATAGGGAGAACTATGTGATGGAATTTGAGAAATATTATGGAACAAGATGGATTATGAAGAATTTTCCATTTGATATAATTATGATATTTTCTCCCTGCATTTGAGAAAAATAAACAATAAATTTTGGTGCACACACCTAAAATCAATTTCATTGCCTTAAAAATGGACTTCTTGTTATCGCTGCTAATGTACATATCACCTCATCGGTGCGTTTTCGTTAAATCACACCGATGCGGTGAAACACACTGGTGCGGTGATATTAAGTGATGCACCCGTGACGAATAACCACAAATAAAGAAAGTGCAACTCTATTTTATTTAAGTGAAAAAAAAACGGTAAATTGAAAAATGGGCGGAAAAATATTTTCGAAAATCTAATTTCACTATTTTTGCAAACAAATTCAGCCATAGATTTGTAGGAGACATACATGGAGAAAATAGAGCACGAGAGCACTCTGGAGCAGGGAAATACGTTAGAATAGAAGTATTCAGACAATCATAATTCCAAACATTTGGTGATTCAAACCTTGTGGCATACAATTTCAAACGATCTTGTGATTAAAGTTTATTGTTTTTTTTAATTTTTTCTGCAGATTGTTTTACGCAGTAAGAAAAAAATTTCAATGTTTACTTTTTTTTACTTTTTCTACAATTTTTTTTACGCAGTAAGAAAAAAATTTCAATTTCTTTTTCATTTTAAGAAATAAAATAAAATAAAATAAATCCATTTTTAGAAACAAACCCTACATTCTTTTTGTTTCTGCCCTTTCTTCTCTCTCTTTCTGTGATTTTAGAATTAGGGCTTTTCATTTTAGATTTATAGGGTTTGTATTGCTATATATAGGCCTAAGACATATAACCCACAGGATGAATTGCATAGTCGAATCCCAATCCATGTCAACTCTTGCGTGAATTTAAAAAAAACATATTTTTTTTTTCATCAGTGCATCGGGCGTAACATAGCGCATCGGTGCACTGTATTATCCTAGCCCACCGTGAAAGTACTGTGATAAAAAATTAAATTTTTTTTTTTTTTTATCAGTGCGCCATATGTAAAATATAGCACCGATGGGCTATTTCATCATGGTGCACCACGAACGTGCTATTTCACAAAAAAAAAAAAAATCCATTTTTAGAAACAAACCCTACATTCTTTTTGTTTCTGCCCTTTCTTCTCCCTCTTTGTGTGATTTCAGAATTAGGGATTTTCGTTTTAGATTTATAGGGTTTGTATTTCTATATATAGGCCTAATACAACCAACCCACGGGACGACTTGCATAGTCAGATCCCAATCCATGTTGGCCCTTGTGTGAATTTAAAAAAAACCATATTTTTTTTCAGTGGTGCGCCCGGTGTAACCTAGCGCACAGGTGCCCTGTGTTATCCCAGTGCACTGCGAAAGTACTGTGTGATAAAAAATATATATATATTTTTTATCAGTGCGCCATATGCAAAATATGGCACCGATGCGCTATTTCATTATGGCGCACCAGAAATGTGTTATTTCGCACAAAAAAAATAAAATAAAAAAATTCCATTTTTAGAAACAAACCTTACATTCTTTTTGTTTCTGTCCTCTCTTCTCCCTCTTTCCGTGATTTTAGAATTTTCATTTTAGATTTATAGGATTTGTATTTCTATATATAGGCCTAAGACATCCAACCCATGGGACAACTTGCATAGTCAGATCCAAATCTATGTCGGCCCTTGCATGAATTTTAAAAAAAATATTTTTTTTTTTCATAGGTGTACCTAGCGTAACCTAGCGCACCAGTGCATTGTATTATCCCAGCGCACCACGAAAGTACTATGTGATAAAAATTAAAAAACTAATTTTTTTTATCAATGCGCCATATGTAAAATATGGCACCGGTGCATTATTTCATTATGGTGCACCGCGAATGTGTTGTTTCAAAAAAAATGTTTTATTATGTTAATCGGTGCACCATGTAACATATAACGCACCGCACAGAGTTTCCTAGAAGGAATAGAGAACTGTATGATGGTCCCTTGTTGCGTGGGGAGTTTATGCTACAAAAACTAACAGTGGACGATTTTTATTATTTTCTCTGTGTTAATCGGTGCGGTGGTAACATCTAACACACCGGTGCTCCTTGTTGACATAGAGCACGTACGGTCTATTATAATGTTTGTGTGGTGCATTTATAATACCCCCATGCACCGACGTCGGTGCATACAGAATGAATGACACATCGGTTTCTTGATTTTTTTTTACCTGAAAAGTTGATGATTTATTTATAAATATATTAATGAATGATATGGTACAGGTTTTAGATTGATAAAGAAATTACTGACATGAGATCAAGTAACAAAAATACTGATAACACACAAAGAAAATAAAAAAAGGTAAGTTCTTTCTAAATTCTTTACAAAAAATATTATTTTGAACTATATGTAAGTTTAACTAATATGTATTGTTTATCGTGTACCATGCAGAGCCACAAAAAGACGAAGCTCGATAAGATTATTTCTGATCTAGGACCAGAAGAGCATAAAAGCTTGATGGAAAAATTGCAAAAGGATGAATAAGGTGAATGAAAAAATGCTATTGATCCAATATGATTTTATTCACACTAGTACATTTGGGGGAAATTCCGACACTTGGTTCCGACGCTTTTGACCAAATGTCAGAAATTTCCCCAAATTTTTTCAATCCCACCTGAAATCGTCGCTATACCGACGTTTAGAGAAAAGTGTCGCAATATCGACACTTAGACAAAGTGTCGCAATTGCGATGTTTGGAGGAAGACGTCGCAATTGCGACACTATGCCCCAAAGCGTCGCTATTGCGACGGCTGCCTCCAAACGTCGCAAGTGTGACACAATGTCTAAGTGTCGCAATTGCGACGTTTGGAGGCATTTGTCGCAATAGCGACACTTTTTTCGCCGTTGGTATAACGACACTTATATGCGCGCTACATAAAAATACGACACTTATATGCGCGCTACATAAAAATTATTTTATTAAAAACTACATTAACGTCTGATATCACGCGCGCATTCACCCTCCGCTCTTGTAGAATAGTATTTGCCCTCAGCTCTTGCAGAAAAACATTCACCCTCAGCTCTTGCAGAACAACATTTGCCCTTAGCTCTTGTAGAACAACATTTGCCCTCAGCTCTTGTAGAACAACATTCGCCTTCAGCATTTTCCTTGAGCTCTTACAGAACAAAATTCGCCCTCAGCTCTTGCAGAACAACATTCGCCCTTCATTTGCCCTCAGCGTTTGCCCTTAGCTCTTGCAGAACAACATTCGGCCTCAGCACTTGAAAAATGGTAAGTTCTTACTGCAGGCCCTTCCTCCTATAGCAGGGTTGACTCTATCTGGGTTTTTTTGGTCAATTCCATTGGATTGTGTTAGGCTATAGGGTTCTCTCTAGATGTCTTCCAATGTTCTTTCGGATGAGTTTCAAAGAGGATGTGTAAGATGTGTTTGTGCTTGCATGAATTTGACTCCACCAGTTTCATGAAGTTTAAGCTATGGATTTTAGTTCGACAAACTCATCCACCTCAACACCCAGTAATGAATTGCCCTTGGTCTGATCTATATTGAAGGTGAAGTGAAAAGTGGTAGAGAATGGGAGATTGAAAGTCATCAAATTTATCACAAGGGTAGTACTCCAGATCGAAAGTGATGAGCTTTAGTTCTCCAGATTTGGGAATTTTTTGATATTTGGGAATTTTCTGATGACATACCAAAGGTCACATCCATACAACCATATCAAGGTCAATGTTGAGATCATTCTCATATAGATATAGATCATTGATATATAGGGTTAATATCATCATCACTATCCATGGAAACCGAATGGTTACAAAATCTGTGATTGTGGTTGGCTTATTTATAATTATTACCCATTTACAGTAGAGCACAAAAACACTAAATATGGCTCGAGTAGAGCCTTTACAACAGGCAATGGAATTGCAGCTTCTTCATCAATAACCAATAGCTCCACTTGAGAAAAAATTTCATAATATTGGGGCTGGATATACTACATATCAAACAATTGTAGTTATCATTCATGCTCCAATATATTATTATACTTTATACATTGAACCGAAGAAAGGGAAACAAGCAAATGCTAGCCATCATACAATGCTTTGACATAAGAGTTTTGAGTGACATACTTGAAAAAAAGAGCTCATCCACTGATATTTATAATCATTTGAGTTATTCAAGTTAAACACAATGTCAAGAATCAAGATTCAATACCCTCTATTATCTTCATCACCCAATACAAGATTTAAATTTTTCCCAAAGAAACACTTATTAAATTGGAAACCATTATTTCTCCCTGCTTTAAAAACCCTACATTTAAATGAAAACAAGCATTGCATTTCAACTACAAAAATCTATTAGTGTTCAAATGTACATGTGTGCATCACTTGTGTAGGGTATTCATTTTCCACTTTCACATTATCCAAGAATGTGTGCATTATAGTTCATATTTTTTGTGATTTATATTATCTTGAAAAAGGAAAGGTAAATTATTTCCCATGGAAAAATAAGGTTTTCCCTTTTTACTACTGGAAATGGTACAACAAAGTTCCATTTCTACCCGAAACTCCTATGAAACAGGAACCAAATAAAGGCCATGTCCTCAATGGACATCATTTGGCTTTGAAATGGCCATTGCACTATGTTGTTTCTTATATTACATCACGATAGTTTCTTAGGTCATTTCTTATTTCTTGAGATGAAAAACAACCAAAGAAATTGTGAAGATCCTTTCAAGAAATAAATGACCATTTCTCAATCATATCTCAACTATTTTTTATTTTATTCAGTGGTTGCTTACTTTGATAGAAATTTGACACTTTTATAAGGAATATAACATAAAAACACAAAATGGGAAGGAATTGATGAGGTAGATGACCTTTAGTTGTTGTCAATTAAGAATTGATAATACACGATGCATGTTCCGTACTACAAACTAGATTCCTTCCTGGAGTTAGGACACAGAGTATTGAATCAAAGTTGTAGTTTCTAACTTCTTGTATTGGTTCATCAATCTTGAAATTCAGACATTGCATGTCTTCATTGCTTCATGTTTGAATAATTTGCATTATATCATACAATAGGAAATTAGGAATTATGATTATTATTACTTTATGGATATGTTAATTTGCTTTTAAGTTTGCATGGTTTAGTGTGAAATTATTCTTGTGTGCCCTTAGGCCCAGGTGAAGGAATGCCAAGGATTGAGAACCATAGTTTTTAAATGGTATTGCTTCTTATACCCAAAAACCCCTCAACATCACTTCTTCTTAGTTCTTAACAATAGTGTTGTAAACAATTTGAGAATTGATATAGAAAAATCTCGCACTTCTCAAGATAAAGTCCTAAAGCTAAAGTGTGATACCATGTGTAATTCAATAACCCCATTGTCACCTCACCAACCTCTTTTCACTTCGGGCTAGCTCTCCTCCAACTCAAGGGGGGTTCTCCCTAGTAGATGTTAGGGATATAATGGCCCAACCAAACCAATTCAAGAGCCCCTTAACTCTCTATGTTTACTACTATCAATCAAAATATTGAACAATAGGGTCAGACATGCATCCTGAAGATAAAATTTCCAGGGTATTTTTGGGTAATTTCAAAGGGAAAGTCCCCAAACACATATAATCAAGGAATTATAACTTGATTTCAAACATTAAATATTAACAAAATCGTTTAAAGGATATTGAAAGGAAAAAGGTGATGGAAGATAGAAAGTGCCTTACTTAAATGCTCTAAGGATTTTTCAATAGTTTCTCCAAAAGCTTCACTTCAAGGCCCTTCAAGATTGTCTCCAACAATGCTATACCATCAGCTTCAACAATGTTGCTCCAAAAATGTCCTCAAGGTCTTCACAACAAGTTTACTAGAAGTTGCCCCAACAATATATTCAATAAGGTCTTCATTGTCAACTCGTCTCTTGTTTGGGTGCCTTAATGTGCAATGACATGTTTCCAGGACTGAATTCAATGCAAGGCATATTTGAAACTCTAACTCTGTCTTCCGGTGTCTTATTAGAAATTATTTAAGTTTTCATTTTGTGTTTTCAAGTTAGATATTATTTTCAAGTTTTTACATTTATAATTTTATTGCAATGTGGCAGACTGATCAGAGCAGTGCAGGAACAACCCCGAGATGGGATGATCGTGGAAAGAGGCCAGCGGAAGAACATGTAAAGTGCTAGCATTGCTCTATCTTCAGGTATTTTAGTTATTTACATAATTGAAATAATATTAATTTTGTTCAAATATGCAGACACCTAGCCATGGTACGCTTGATGATTCCCTCTTTGAGGAAGAGCTTTCTTCATCCCTATCTCCAGTGTTCTTGTTGCGAAAAAAGGCACGAGATGCAAGGTCGGAATTTAATACTTTGATAGACGCGCCTCAAACACCTGAAACATAAGAGAGGATAAAACAACTTATGACCCAGCTAGAAACATATCAGGTAATAATAAAAAGTCAAAAGGATATTTTTTTTTTGTTCTGCATGAGATGAATTGTGATAGTTTGATTTTTAATTTTTACATTGACTAAACTAACAAAAAGTTTTTTGTATGTAGGATTTTCTGGCACTTGCTGAACCCGGTGTTGGTGGTAGTGGGACACAAGGGCAAGAGATTGCCCAGCAACCCTCTCGTACACCTTCTACTCCTTTAGGTGCCAGCCAAGAAACACACCCTGCCCAAGCAGACACCCAGCCAACCACTGAATGTGTTGGCAGTGATGAGGCTGATATGGCCAACTACATTATTGCATTTCCTGGAGCTACATGTGTCAGCTTCACAGGGACCATTAATGGCACATTGTTGGTGAACGAAGAAGGTGTCCTTATAAAGCACGTACAACTCCCAGGTAAGTTTTAATATTTTAACTATTTCATGTACTCTATCTAAAACATATTTATCATGATTTTTATTTTTAAATTAATGATAATATCTTTTTTTTTCTTTGTAGGAGACAATGAGTTCTACAGGTTTTTGGAGAGCCATGCGTTAGTAATTTTTGGCCCAACCATACGCACAAGGTGGAATTTCCAGAATTCCAACTTGAAAAAAGAACTTCTAGATTATCTAGAAGCCCTTTTTGGCGTTGGCACATTTGACAGAACAACGATGGTTCGGGTAGCCGGAAAATATTTGAAATATACCAGGGACACCTATAGGACACAATTGCAATTTAACCCTAGATACGAGCATCCTCTCACAGTTCCAGAGAGTGAGTGGAGAGCACTCATCCATGACGGAAAAGAGAAAAGGGCAAAGAAAGAAGGAAAAATGCCAACTGGACCCGCAAGGTAAATTACGACTTTAATTCAATAGCTTTAATTTTCTCTATGTATAAAATAAAAGTGTGCTACATCATATCTGACTTCAATCTTTTGATGCTAGGTTTCCTGACAGCTTGAAGGAAACCAAACCTAGGATTGAAAAAAAGGGTCATCACAAGCTAGGCCAGGGTGGCTACTTGAAATTAGCCACAAGAATTGTAATTAAGTAGCTAAACATCTTATAATTAATTGTATTGCCTTCCAACGTTTTTGTAATCCTATCAAATATGATTAAAAATACACAATCATATATAATGTAGGGTGATGAATTCGGAACAGAAACTACAGAGGAAGATAAAATATCGCTTTCCATTTCGGCTATCAAGCCGTAGTTGAACGTCGCAGAAGCTTGGGGCAGGTCCCAAGATCCAGAATGCCTGATAAGGTAAAACATTAACCTTTCAATATGTTTGTTTTCGTCCATAAATTTAATGTCTAACAAATTTGTTTAAATTAGGGGAGTAGCACTACTGACGAGGAAAATAACCCATTTTTAGAGCCATATGTAGATGATCCTCACGTGCAACCTAATCATTGTAGTGGGGACCAGGCCGACAATGCTACTATCAGTGAGGGCCGTGACGGTAATTAATTTCCACTTATAATTTTTTCTAATTATACTTTGATGGTTGTCCTTATAACGTTTTTTGTTTAAATGACAGAGAATGTTTCCTTTGAAGATCTTACCACCAGAGAGGAAGACAGGGCAACAGTCCGAACGGTGACAACTGGTGCACCAGGTAAATAATCTCATTGCAATTTTTTTTTTAACATTACCGAACTAGTTCAATGATATTTAAAAATTGACAATTAAAATTTAATATTATTTGTTTTTGTAGGCGATGCCCCATCACTGGATGAGACCAGACATCGTGACTACGCAACTAGGTCAGCAGTGCGGGTCGAAAGGCACGAAACAGGAGCACGACACGATGATATTGATGATGTAGTTAGGAGCTTTAGAAATAGGAAGAAGAAAAAGAAAATTTGATAATGTAAAATATTGTATTATTATAAGACAAACATTACCATACTTGGAACATTTTTTGCGTTATATAAAAAACTCATTTATCATACTATTTTTATGTCAAGCATTAATTGCAATGTTTCCTTGCGTACTTTTTGTTGAATTGTTTTTTTATTAGTTATTGAATATTTTTTTTTTATGCTCATGAAAGTAAAAAATGAAATATAGATTGGGTATTGGGGAATTGAGAGTGATGTGAGGGGGGGAGGGGCCATAAGAGCTTCCACCTTCATGTGGTTGGCCCTGTTTAGTAGAGAATAATTTATTGGAGCGATTTAATCTTGGAGCAAACCTCCCTCGATCCAGCGTAGCAACAAAAAAGTCACCGTTGACTTAGTTGCTACTCTTTCAGATCGTGGGAGGCTTGTTCCAAGTTCATGCGACTCCAATAAATTGTTCTTGAAACGAAGAGGAGCTTATTCAGGTATGTTTTGACATTTTCAACATATGTTCTAACATTATCATAAGAATGCATCTTAGAGTAAAAAATACTATATCAATTACTTTTATTTATTGTATAGATAATGATGGATTTTGATTGACTTGGCAGTGCAGGTACATATCCTCTTGCATCATGAGCAATAAAACTTTTCAACCAGGGTCATGTCCAGGATATTTTTGCTTGTGCGCTTGACCAGGTTTGTAATGTCACATTTTGTAAGTTCCTTTACAGTTCATAGTTCAATATTAAGCTTGTTCATTATTATTATCTAGGTTTTTTGTATGTTTTTTTTCATCTATTTGATTGTAAGCAACTCTGCATGTTTACTGTTGTTCACTATGATTTCTCCCATTACCACTCCCAGGATGAATCTGACTTTATTGTTACATAGGTTACTTTATTATTACTATGATTTCTCCATTTACAATTTCATAGGTTACATCATGTAAAGTTGTCAATCTTAGGTTGGTGATGAGCTTTAGTTCTCCATATTTGGGGCTTTTATGATATTCTCTCCCTCATGTCATTCCTGCATCACCTCGTTGTTTGAGCATGCCAATTGTCTACCACTTGTACCAATTGGCACATGTCAATCTCTGAGTGGTGCCACATTTCACCTATTTTCGGCCCACTTGACCACCTGAAAAAATCAAATCCACACACCATGTGTCTTTATCATGGAGTGCCACATGTCTTAGATATTTAGGCCGATAGGCCTTCTGTTATGAAAGAGATCAATTTTTTTCATCAACACTTCTTATCTAGGCACGACACCTGTTACTTTTTTAATCTGACGGTCACAATCTCTCGAGTTACCTTCTAGGTTTGACATACCACTGGTTTCTGGTATATTTCCATGGAATCGGTCTGAAAATACCAGCAACAATCCACACACTTGCAACCGTCGACAGACCTGCCGTTTTAGTAGCTGCATTTCCACAACTGCCAATACACCTGCCGTTTTAGTTGCTACATTTCGGCAACTGCCAGTACACTTGCCGTTTCATTCTCCTGGACTCTGTGTATGCATATTTTTCATATAATTTTATCACGAAGTTGGCTGTAGTGATTTGACATGCCTTTGAATATTTTTGCAGGTTAGAAGACCTTTCAGGCCAAAGCTATTGAATAGACTTGATGAGATAGTTGTATTTGATCCTCTTTCTCGTGATGAGCTCAGAAAATTTGCTAGACTACATATGAAAGATGTAGTGATTCGTCTTGCAGAGAGAGGTGTTACTTTAGGGGTTATAGATGCTGCTTTGGATCTTGTTCTTCAGGAAGCCTATGATCCTGTAAGTAACCACTTTGTTTTTCTTTCTTTCTTATTCAGAGTCTATCTTGCCAGGGGATGTGCCCGTTATGGTTTGTTATGAGACCGTTGTCAATTTCATCACTGTCCCTCATAATATGTTGATTGTGTTTATAAATAATAAACAATTATTACACCAAACAATAAACAATTAACTGTACTATGAGTAATATGATATCTTGAAATAATTCTCATTATAATTTCATAACCTCTGCTCTCACTTGGTGGTGTCTATATCACTAAGTGTGTCTTCTTTAAAATTATAGTTACAATAGACAATGAACAATCAACTACACTGTGAGTGATATCTTGTAATAATTCTTATTATAATTTCCTAACCTCTACTCTCACTAGGTGTCTATATCATTAACTGTATCTATTTTAAACTTATAGTTTCAATGGTAGATAAATTGTTATCTTAAAATTATAGCTCTGATGGTGATACCTTGTGATTGATAATGCAGTTTTAAGTAGCTTTGGCTTTGACTAATATAGTCTCAGGAACCTTTGAGAATACAAAGGTTGTGATTGATTACGAGGCACTGCCCATATTTGTGGAACTTCTTACCTCTAGGAATGATATTGTTCGAGAACAGGTAGCACGTTTATTTTATAGGCATAAAATTATTCTTCCCAACTATCTTTATATGTCTGTAATTTTAGAATTTGATTTAAAAAACTAGTACCCAACTTTGAGTTCAACTGGTGTTCGTGTAAGGCTGTTTGGGCTTTGGGAAATATTGCTGGAGACTCTGCAACATTTAGGGATCTTGCCCTCAGTCATGGAGCTCTGAGACAGGTGCTTGCCTAGTTGAATGATACTGCCAGAATTTCAATGATAAGAAATGCTACATGGGCTCTGTCAAATTTTTGTCGTGACGTAAACCCCAAACACTATTCGAATAGGTAAGCAGAATAAATTTTCTGCCTCTTCTTCTTACTTCGCAGATACTGTGGATTTTTTTTATAGATCTTGGTGCTTGGAAAATTTGGACGTAATATGGACCTAGGCACTTGTTCATTACAATGACTCTATCATCAGGTTTTAGAAAATGCTCAGAAATTTGGGTTTCACAAGGGGATTACCCTTGCTTGCAATTATCGATTATCAATCACATTGAAAAAAAGTCTTTCGTAGCATTGCTGAGCTCTTTGTAGGTGAATTTTCGAGGCAATTTCACAATATCTGAACTAAATTTGTCTGTCCTTTTCAATACTCTGCGCTTGTAATAGAACTAGACAAACAATCTAGTGGAAAATGCAACAACAACAACACCTCTTGTTGCAATGCCTGCAATTCACCCTCTCTGCACGCATGAATGACTATGGCACCCTCTTTTTGTGAACAAGTACTGGAGCTGAAGGTACTGGTTTCGATTAGGATCGTGGAATTAAACATCGAAAACAATATCAAATTCCACTGCAATAGTATTCCCTGGCGAGGGAAATAGATCATTGAGACCTATTGGACTCATCACCCCCAAATAGCCTCCAGGGCTACCCAGAGTGATCATCTTTGTTGCTGAGTATATTTTTATTTTTTCATTGAGAGTTTAGGGTTTCTCTAACATAGCTTCAAAAATATGATTCAATGCCTGCTTTAATATCGTCACATAATACTCATGGTTTGGATTGATGAGCATGCTCTGAATGGTTGGTTGATTCATAAGAACCACCCATATAGTCATCTTGAGATATTTCAGAAGTTTTCTCGGGTTTCCTTTTTCATCGTTTCTAGTGGGTGGGATGGTGTGGGGTGATCCATCAATATTGGTGCTCTTGTAGTAGGGAATTTTTTTTTGGGGATATAAAGGAGCATTTGATGTAGATATCCCATTGGATGCATTCATAGATGGGCACGAGAGGTCAAGAATTTAAATTAAAAACATGCAACCTCTAGCATGGCAACCTGAAGGCCGCGAGAGACACCGGTTAAAGATTGTTTTGTGCTGGCCTTAATATAGTCGTGATTTCTTTCTATTATATTAATGCAAATATATAGTCTGGTCTCATTAAAATGAGGATTGTGGTTGTATTTCTCTTTGGTTGTTTCTCTCTTAATGCTCCAGAAGTTGCCAAAAGTTGCGATAGTTGTTTAGTTTTCCTGTTACAACTTACAAGTGGTTTTTAGCAATGGGAGTCATGTTTTTTAAGGTTCATACTAATATGAAGATCTTGTAATTCTATATTCAGGATAAGAGAAGATGGCCTCTGCTTTGGGCAGTATGACAACAATTGCCACGTCTACCTCATTGGGTAACAATGGAAAGGGGAAGAAGTTGGGTGCAATGTTTGATAATTATGGTAGACAATTGTCTTCTCTTTCATTTTTTTCACCCATTTCCTTTAATCGTTCAAGCAGAAGAGGGACTTTGAGATTATGCGACAAAGAGAAGGTAGTTAATACAAGACCTATGGAAAAGGAATTGTACTTCAACAAGGATGGCTCAGTGACAAAAAAATTGCAGGTCAGAGAAAAAATTATGTTTAAAGGAAGGTCACCTGCACGTGAAAATTCACTGCGGTGGATATTTCCTTATCCACTTATATTTGATTTTAATGTGTTATTTTAATTTTTCATGGAGGGTTGTTTTGGCATATGGTTTGGCATTCAATTGCACACTTACTGAAAGCATTGTCAATTTGTCTTGCAGGTGGTGTGAACAAACTTGCTGATCTTGTTGGAGTCACCCTTGGGGCGAAGGGCAAAATTTTGTTTTGGAGAGCAAGCATGGTTCTCCGAAAATAGTTAATGATGGTGTGACAGTAGCTAAGGAGGTAATTTGTAGATGTGTGCTCTGGTTTTCTTTTTAACGTTGTATTAGTTCCCCCTCGTAAATGTCTTAGATTTGGTAGGCATAATTTGAAAACTCAAAGGTGAAAGGAAACATATTTGTTACCTAGTGGTCTACTTGGCCTATGGACTAGCCACATTAGAGTAATGCATAAATCTTTTCACAAAAATAAAAGGAAAGGGTTATGGCTGAGTCAAATTTTATTGTTATTGATAGTGTAATGAAATGTATCTCAATGCTATGGTTTTGGCCTTTTTATTGGTTGAATTAGAGGACCCAGTTGAAAATATTGGGGCCAAGTTGGTAAGGCAAGCTGCGGTAAAGACAAATGATTTAGTTGGGGATGGAACCACAACATCTGTTGTTCTTGCACAGGGTTTAATAAGTGAGGGTGTAAATGTAACTTTTTGTCGATAGTACTGGATTAAGATCATCTATTCATTTTTGTAGGGTCTTATGGTGTTTGGTTTTTTAGTTTTGGGTTGGGCTTATTGAGTCTAAGATAGTTTTTGAGTGAAAAATTTGCTATCAGGTATTAAAATTTTTTGGTTCTTTTGTCAAAATTTATGAGCTTGTTAGGAAATACAAAACTGACAATGGTTGTATCTTAAATTTGTGGAAAATAATTTGAAATGAAACCTTTTTGTTTAGGTTGTTGCAGCAGGTGCAAACCCTGTTCAAATTACTAGGGGCATTGATAAGACAATAAAGGCCCTTGTTTCGGAACTCAAAATTTTGTCAAAGGAGGTAAATGCTTGCCTTTTGAGTAGGCTGGTTTTCCTTTTTGCTGATGGTTTGGTGTATCTAATTGAATTAGTTGCCTAAGGTATTTTTGGTTGCAAACTCCTTTTCATTTTTCATACAGTATTGGCCTTGTGGAATACATTTGATTGTGTGGTCTTGTTAGATCTAAAACATTTGTAGTTGTTTAGTCTTATGGCCGAGGTGCACTTTTATTAGGGAAATAGTTGATGCAATATTGTCATTTAATCCTTACTGCAGGGTAGCATGTTGAGAAGTTTCTTGTGAAACATTTGGTATTTAAAATGAAACTTGATTCGATACAACATCATGCACTTGACTTCAAAATTCATATTCAAAGTGTGCCAGACAATTCTTGCAAAATTTCAAATATTTATGTTGTTTTAAACCATTATCTTTTTCATGTATTGGATGCTGAAATTGAGAAAAAGACTTTGGTATAAAACCAAAAGGTGAATAATTTCCAGCAAAACAACCACTTCCAAGATATGATTTAGAATTAGAACATATGTACTCATGAAGCATAGAAAGATATCCTTGATGCATTGTCAATGTTTGGCTAGGGTTATTTTTGGAGAAAATAACTCCTTATTCCTAGAATAGTGATCTTCAATACAAGTACATGCCAGAGAAGAGAGATCATCATGTGACATAAACCTATTAACAAAAGTGAACAGGGAATGATTATTAATTATGACATACTAAGTTGCCAGTGATTTTGACTATTTGTCTTTAACATGTAAAAATGTTAAATTCCAAACTTACATCATCATGGTTTGGCATCATGAGCTTGACTAATTGTCCACCATGCTCATAATTTCATTTTTGTATTCATATCTATAAACAAAGTTTCAAATAATAATAAAAAAGTTCTATAAGAAAAATCCAGACCTCCATGCTGCTGCTCCTTGTGAGACAAAGTCAAAATTGCATTACACAATCTGACACATAAGAATCTCCTATATCCCGGTGGTGTGTATCCAAATTCTTATAATAGTGTCTTCAAGACTTATGTTGACATTTCCAATGAGATATTTAAGCAATGAAAGATGGATCCTTCTTCATTGTTGTATATGTAACAGTATTTTATTAATATAAAGATTGATGGTTTTGTCTTTCTGAAAATGAAATGTAAAAATAATTTATTGTGGTCAATTGAAAGGTTTTTTTTTTAAAGCTTTTCATTATGGAAGGGCAACATAGATATATGCCCTTCTAATTGAAATTCAGACCCGCCCTTCAAATTTGATCACTGTGTGGGACCGTAACAAACAATAAAACTATTCTGCCCCGCATTATATAAAACATATAACAAAATTTTTGTCAAAACTTCAAATGAACCCTTTAGCCGTGGGTATTTCATCACGAATTTATCATTTTACCATGTACCTTCTTCTAGAGGAATATTATTCCACTTGATTAGGTACTTCATAATGGCTATATGTCAAAGAGATACAAAATGTTTATCTATAACTTTTTGTGGTTCAAGAATCAACTTTCATTCTTCATCTAATTTTGGAAGTTCTATTTACATTGGCATATTTTTTCCCAAAACCTTTTTTAGGAGAGATACATGAAAAACCTTATGAATGCAAGAAGAAGGAAAATATAACCTCTATACCACTTGTGCAATCCTATGAATAATTATTTAGGGCCATAACATTTTTGAGCTAATTCTTTATTCTTGTTTTTCTTGAATGAAGACTGCTTATAATGCTATAATCTAAAAAATACCCAATTACCCTCCTCAAATTATCTTTCACTTCAATGTTGTTCCCCTTGTTTTTTTATCATGTTTCATGTCATTTGAAGGTTTTCCATAATAATTTTCAAAGTTTCTTTAGTATTTTCCATATGTGACTCTATTTCCTATACTTTGGACTTATCTTGCAAAAAGTATGAGATACTAGGAGTTGGATATCCATAAAGGGCCTTAAATGGGGAAATTTTAGTAGATGTGTGATAGGTAGTATCGTATTACCATTCTTCCTTGACAAACCCACTTCATCCATTAAGATTGCTTTTCTAAAGAGTAACATTGTAGATAACCTTAAAACATTTGTTAAATATTTTTGTTTGACCATTTGATTGTGTTTGATATGTAGAACTCATGGCTAGTGTTTCTCCACTCATGTTAAATAATTATTTCCAAAAGTTTCTTGTTACTATTACTTTAGGAAAACCATGAAGACTATGAATTTCTTTCATGGACACTTTTGCCACTTGGCTTGTTGTTTATGTACTTTGAGCTCTACAAAAAAAATCTACAAAATTTGTCTATATAAATGACCACAAAAATGTAATACTTACCTTTATATTTCAGTAACCCCGTAATAAAGTCTATTGATATATCTTCTAGTCTTTGAATATGTATGTGGAATGGTTGAAGTAACCCTAGAGATTTTACTATCTCTCTTTTATTTATTATGCAAACTCGACCTTCTCTTACAAAATTTTGAATATCTTTCTTCATTCCTTCCAAAAATATATTTTTTGATCCTTTGAGATGTTTTAAGGAACCCTGCGTCCTACCAGCAGAGAGACATGGGACTCCCTTAATATTTTTTTATTCAAATATTCTTGCGTGCATAAAAATATTCTACATTTGCACCAAAGTATATCTCTCTTTCACTCCCAATGCTCCATAGAGTTCATCCCATCCTTTATAAATTTTAGTTTTTGTTTAGTACTATTGTAATTTTTCCATTATGGAAAGCTTCTTCTAGCCACCTAGGAATAGAAAATGTAATTGGATATAAATTTGAGGGCTCTTCTATTTTAGAAAGAGCATCATGTACTAAATTTTCCTTACCCTTTTTGTAGATTATCTCAAAATTAAAACTTTGCATTTTTTCTCCTCATTTTTGTTAATCTTCTAATGAAAATCATAGCTTCAAAAAATACTTTATGCTATCATGGTATATCTTGACTTTAAAGTACCTCCCAATGATATACTATCCTCATTTTTTATTGCATGTAATATTGCTTCCATTTATTTTTCATACGTAGATTTCACCAAATATTTTCTTTGAATTCCTTGCTTTTAAAAGCCAATGATATCCCTTATTGTGTTAATGTTATGTAAATTCCTTGTCCTAGTGCCTCACACTCTACTGTGAATGTTTTACCAAAAGTAGGTGCAACCGATGGTGGTGTAGAAGACATGGCATCCATTAAAAGAGAGAATGCCAAAGTAGCCTCATCATTCCATATAAATGATATTTTCTTCAAGAGATATGTGAGTGGACTTGAAATGCATGCATAATTCTTAACAAATTACCAATAATATCATGTAAGTCTAAAAAATCTTCTAGGAACCTTGATTTTCTTAGGAATAGGTCATTTTGTAATAGCTTGCATCTTTTGAGGCTCCAACTTCACTCCTTCCTTTAAAACAATATGAACCAAATACTTGAATTCTTATTTCCCAAAAGCACATTTGGATACTTTTACATAAAAATGATTGTTCTCAATAATTTATATAACTTTTCCACATGTTTAGTGTGGTATTCCCATGATTTATTATAAATATGTGTATTATCAAAGAAAACCAACACAAATTTTATAAGATGGGATCAAACAAATTTGTTCTTAAGTCGAGCCCGCCGGACTTCAAACGGTGATAAACCATAATTCAAACCAAATTCGCGTTCCAAAATATCCTACTGACGTCGGCCAATTCTGTGATGTGAAAACCAAATGAATTCCGCCTTAATCTTTTTCGGGTCCGAAGTTTGGCTTCCGTACGGAGGGAGAGTTGTGACGCGAATTTCTTATCAAATTCGCCCTAATCTTTTTCGGGTCCGGATTTCCACTGCGCGAGCGACCCAAACAAAGATCTGCTCCAATCAATTTCTACCACGTGTCCTCAATCAAAATTTGCCCTGTTCCCGGATGCGGGTGCATTCGATGGCGTTTAAGGCGATGGGACATGGATGTGGCGATTTCATATCAATCACATTAAGTTTTAACGCTGTTCAATTAAGTTCCAAGGTTTTTATATAAAATTGCATTAAGTTTTAACGCCGTTCAAGATCAGACCTCCACTCCTGTTAGCGATTCCGCATGCTCCAATATGCTCCGGCCTTCGGCTCTCATCAATGAGAGATTTATGACGGGCGTTCTTCGATGCCATTGCAGTGGGTTCAAGAAAATGGCGTTTCGCTATGGTTTTTTAGACGAGCCGCAACCATTGAATTGCAAATGCTCTCCGGTTGCTAGGTTACACTGCCTGCTCACTGTGACGAGAAGGAGCAGCTAGCTGAACTGCTGCTTAGACCTTGGTGCAAATCTACATTTCTCTTGGTTTGGTCTGTGTCTGTCTTCCTCGGTTTCTTGGAATCCTGCTTCTCCATCTCGTCTTGTGCCCACTGCTGAGACTGCACCCATCCCTCGCCTGTGTCAAAGGATGCATTGCTGCAGGGGGAGCACTAGAGGTCAACCCCTGCACGCTCCCTCCAGCCCCTCAACTGAGTCGTCTTCCCAGTCCAGTGATTATTACGCAAGTCGCTATCCAGACACTAGAAGTGGGCGGGGTCGGGTTCTAGGATCTGGCCATCGTATGGGCTCCCCTGCTCCTCTTTTCCCCACCACTTCACCTTCTCCCACGACGTGCACTATGCTTTTTTCCTTTAATTTCTCTCTGAACCACCCATGAATCACAGCGTCAATCACCGTGGTTTTCCGTGAGGAGGCCCAAATGGAGGAACATTGCACTCATCTAGTGGGTTTGAGCTCAGAAAAAGCTGGCCAACATTCGAGTCTTCAGGAGGGGAGCAGTGGCATGAATGTGGAGATAGCACCTGGCGATCCTGGACCTTCTGAAGGATGGTGCCGTATCATCAAAGAACCACCGGAGGAGTAGCTGCTTGTCTTTGGTTAATTTGGTTTTCTTGCTTCATGGCCCACTTAATTGGGCATGTTTTTACTTATATTACTGTGCTGGACCTCTGTAATATTTTTGAATTCTGTAAACGTTCAAGACTGGTTTCCCCGTATGAGGGCAGTCTTCTTTTTTTATTTTTTGATGACAAATTTGCCATAAGTCTGGGCAATGTTTTTGACTTCAGTCATGCTGTAATTTTATTCCTACTGTTAATAGATTAACTTTACTTAGAAAAAAAAATGTTTCCTTGTTTCTATTTTAAACTTGTTTTTTGAAATACAGAGCCATGTTTATATGATTGTTTATAGTCGAAGCGCTGCGGGGTGGTTTATTATATTAATATTTCACGGTCGAATTATGTTCACAACAATTGGAAAAAATAATGTTGCCCTGTTTCTATTTTAAACCTATTTTTTGAAATACAAAGCCATGTTTATATGATTGTTTATAGTCGAAGTGCTGCGGGGTGGTTTATTATATTAATATTTCAAGGTCGAATTATGTTCATAACAATTGGAAAAAAAAAATGTTGCCCTGTTTCTATTTTAAACCTGTTTTTTGAAATACAGAGCCATGTTTATATGGTCTACGTATTATACTCTTTCTTTGTATATCTCCAGGAACCTTTTTGCGGTGGATGCTGTAGCGGGCTACTAATGGAAACAAGAGAGCCTAAACCTTACATCTCGGATGCAACAGATGGTTACCAATTTTTGAATCAAGCGAGCCTAATCTTACAAGTGAGCCTGGGTTTTTGCAGATGGTTTTTATTTCCCGGAACAAGCGAGCCAGAACATACAATTGACCTTGGGTTTATACATATTTTTTCTCTATCATGGATGCTTTCTGTGTGAGGCGTATATCAACAGTACATGTCTCTGCACATTTCCTATATCCGCTTTATGATACTATTTTATGTGTTGACAGGTTATCAATCTGCCTTCAAAACTAGCGATGCTGGTCTATGTTGCTGGTTTATTGATATGGTATGATGGTCTTTTTATATTTTTGACATATCACACTCCTCACATGATTAGCGTTTTCTCTGTTCAAGGATTTTGGGTACTTTAATTTGTATTTGGAACAATGGACGTCGGTACTCTATCTATTGCTTTACTATTCTACATACTGCTATTTCACTTTCTTATAGATGCCTCGGGCATATTTGGATGCTTTCTCAGATTGTCTATAATCTCCATGTGGACCGTTACTGGGTTTTATATCAAGTCCCTGTATGTGACATGGGGTATTTTTCTATCACTGTCTGGGGTGGGACTTCCACTTTTCTGGATGGATATTTGGGTTCCAATCTTCAGATGTGAAAATGTAATGACTTCATGGACTGTTTTTCTTCATATAATATATTCAAAACAACGTTTTTTCTCTTGTGAAAAAAAAATGATTGTTTATAGTCGAAGCGCTGTGGGGTGGTTTATTATATTAATATTTCACGGTCGAATTATGTTCATAACAATTGGAAAAAAAATGTTGCCCTGTTTCTATTTTAAACCTGTTTTTTGAAATATAGAGCCATGTTTATATGATTGTTTATAGTCGAAGCACTGCGGGGTGGTTTATTATATTAATATTTCACGGTCATTGGAATGCCCACAATTCATAACAATATTGGAGATTTACTGTCCTATTTTAAAGTTTCATTTTTTTTTTTTTTTTTTTTTTTTAAATTGAACCCGCCATCAGTATACCGATGCTTTGTAAGCATCGGTCTTCCGACGTCTTGAACGATTTCCATTTTTGTCGATCTTGTGACGTCGGTATTGTGACGCTTTTGGAATGCGTCGGTATTGTGACGCTTTTGGGACGCGTCGGTCTTGCGACACTTTTGCAATGCATCGGTCTTGTGACACTTTTGTACGGCGTCGGAATTGCGACAGCTTAAAAACGTCGGAAGAGCGACGTTCAAAATGTCGGACCACATTTCGTCAAAATTGCGATAGTTTACAAACGTCAGAAGAGAAATGTTCAAAACGTCGGACCACATTTCATCGGAATTGCAACAGTTTACAAACGTCGGAATCATGATGGTTTGGGAAACGTCGGAAGAGCGACGCTTGTTTGGAAGCGACGGAAAAAGTGTCGGTAGTGTGACACTTTGTTAGTGCGTCGGAATTGCGACGTAATGGAAAACCACGTTTTTCCTGTCCTCGAACTGTCGCTCTTGCGATGACTATGTGTCGGAATAGCAACGAAGTGGCCGTCGGAAATTGGGCCAAATTTTCTAGTGTCCTTTATTTTTCATTAATAATATACTTAAAATTATTAGATAACATGTGTCAAACAATCTATTAATTCAGATCTGTTTAATGTTCTACAGGGACCAAAATCTCAGAAAAGGAATGTTGTTCTAAGAAAAGAAAAAAAATAGAACATGCGAATGAAAATGAATTGCTCCTTAGCTCATTTGGTGTGGTTTTCGAGGTTAACGAAAGTGGGAAAAAACTTGTACAAAAGTTTGAGGGATCTAGTGGAATGAATGTATAGACATTCTTTCCACTTACAATACAAAAATAATCCAATGATTCCAATAACCAAATTTTATCTAAACTACAGGAAGAGTTTCCAAAGAATTGGTCAATGAGACATGTCAGACTTTTCATAGAAAAGACGTACAAAAAAAAAAGGAATGAAAAAGTAATATTTCTTTAAATGTTTGTCTAGAATTATTTATAAATACCACTTTTGTTATATTTAATTTTCATATATAAATATAAAAATTAAATAGCTTATTGTCATGTTACATTTTTGGGAAGATTATGAAAATCTCAAAAGATGAACGAGCTGATATTAGAAATATGCCAGTAGGAATGTCCAAAAAGGTGTACAAGGAGATGGTCAAAGAAATGGACAAAATTGCATTGCGGGAGGAGCCATCTCAACAACAACGTGCTTCAAATGTAATATGTAATCATTGAATTTTTCGATCGCTAGGTACAATAAATAAACAATTTAGCATTAAATATTAATTTTCAAGTATTTTCTTACAGAAAAGAAAAGAAAATGGAACCCATTCAACACATAAAACATGACGACAAGGAAGAAAATGGTTGATATCTAAGTTTGTGAGTAATTTTTAGTTCCTTATAACAACTTAATTAGATTTCATTTTTGTATTTTTTAAGTTGTTTTACAAAAATCATCATTGGATGTCTTCAAACAGGTGCTAACATACAAAGAAGAACCATCAGACGAATTGATTGAAATTGGGTTAAATATGGGTTGTGAGTATATGTTGGCATATAAAAAATTAATTGTGGAATTTGTAAGCATCTATCGATCTTGTTTTACTTAGCTTTGCCTATAATTAATAGAAAAAAAATCCTTTATATTAAATATATGATTTTTTATGGGGTATAAAACTTGCAGGAAACAAAGTATGGAACTGCGCCAACAAATGAAATCTTGAAAGATGGCATGTTACATGGTTTTGAAAGAATGTGTATAGTTTATGAGTCAATTGTTGCAATGGTACGTCATTTATTTTCGATTTACATTGATGTATATTATTTAATATTGCAATTTTGATTATTCTCACCAATGTATATACACTCATTACAGTTTATTTTTATGTTCGTAGATGGAAGGTGAAGAAGAAGAAAACAATCAACACTATGAACAAAACTTTCCTGAAAATAACCGAAGTCATGGAAGTAGTTCTAGTAGTGACAACAGTTCAAGCAAAGAATGATGATCACTATGTTTGGATATCAAAGCAAGGCGTTGTATTTTTTGAAATATCATCCTATGAAATCAGGCGTTTTGTTTAATTTAATGGACGTAGTGTCCCAATTGAAAGACAAAGGGATACCAATAACTGTCCCATTTTGTATGACAAAGACTGTCTTATTCACACACACACACACACACACACACATATATTTATATATATAATAATAAAATATGTTTTAATTTATTCAATTGTGTCCTCCATTTTCGATGTGAAATGTAACACCACCAATTAAATTTATGGGTGATTAAATATTATAATGAAGAGATGTGAAATTTGATGATATGATATAGCAAGTTAATCCAAACATCACATTCAAATGAACTAATAAAAATTTAATTCATATGAATATTGTTATAAGATATATATGTGTCGAATTTTGATGAATAATAAATTTTAAAAAATAACAATAATTATGATATGATATAACAAATTAAACCAAACATCACATTCAAATGCATTAATAAAAATTTAATTAATATGAATATTGTTATGAGATGTGTCGACTTTTGATGAATAATTAATTTTAAAAAATCACAATAATTGCACTGGCATAGGTCGATGTTTCTAAAAAATACAAAATGAACACCGGTGCGTTTTTATGCTGAAGCACACCGATGCGTTTCTATGACCTATGGGCACTGCACAAATACCAAAATCAATTAAAAACATTGGTGTGTTTGTGCGGTACTGCACACCGGTGTGTTTATGTAGCACTACGCACTGGTGCATTTGTACGACCTATGGGTGCCGCAAAAATACCGATGCCAATTATAAATCTCAGTGCGTTTATGTGATACTGCGCATCGGTGCGTTTATGTGGAACTATGCACCGGTGCATTTGTATGACCTATGGGCACCACACAAATACCAATACCAATTATAAATATCAGTGCGTTTGTGTGATACTGTGCATCAGTGTGTTTCTATAAGTCTACGTACCCGGCATTGAGACGACCTATGGGCACTGCACAAATCCCAAGACCAATTAGAACGACCCCATGCGTTGTGTCACCAACACTGTGCCAAGTGTGGTTTTATACCTTGATGAACCGGTGCATGCTCCTTTGATCGCCCTGGGCCACCTTCTAGATGACACACATCGGTGCGTTGTAGCACACCAATGAAAAAAACATCCGTAATAACCTCCAGCTGCCCATTTTTTTTTATTTGTGTTGAATTTCCATTAAAAGCTTTGCCAAAACCTCTATAACCATAAATGAATGTTGTAACAAACGTTTTTTTGTGAATTTTGGCCAATTTTATAACACTAAAAACTTCCTTTATAAGCTTCGCTAGAGGGTCTTTTCCTTATAGTGATTGTAGCCAACCAACAGAGGAACTAGGCTGATAACTTCCATAGGCACTATGGGAATACAAAACTACATGGATAAATACTACTGTATTTTCACCATAAAAATTGGTGTATGGTAAAAACCCATTATTTCCCATTGATTTTGAAATAAAAACACTCAGAACAACACTGCAAGTGGACTTGGATTTGACTACAGCTTAGAAACATCGGTTTAACCAATTAAATGAACTAGATGAGAAGAGATTGGTTGCCATCTAGAAAATAGACATCCTCCAACGATAGAGGGATAAGTGGCATGCTAAGTCTATAAAAAAGAAGGTGTTTCAGAAAGGTGATTGGGTTGTACTATATGATTTGCGATTCAAGGACGTCAAGGGGAAGCTCTGCACTAGATGGCTAGGTACTTATGAGGTAGATACAATATGTGACAATGGGATTATGAGATTAAATACAATAGACTGTGCCAAAGTGGCATTGCTTGCTAATGTGCATCGTCTTTGGTTATAACATAGACCAACCTCAAAGGATTCATTTGTCAACATTGTCTCAGGGTTTGATCTTCAAGTTATGAAGGCAAGGGGAAATTATCCTATGCTGTCAAATTATTAAATTCGAATAAGTGTAGTAACTAAAAACCAAATTTTTTTGGCGGCTAAGACACAAAAAAAAATCAATAATAAAAAGAAAATAATAATAAATAAATCTTCTAGGGAAAATCTCCCGTGGGACGTAGGTGGATAATTATAACAGCTGAAAACCACTTTGTGGTGGCTGTTACAAATTTTCATTTTAATAAATTCTGTAACAGCATGTTGTTACACATATGTCACAGATGTCCTGTTGTTACAGGTTTTTTTAATTCATTGTACTATTATGAGAATTCTTTTGTAGGCACAAATTGTAATTCCTTTAAAGGAATAAATTGTTGTAATAAAGTACTATTGTAATTTATTCAACCATCATGGACAAATTATTTTGTTGTTACATATGTAACAAAAAAATAATATGTAATAACTGATCCAATGGAGATGACTATAAAATGGAACCAGTTGAATCTATCCACCTTAATAATCATCATCACTAGCACTCCGTCGTCGGTATCAATAAAATCACTCCCCGGTAAGTCATTTAAAAATAATATTGTTTTTTTATTTATTTAGAAATTATGGTGGTGAATACATCATTTCATTCTAATGCTTGAGGATGACCTTTGCATTTGAGGTGTGGGGGGGGGGGGGGGAGGGGGAACGAATCATTTTTTTGATTCGCGACATAACCCGATTTGAAGTGACAATACCTATTAATAATTACAAATTTTCATGGCTGATCGTCTCATTAATTCGAATCGTATCCAAGTGAGATTTACATAACATTGAATTAATGCTGAAATGATAACTCGTAATGCACATTTTCCCGACTTGATATCCTTTCATATCGCCCTGACATCCACCCCGAAGTAGCTCTACACCCTCATTGCACATATTTTTCAAGAATTATGATGACAAGAAGATGAAAGTTCATAGTGATTTTTGCAGCAATTAGTGAAGGGTCTGTAAAGCAAATGATGAGAGGATCGGTAGTAAGGTATGAACCAGATTCCATCGAGGCTTTGCAAAAATTCCCGGAAGCATATCAAATTTTTAGAGAAGTAATATGAATCAATTTTTTCGAGCAACTCAAGGACTCAAATGAGAGTGTTTCTTTGTAATTTGCTCAAAAAATCAATATAAATCAAACAAAGGTCAAAGGTCTAAGACTATAGATTACATAGGAAGTGATTTCTAGAGTAGCAACATTTCAGCCTAAAAGGAACAGGTGGTTCAATCATAAATTTAGTGACCCATCCCTTAAAGTTTATTTTGTGCAGGGAGAATAATAGTTGGTCAAGAAGGGTAGAGGAATTGATCTCATTTCCCTTCCTCAACTATGGAATGATGTTTCCCTATTCATTATCAAGTACATTACTTGCAAGGAATGCTCGACAATCATTTTCAACTATCATTTTCCACTGTTGAGTCATCTTCTGCATGGGAAACTGGTTAATCTGCCCCATTTTCTATTGGAAAATTTGAAACACATGGCTGGCTTGGTAAAGGTAGCCTCACATCCAAAGAGTTGCATTACCAATCGTAACCTCATAAAACTGATCGTAATGGAAGCTTTGGAGTAGAAAGGAAGAAATTGGGAAGATTTTATCGGTGAAGGAACAAAAACCCCATGACAGAGACAAGTTGAAACTTCTATAGATGCCTTGGAGGAAGCTCATACAATTAAGAAGAAGGGATAGTATTCGATAATTAGAGTTAAGAATAGGTCACTTGAGAAACTTGTGGGTGGCAGAACACTGAAGAAAAGGGTTAATCTTGACACTCAACCAGAACCCTCCCACCGTCGAAGAGGAAACCCGACAAGCGAAAAGAACAAAAGAGGAAGCAAGAAGAGATAAAGAAGCAGAAGAAGAGGAGAAAAAATAAGCCAGAAGACACTTGTTCATCAGGTAAGGACAACAACTGAATTTTTCTGCTTAAAATTTAAAAACTAGAAGCAAAAAATAAGGAATTAAATGCCACAATTATGAGGTAGAAAAATTAAATAAAATGTTCCACACCTCGGTACATTGAATGAGGCTATTGATAAGCTGGGATAAAAAACCACACATGGACCTTTGTGTATAGTATGTTCTAAGGGTTTTTCAACAATAGGATACATGATTTTCATTGTAGACACCATCTCAAAAGAAACCAAAACAAAACCATGGTAGGTTGACACACAAGAAGACGTTGACGATGTTGCTGATACACAAGAACCAATAGTTGAAACAAAGCACCCCATGGATTTTAACCTAGAAATTGATACAAAAGAACCTACCAATGATTTTTATGATACAAAAGAACCAACAGTTGAGACAAATATTTCTAAGGAAGAAAATTTGAGAGTTGTTCCACAAGAACCTATCAACGAAGATTTTGATACACAGGAACTAGCAGCTGGGGCAGAGCAAATCAAAGCACGAGATTCTATTACACCTTCTACTTGTGTTGAAAATGAAACAATACAAGAACCTAAAGAAGGGTTACATTCAGAAAGACTTCTATTGATATCAAAATTAGAGAATTGGAAAAAAATGGCACTTTCCCTGAAATGATAATGATTTCTTTGGAAGTGTTAGAGAAATGTATTTTACAAAGCAATGGAACAAATAAAATATGCGGAAACACAAACACAAAAATAACATATAAAACAAGAGAGAGATAGATACATGTGGTTCACCCAACTTGGGCTATGTCCATGGAAACAACAAGTCATTCCTTTATATTATCAAGCAAAATGAAGAGACACAACCTACAACAGATCCATTGTAATATCCTCCACTCTCTCACACAATCCCCCTTGCTATTTTTTTCTCAGAGTATACAACCAATACATAGCTGCAATACAAACCTTGAACATAATACCAAAACCTAGTATGGCTGCTGCTATGAGGTGTAAATTAAAAAAAATGCTAAGGAAAAAAAACCCTAAATTAAACATAACTTCTACCTTCAGATCATCCGCCTACTGAACGACCCAGATTGACTACGAAATTATAATATTTTACAAGGAAATTTTACATAAATTTTTAGATTCAAGAGCGTTGCCCCAAAAAGTCCCTGCAAGGGGGGGTGGGGGGGCACCTCAGAAAATCGTTGTGGCCCCCCCTGGACCCCCCTGGACCCCCCTGACAGCGATTAAATGATAGGCGGCGTTTTCGCCCCGTTAAGGACAGGGATCCAACGTGGTGTTACAGAAAGAAGATAATTAGGCTCCACACCCAACAGGAAGAACATCAGAAGGATATTCATACCCTTAAAGATTAGTGGGCCAACGAATTGCTAATAGAAGAGCAAATAAAGTGGGAAACGAGGAAAGTGGAGATGGAAAAGGAATAACAAATACAACAACAGTTCAAGGAAATGACTGAAGAGAAAGGTAAAATAATTGAGTTAGCCCTAAATATTTTAGGTTGTAACCTGCCATCTCCATCCTACCCGATCTTCTTGTGGGAGAAATTTTATATTTTCGAGTTGAAATCTATCAATGAAAATATACTCTACAAGAGCATTTCCACTAGAATGTTTCTAGATGTATTTCGCTCATGCGATTTCTATTAGCAGAGTCTGTTATGCGAACTCTTCCTACATGTTATAGTTGGTGAGCATGATAGTTTGCAAATGACTGTAGACCTTTTCCCTTATGTTGGAGCTTTCCAGCTACGGGCCTTTATATCTTTCATGATAAATCAAATTGATTGGCACCTCAACATAAAATCATCAATTATGAATGAAGAAATGGAAACCTTGAACATAATACCAAAACCTGGTATGGCTGCTGCTATGAGGCGTAAATTAAAAAAAATTATCAGTAAACCTGAAGTAGTAGAACAACTATCCCTCTATAGGAGAAGGATTGTTTGGTTTTGCCTTAATATTTATGAACAACTAAAAAGTAAAGCATTAGTTGGAAGTATGAAATGATGGAAAATTTGTGGTGCAACACTGCAAGTAAAGGATCCCTTTGGGTGCCCCAATTTTGTGATAATTTTTACTTGATTCCCTCAGCATGTATGAATTTTCATAATAATGGGATATTTCCGGATAGGGCTCAAATTCAAGTTTCCTCTGATCTGGCCCAGGTTGAGAAATACCAACCTTCCTTCCACCTGAGCAAGCATGATGAACGTTCATGGGCACATCGACTCATGTCTACCCAGGGGTATAGGACAGAAGATGAAGACACTGCTGGCGCCTATGATTTTACAAAACTACATGCTAGTTTCACAATGGCTAAGGACCCTAAACATTTTGAAGAATCTACATGAGTAAATGTAGTAGCTTCAGTTGGGGGGAGATGTTGGGTGAAATATTTGAGGATATTTCAGGCATCATTTTCTCAAATTTTGGAAATTTTCCCTCATCAAACTTACAATTTCCCCAATACAATGTCACTCCCTTTGATTAAGAAGCAACCTTTTTATTTGGCGTATTATAATGCTATTTCTGCTAAGTATTGAATGAAACAATGCTTTCTTTGGGATGACTAACTGGGGTATCTTTGGAAGATTTCTTTTAATTTTTTTTCTTTCAGGTGTTTCCATCATTACTGAGACCCATGAGTGAACAATTGTTGTTACATGGTATGATTTGTTGTTACTTGCTGCTACACCCTGGGTTTGCTATTTTCTGCTGTTACACCATGAAGCTGCCGTTACAATGCGAATTGACAAGGTTGGAGTCACTATTTTCAAAGAGAGCTATTAAGGGCCGCATGAAGTATTTCCATGTGGACAACGAAGAAGATATAAGTAGTTACAATTGTGTCTAAACAAGAGTGGTGTAACCATAAAAAAAAAACTTTATTAAAAGTGGTTTGTAACAATTTATTTCTTTTTATTATTTTTGTTAGCTTAATCAACATGAGAATTGCGAGGTTCTCATGACTAATTTGTTTCACTAATTTTGGGGCTTTGTAAAGACTTTATAAAAAGAGCTTAGTCCCATGAGGGGATGGAGATGGACAATAGAGATAATACCAACATTATGATCTTGTACTCTATGGATGTTACTGCAATTTCTGTGTTGAATTCTTAAATAGTTTTGTTTTACTCATGCACCGTGCTAGGGAGGAAGGGCCCTCCTATTTATCAGGGATCAATGCTAATAGGATATTTGTTTTTATGTGTTAGTGTGTATTTATTATGAATTTTGCACACATTTTATTATGGAATAGATACACTTCTTGTTTCATATTTATTGTTTGTTGTTACACACGTTAATCAATTCTATGCTATTTATTGTTTTTATATATTTAGTTGATAATATATGGTGCGACTATATTTATTCTGAAGTTCTTATGAAGTGTGGATTATCCTTGCCAAGTGCGTTTCATTCCTGCGGCATGCATTTTAATTCCTGTAAGTTTTTATTTCCATTCTGCAAGAGTTCTTTAATTTTTGAAAGTGTGTTCAACAACATCTTTTTCTGTTTTACCCGGTTGTTAAATGTATTGACATGGGTAGTGCAGACGCATTTGAAATAAAAATACCTACCCTAGTTGATAATTAATGATTATGGTTTAGTTACTTTAGGAGCGATAAAATCACACAAACACTAACAAATAATAAGAACTTATGAGAGGAATGGGGAGAGGAGGTACTAAACTACCCAAACATGGGCTATGTGCCTTACAATGAATTCCTTATTGACTCTTAAACCCAAGAAAGGGACTGTAAACCTCTCATTCATGAAGTAGTTCTTATGAGGAGAAGGAAGTTAGTTTTGTGATTCTAAGTTCTTGATTTTGGAGTATTATAGTGACTAGATACATTATATTAGAAAAAAAATATGAATGTTGTAAACGAAAAATGATTGTAAGCCAAAGACTTGTAAACCTTAGATTTGAAGCTAGAAAAAAAAATTTCCATTCTTGAAATGTCCAAAGAGAGATCCCTATTTTTGAATTAGGTAGAATGAAAAGAACTAAACCATTTATTTGTATTTCTCCACATGAAGCACTAGAACAAAGAGAATCTTAGAAATTTTAGAAAGTGGGATGGGATTTCCTTCTATGTTGTGAAGACCCTTAGTGGCCATATTTGTTGTTTGATGAGACTAAACTTAGTGCTTGCATAGTGGCATCCCTATTTCCTAGCCAATGAAAGAAATTGTCAGTCATACTAGATACATTAAAATAAACACTTTGTTGTTATTCACTAAGTGAAGGATCCATTAAACATTAGATATGGTTGTAGGTGGTTGGTTGTAAGAAATTTTTAGTGTAGGTTTCCTACGATTTTAGGTTTATTCCTTTCTTGTGAATGAATTTTAAATTTCCCTCTATACTTCACATTTAAATATTACTTTGGATTCATTGTGTATTTGCGCAATGGTAGGTTGAGAGCTGTATGGTTGTAATGAATATGCATGATGCATGATTAGTGTGCTAAGTAGTTAACATAATTGGTATGAATTTTGAAATACATTCCCTTATAAATATGAATGTTGAAATACATCCCATAGGTGTCCCTAAGGATGCAACCATAACTAGCGGGCCTGAGATTCCCTTTAGATGTGCCATCAAAATTTATCTGAATGCAACCCTGTGGGGGAGGGGAGAAGACAACAAAGTGAGGGGGGATGGGTAGGATTTTCCATCTCTAGGGTGGAAGAGGGCTAAGGATAGATTTAGAAGATGAATGATACTCATTTCAAGAGGATGTGCTTCCCAGTCCGTTGGATCCCAGGGTTCAACAAGGATGGTTTCACGAATGTTGGATAGGGTTAGGGACTAGATGATAGGGGCCGAGGGGGTTAGTAATCAGATATGGTGTGATTTATACCTTTCTAGGTGTTCCACATTAGTAAGCCTGGAGTTAACCACCAGGATTTATTTAACACTGGGTTGGGAAAATTTTGGGTCAGTCATCCCTCAAGCATGGATCTGGTGTTGGCTATTGGCTCCTAAACTGGTTTGAATTTGGCGAAAACCTGGGACTAAACAAATTTGGTGATGGGGGATTCAATGAAGAGGTGATGTTTTGTTTCTTCCTCCTGCCTGCAGAGCGGGCACATGGATGGACCAACAAAGCCCTGCTTAATTAGGCGATCCTATGTCAGGATTTTTTTATGCACATCCAGCCACAAAAAATGTGTAACTTTTGGCCAAAGGTTGGTTTTCCAGATCCTTTGCCATGCCAAAGTGTATTGGTGGGGCTCGTCTAGAGCGCAAAGCAGATAGGCTTCCTTGACGAAGAATTCTCCTATTGTCGATAGGCCCCAACTTAAGTTATCTTGGTCACTGGAGACATCAATATTTTGCTACAACAAATACTTAGTGATATGATCGCACAAAGGCTCAGAGATTTCTTGGGCCAATCCCCTGAAACTTTCCATATCCGCCAACTAGGGTCATGGTTTGTGTTTTCCAGTAATCCACCACTTTAATAGCCAAGATCGAATGAAAGAGTGAGTTATGTAGGTAAATCCCCACAACCGACAAAAGCGATCCCTCTAGCCCTAGGGTGGGTCTAGCAGCAAGAGGTCAGGTTAATGCGTTGATTCATAGTTCATGAATGAAACTAAGTCGGGATAGATTGTCCTACCTTTGATCCAACACAGTTGTCATACCTCTGGTGGCAGTCTCCAGTTCTTCGTCCCAACATGTCGCGGTCCTTCGGCTATGGTACTCAGGTGCCTACACAAAGATCAAAGAACGGAAGCAGCATACGAAACAATTTTTGCATTCATAACTATATAACTGGTTAAGGAGAATTAAACGTATTGCATAAGATCAATCACATCAACATAAGACGAGAACCAAAACATCAGTCATGTATGTATTAATAGAAAGAAAGAGATTACAACCAAATGAGCCTTAACGTCACAACCTCCCTAGCGGGTCAAGTCAAAATGCGTCTTGAGCATTCGTCGGGGAATTTGGAAGTGGTGAGGCAATAAGCCTAAGCTCTCTCTTGACAAGGGTCTCTCTCTGCTCTATCTCACACTAGCTATATCAAACTGTTTCAGCAAAATGTTCAACAATTCCTATTCAGCTAGTTGCATCTAGGTGAGAGAGATGTATTTATATAAGGAGAGGAGGAGGTTGGGATCCCTCATATGGTGGAAGGGAGGCCTTATCCTTTGGGAGGTTGCCCCAAAAAGAGGGAACAAGAAACCAAAGGAAGGTGTTCGGCATTGTTCAGTCGAACAACCCAATTTGACTCGCTCACGAAGTAGTTAGCATGTAAACTTCGCTTCTATATTTAAAAATATTTCCAAAAATAGCTCAGCGCGGGTAGATAACTGAGACAGAGCACCAATGGGTGCAGGGCCCAGTGTGAATTTCCTTTATTGGTGCGAGGCCATAACTGCCTGCCAGTGCCAACCCAAAATCATGTGTTTTTGATGGTCTGTTCCCGGAAAAAGTCAATAGAGGAAATGTTCTTCTCATGGCAAGGGATGAAATGACACTTTTTGCAAGGCATGACACTTCATATAAGTCACACAAATGGTCCTCCAATGTGCGGGATGGGGATTGCAGGGATGGTGACAAAATGTTGTGTAACATATTCCCCCTAAAGCATGAGGTCTGAGAGAGAGGGAGGAGTGAAATGCTTTATGAGAACGCGTTCGAACCAAACACCATTGTCGGAAGACCTGCAAGTACAAATACAACTGATATCTCTGATACATGAACATGTGGCATGGGCGCAGCCATCCATAATAGAGTACATAAAATTTGAGATCCGAGGTATGGACACAGTCATCCAACAATAAGGATCAAAAAATATACTCAGGTATGGTCGCAGCCATCCAATCAAAAGAGTCATGCATATAGTCATGATAAACCAAAATATCCCGCAGCTTCGATCTCATCAGACAAAACCCAAGGTCTTGTGCTCCATCTCGACCCAAACAAGTGCAAATTCAAGCATGCGAATATGTGAGTTGAAGTCGAACATGCAAGAAAGTCACCTGATTACCAACCAATGATGAAAGTTGTTAACAAGCATGAGAGAAAACACCAATAATGACAATGGATCTCAAGGTACAACTAGTACAATCCATTGAATGTGAACATTTATCTGGCATTGAACACCCACAGAATCACTCAATCAAAGGCCAATGATGTGGACATATCGTCGAATGCGAAGAACTTGCCAATGAGGCATGTAAGCTGCAAGTTACTGGAAGGGAGTCTCTAGATCAACTTCCTAGATAATGAGTTGTAGTCGATAGGAAGTGACCCAGTCGAATGAGGGCCATAATGTTTCCCACATCATCGACATGAGATAGAGGAACATGATGGTAGTGAATCAAGACCAAAAATAGGATCAAAGGGAGGTTTAAAACTGCAAACACAAAATTCTCTTGAACATATCAGTGACACGACTTCAGATTTGGTAGTATTTGACATCAAGGGATCTAAGGTCATGATGACATGGAAAAGAGCAGATGAGAGGTCAAAACAGATCACCCAAACCCATGGAGGCAAAAATGACGAAATGAGATGTCTCCAACCCGACACGAATGTAGATGAGTGTCATGTTCAAGAGCGATATACTGTCGACATGACTGAGAACTGGTTCGATTTTCCCCCACCATTGCTGGCGAGTACCCCAATTATTTTTGGAAAACAATCTTGAAGGGGATAGCATGTGCTTGTTATGTAAGCTTATCCTTTAGACAAATCCATCCTAGTACATTTTACGAGCCCTGGGAAGGAGGAACTCGGTGACAGTTTCCGATGTCAATTAGGGTTTAACGAGTCTGACAAAGGAAGAACTCGTCATATTTTCATGTTTAGAGACTTTGAAAAGAAGCAGAAAAGAAAACTCCAGTAGTCCCTTTTCGTAGGTGGTCTCACAGATCCGAAAAGGTAGAAAACCATGTATGAGAGAACCTCTTAGTCACGATAGGCTAAGGTATCATTTTTCGTAAATAATTCATCCCAGCCCGAAAAAGGCGTAAATATATACTATGTAGATATCGTTTCGTATCCATTTAACGAGTTCAAAATGACAAGAGTCTCAATAATCTTTTCAATTTTAGAGCGTCAGAAAAGAGCTGAAAAATGACTCCAAGAGTGACATTTTTTGTGTTTTTATCGAGTCCGAAAAAGTATAAAATGTAGCTCATTACTTTATCGTTGTGACGTTTAATACCTATCGCTACATAAGAGATGCACGTAAAACCCATTTCTCAAAATGACATAGTGAAATAGTTGAAAAATATGCTTTAAACCTAATTTGGGTTCTGAAAAGTTATAAAATGCCAAATATGGTAAAAAAGAAATTACTTTTCACTTTTACCTCTTGTGAGCAATTTGTTACCCTTTTTCACTGTGATTTTGTGGCATTGACAGTGGACAATCCAGAAGACCAATCGCGAATCCGTCAGTTCCAGGTAAGAGCTTACATCCTTCCCTGCATTTTGATAGTACTTTCATTACCTGCAACCCCAATTTTGTAGATCTGTGGGGGGATTTTTCAAAAATTAGGGCGCGGCAATTGGTGCAGGTATCGGCATGGACTCATGCCAACCGGCTTGAAATTTGAATGGGGGCACACCAATTGGCTTGACTCTTTCTAAACAATTCACGCCAACCGTGACAGACGTGTTTAACATGTAAACACAAACAAGCAGGCCCAAATTAACCATTCAAAAGCTTTGGATTTGGCTAATGAAAACCATATGGACGTTTTTGAAGGTATGAAAAGGAAAAATGGTGATTGAATGGAAAGAACGAGAACATAGTGAAGAAGATGAGGAAGCCATGGGAAATAGGAGATGCATGGAAGATCTCAGAGATTGCGGGCTCACAAAATTCTTTATTGTACCATGTCTCAGAGCTCAACCGGAGCTGTTGTTTTACTTGATCAGTGTCTGGGACGTTGATTAGGAAAAATTCATTATTCACAACTAGGAACTTGAGATTGAAGTCTTAGATGTTTATTTCATAACCAAACTGTCGCAGAGGTGGGTAGTACCAATCTTGATTGTCACCCGACCCTCAATGGAGAACATGAGTATGGTTATTGAGAAGGTGTGCCTAGGGGCAAGGAAAGGATTGGGAAGCGAAAAAGTGGACATCCAAACTATTCCAAATTTGGCACTAAAGGTAGTGCTACACACCATCACATGAGCTACTAGATCGCAGGCTCCGAATGAGGCAACAAAAACACAGCTACTTCTTGTTGTAGATTGCATGGCACCGATGCTCTACAACTGGGCAGAGGTGGTAACAATCAACATGAAGCGTTAACTAAAAAAATTAAAGAAAACCAAGCTGAAGCAGTTCAGCTACGAGTCCATATTGGTATCGTTCATCTTGGAATGACTACCAATATTATAGCGTAAGGAGGTAATAGTTCCGACACCACTAACCCAGGAGCCACGGATGGCCCATTGGTAGCTCTGATGCCAAGGTCAGGGGGCGGTAAACAAATGTCCTAGAGACCGGAGTTCTTTGAGTGGCTCCACTGATAGTTGATTTTCATGGAGGACTGGCCCTACTCTAGCACAAATTTCACTGGTGATGCAGATCTCCCGCTCCCAGAAGGAGAGGATTGGGATGAATTACTGGGTAAGACTCTTTTTTTATTTTGATGAGTATTATTATTTTTTTGTGATGCATGTTTTGACATTAGTCCATGTAATTACAGATGTTGGCCAAGAGAGACCTGCAGGTATGTCCCCGATAGCGCGGCGGATTCCTCGTGACTTTGATGTGGCCCCTCATATTGAGGGAGGTGAGGGGGAGGAAATCATATGCAACTTGGAGGGAATCTCCCGTGGGATCCCCGACTATGCGCGATTTGATGATGTTCCTCGTGCATACCATAGACACATTGCAGGGGTTTCAAACCGTGTTCACCACTTGCTTAGGCGGCTTGTATGGGCAGTGACGTGTTATAATGAGTGTCACGCCGAGTAGTCACCTAGGTTTTATTTCTGTATATTTTTGAGAGACATGATGTCTTAGGATGTAACCGAAGCACACATATTTTTTGAACTTATGATGCACATGGATGCAAACACTCGATCTATATATATATATATATATATATATATATACATCTATATATATATATATATATATATATATATATATATATATATATATATATATACATCTATTTTCCTGTATGAATCTTGTCATGTGATGATTATTTTTTTAAAAATTACACAAATGTCTATATAATACAGTGTTAGCTACTATATCAGTTAGATAGTCTGCATAATAAGCAACTACGCAATAAGCAGGAAAACGTTTGCAAAGCACACCAAGCCAAAAAGATTTCATTTTTACGCAAGCTTGAAAAAAAAGTAAACTATGCTTGAAATTGGTTTCATTTTTACACAAGCTTGAAACAAAGGTAACTATGCTTGAAAAGTCGGCATGCCCCCAGCATGGTGACTCAATTCGTGGTACATGCCCCCCAAGCTTCAGTGCATATGAAAGATAGATGGAGTGAAGGTTCAAATTATGAGAAGAAGAGAAAGACTCGACTAGGATTTTACGAGATCGTATCAAATACTCGAATTGAATAGGAACATGTTTCATTGTTTTAACGAGGTTGACACATTAAAATAACTATCCTCGTGACCTAATTCATTTTTTAACGAGGTTGACATAGAAGAAGAACCATCCTCTTGAGACCTTGTTTCATTTTTTAACGAGCTTGGCACAAGAAAAGGAACTCTGCTCTGATGAGCTTGTTTAATTTTTTAAGGAGCTTGACACAAGAACTAAAACTCTGCTCCGATGACCTTTTTTCATTTTTTATGGAGCTTGACACAAGAAAAAAAACTCTGCTCTTGCTACCTTGTTTCATTTTTTAAGGAGCTTGACGCAAGAAAACAAACTCTACTCCGACGACCTTGTTTCATTTTTTAAGGAGCTTGACACAAGAAAATGAAATCTTATCTAATGACCTTGTTTCATTTTTAAGGAGCTTGACACAAGAAAACGAACTCTGTCTAATGAAATTTCATCATGATGAATAAGAGGTCATGGCTTCCAAGTGGTTCACATCTTATGGGAGAACAACATCTTGGAAATCACAATCGAATTCCCCCATTAGATGGTACTCGATGGCACTATCACTGGATGAGGGCAACGAAAAAGTGGCCACATAATTAACCCGTGGTAGGAAAGATACAACCGGTGGATAAATATCCGGTAGAGACGAAGGTGGTATAGCTACCACCTCAGGACCAAAGAATGAAAGCTGATCAATGTTCACGATCTAACCTTTGTGTGGAAAATAGATCACACGAAAGAGGGAAGAGACAAGTGCACCCATGGCATAAACATAGTCGCGTCTCAAGAGTAAATTTAAATCCAAGGGTCCTGGAACAACCATAATGTCTATATAGACAGGTTTCCCTCCCAAAGTGATAGGAAACTTTGGAAGGATCCCTAACGGTTGACTGGTTCCTCTGTAAAATGCTAACACATTATGCATAACATGCACAAGCAATGGAGAACCAAAAGCTTGCAAAATAGTTGAATACATAATAATAACATATGCGCCTTAATCTATAATCATGCTAGGTATGACCATACCGAAGGCCTGTACCATGATCTCAAAAGGCACATAAGAAGGAAGACGGTATCCCAAAAATTGACTCCAATTGAAGGAAGCAACCAAACTACTTGGAGGAGGTACCATATAAATGAGATGGTCATCCCCTGGTGTTACCAGAGCAAGAGGAGCATCCTCCTGGACCACAGACATGGGAGCAGGAAAAGAAACTTCTTGAGTCACAAGGACGGGAGGATCTTTCTCCAAGTCCGAGGAATATGATGAAACAAGAAGAACGTGAGGGGCGTTTGATCCACTCCCGACGGAAAAGACTTGATGAACCATAGGCGAGACCAGATCGACCAATTTCACGACCAATGGTTGGTTGGGAACGGAGTCTTGAATTTGAATTTCTAGGAGAACGAGATCGACCATGGATGATTCTTGACCGACCATGGAATCAACTAGCAGAGGACTCAAAGAAATCTTCTGGTAACCAAACGGAAGGCAGGGTGCAGAAATAGTAGGATTGTCCAACACTCTCGTGGCTTCATCCATGTATGGAAAAAGGTGAATGGGATGATGCCCTTCACACAACATACAATTATTTGTAATATTACCCCATTTCTTATGAGTCTTATCATTGCTAGTCAAAGATGTGCCACCAATATGACTTCCAAAAATGAAAGGCAATGGCGGACGGCCGTTGGACCATACTTCAAGAACCTTGGGAATGCCAGGGCAGTCTTGAAGAACATGGTCACCTTTGGACTACATGTAAGGGAATTTGACTTTCCATGGGAGGTTGGATGATTTATCAAGGGAAGGTTTCTTAGGCGCAATAGCCATAGAGTTGGCCTCTCTCTTATCTGACTTCTTATTTTTCATCTTCTTCATCTTCTTCTTAGCCACCTGGTTACTAGAATCTAGAATTTCACCAAGCAAAGTAGAAGAGGAGGAAAAATAAATAGGCGAAGAAGGGGAGAGGTCCACCTTAGAATCAACATGATGCTATTCAGGTGGAGGAAATGGTTGTATCGAGGTTGGAGTACTCGAGATCACCGAGGTCGAGAATAACCATATAGGAAACTCAATAGTTATCACAGGAAGGGACAATGTTGCCATATAAGGAGCGACAACATTCCCAAAAGAAGGAAAAGGACTAGGATTCCCCTCGGAGGGGATTCCTTGGTTGGTAAACTCTTGAAATGTTTCCATTCGAAACAACCGTAAAACAAAACATTAAGGAAGATAAATTTAAGCAGGAGTATTTCATGGGCAGTTAAAATTTTAAGACAATGAAACAAAACTCTGTTGTTTCATGTTTTAAGAGTCAAGAAATAGGCAAAAGATGACTCTAGTCACTTTCAATTGAACAAGCGTGAAAGGACAAGTTCTCGATGATCTTTTCACTTTTATTGAGTCATGAAAAGATCAAAATGACTACTCAAGTAATCTAAGCAAGAGGGTGTACCAAGTTTTCGTGAACTGCCATATACACCTTGGTGATCAAATGAAATAGAAATGACCAAGGAATTGATGTACGTGCAGGTAGTCCCCCTGAATGTTGTGTTCATTGTATCACAGTTATAGGGTGGTAGACTCAACTTCCTATGGATAAAAGTTTGCAACCTATGAGGGTCTCCCTTTATATATGTGATGGTACAGGGAGCACAAGTCTATACTAGTGTTGTCTAATGCCAGGTGGCGAATGAAAACTAATAGGTTTAACGACGCCGAAACACGTCACTAGCCTAGACCTCTAAAATATGTGTGTTAGTTTCAATGCTTCCTCAGGTTGATTGAATTCATTTTAAGGTTAATCATTAATTAATGTTTCTATTTCAAGGCCTTACCAAATGTCATCTTGAATTCCTAAATGCATACTACATGAAAAAGAACATCATTTCTGTTCAATGAATGGTAGCTAAGAGAAGGATAGGAATCTATGACAAAGTAGAAATAAATGAAAACATAAGAAGAATTTGGCTAATGCATCTAATACAACCAAACGAGAAAATGAAAACTCTTTCCTAGTTCGCTAAGAGCTAGTTATGCAAAAGAACTTTTCCATTTTCAATTCAAGCGAAATAATGCAATTTTTTATTTTTTAGATGAATGAAGCACACAATGCACTGCTACACTAAAAAACAAAACAATTACTAGTTTTGAGCACTATGAATGTAAAGATATAAAACGAATAAATAAAATGAAATACAAATATAAAACACACTCAAAACAAGGATGCATGCTTCCAAACAAACGAAGGGCTTTCAAAACGATCAAATGAGAAATGTAATCTATGCTCAAAGTGACAAAATGGAGAGTTAGACAAAAATAAAAGTGATCATCCAACAAACCAAAGACATGAAGAATCGAGAGAAAGGCTAACAAAATCAGTCAGCGAATTGAAATGAAAAAAATCAAAGTGACTCAAATTTAACTCGGAAGGCTCAGTGAGGAGAGGGCCGAACAAACATCACAAGACACCTAGAAAGACTAGGGCTACAAAATCCACTGATAAGATGATGGACAAATAGCTGAGAAGATTGAGGCTACAGAGTTAAAAAAATCCGAATAGACCAATTGCAAGGTAAAATACCAATCCAAAGGATTTGGCATGACTGTTAGGATGGAATCTGCGCCTAATAGGGGTTGGCGCACATATGACAAAAGCAACATGCACCAATCAGCGCGACTGTTCAAGGAAAACCGCACCAAGATATAAAACCATGGGAAAAAGATAAAACCACTGAGCAGAGGTCAGACTTGACACTGTGGAACTGAGCAGGATCATTTAAAATAGTCGGGCAAGTCAAGCAAACTAGAAAAACGATTAAACGACCAAATATGACTTGACAAGCCAAATGCTCAACAAACAATGAGACAACAAACACACACAGATTCCCTAGTGTAGTCACCAAATTCTTGTGCAGGTAAATCCCCTCTATAGATAGAGGCGATCCCTCTAGCCCTAGGGTGGGTCTAGCAACAAGAGGAGATGATAATGCGTTGATTCCTAGTTAATGAATGAAACTAAGTTGAGATAGATTGTCCTACCTTTGATCCAACGCAGTTGTCGTAGTTGTGGTGGCAGTCCCCTGTTCTTTGTCTCGACACGTAGCGATCCTTCAGCTATGGTACTCAGGTTCTTGCACAAATATCGTAGAATGAAAGTATCATACGAAACAATGTTTACATTCATAACAATCTAACTGGTCAAGGAGAATTAAACGTATTGCGTAAGATCAATCACATCAACACAGGATGAGAACCAAAACATCAGTCATGTTTGTATTAAGAGAAAGAAAGAGATTGCAACTAAATGAGCCTTGACATCGTATCCTCCTTTAGCGGGTCCAGTCAAAACACGTCTCGAGCATTCGTCGGTGAATTTGGACGTGGCGAGGCAATAAGCCTAAGCTCTCTCTCGACAGGGGTCTCTCTCTACTCTATCTCACACCAACTATATCAAACTATTTCAACAAAATGTTCAGCAATTCCTATTCGGCTAGCTGCATCTATGTGAGATAGATGTATTTATCGAAGGAGAGGATGAGGTTGGGATCCCTCATATGGTGGAAGGGAGGCCTTATCCTTTGGGAGGTTGCCCCAAAAGGAGGGAACAAGAATCTGAAGGAAGGTTCTCGACATTATTTAGTCGAACAACCTAAGCTGACTCGCTCACGAAGTAGTTAGCATGGAAAACCCGCTTCTATATTTAAAAAAATTCCAAAAATAGCTCGACGTGCACAGATCAATGAGACAGAGCGCCAATGGGCACGGGGCCCAGTGTTAATTTCCTTTATTGACACGAGGCCATAACTGCCTGCCAGCACCAACCCAAAATCATGTGTTTTGATGGTCTGTTCCAGGAAAAGTCAACAGAGGAAATGTTCTTCTCATGGCAAGGAATGCAATGACACTTTTTGCAAGGCATGACACTTCATATAAGTCACATAAATGGTCCTCCAATGTGTGGGATGGGGATTGCAGGGACGCTTACAAAATGTTGTGTAACAAAGTGGTCTAAGAGTAGAAATAGATTGATCTTGGTATAATTGGGGGTATTGTTTCTAGGAGTCCTCCCAAACCTTGTTTTCCATATTTTATTGACTTCCCACAAAAAAATATCTCGGATCAAATCACTGTTTGTATTTTCTAGCTTACAGATGACTGATCTACGACTGGGAAGGGGCTCTTGTAACAGCTCCTTCTAAGTCTTTCCTTGGCCACATTTTTGGGACCATATGATATTCCACATCTCTTGGCCCCCTTTCATCCATCTCCACCAGAGTTTGACCCCAAGGGTGGTGTTGAGGGTAGTTGGGTCTCTCAAGCTTAGCCCTCCCATCAACTTTGGGAGGCATAGTTTGGGCTAGGCCGTCAGGGGCCATTTTTTGTCATCAAAAGGACCGCTCCACAAGAATATTCTGAATAGATCAATTAGGTCTGAATAGATGCATTTGGGCACATATAGAGCTGATAATTGATAAGGAGGAATTGCTTGCAGGATGGATTTAAGGAGTACTGCTCTCCCTGCAAGGTTCAGAACACAGAAGGTCCAGGTTGAGAGCTTGATGGAGAGTTTGGAACAGAGCACTTTCCAAGGAGCAATACGGAACATATTGAAAATGAGGGGTACTCCAAGATATTTGGATGGGAGAGATATAATGTTTAATTCTAGGATTCTAGAAAAACATGCTTGGATAGGGCGAGGAGTATGAAAAATGTAAATGTTTGACTTGAGCTTGTTGGGGAGCAGACCTGATGCTTCCTGGAAGTCTTCCAGGATGGTTTTGATCTGAGATGCTTCTTTCATATTTGTGTTCCTAAATAGGAGATTTTCATCAACGAAGTTGTGATGCATCATGTTCACGTTAGTACCCGACAGACGTAACCCCTTCAGGAGGTTGGAGTGTTCGGCTACCTTGATCATTCATCCCAGACCTTCTGCTGCTATTATAAACATAAAAGGGGATATGGGATCTCCTTGTCGGATGCCTCGGGAGGGCCGAAAGGTGGAGGAGGGTGTGCCATTAACAAGTATAGAAAATATTGGTGAGGAGATCATAGATTTAATCCACTGAATCCAGTCTGTTGCAAAGCCGAAAGCTTGCATTATTGCTAGTAGATAGTCCCAACTCAATCGTTCATATGATTTAGATAGATCCAATTTAGGGAGCATCCACTGGGTCTTGTTGTCTTTCATGGAGTGAATGGTTTCATGTTCTGAGACAATTCCATATAAAATTTTGTGACCCTCGACAAGCTCTGATTTCTCATGACTGATAATATGGTGAAGAAGAGGGTTTAGTCGGTGAACCATTATGGAGGAAAGAGTTTTGTAGATCAAATTGCACAAAGATATAGGCCTAAAATCTCCCGGACTTGTAGCCTTTGTGATTTTGGAATGAGGGTTATGAATGTAGCATTAAGGCTTGACCAGAATTGTTTAAGTTTTCTTGATTCCTCCACTAGCTCCAATAAATCCTAGCTTATAAAGGCCCAAACAACCTTGAAAAATTCTATATTAAACCCATCTAGGCCAAGCGCCTTGCTCTAAGATAGGGTATTCACCACTTCTTCCACCATATTAAGTGTGATAGGGCTCATAAGGGCCTTGTTCTAGTTGCAGGAGATCAACGAGGGGATGTGTTGGGTGACCTTGCGAAGGGTGTTAGATCTGTCATAGCCTTCATCCTACAAAAGTGAGGAAAAATAATATTTGAGTTCTGCCTCGATATCTGCATGTTGTTCCAGTCGAGTGCCATCTTCTACCTACAGGTGTGTGATTTTTTTATGTTGTCGGTGGTGGAGCATGGATCTATGGAAGAATTTTGAGTTATGTTCCCCTTCTCACAACCATTGCACATGGGATTTATGACAGCATATAATTTCCTCCTCATGTTTACATTCTTCAAGGTCCTTGGACAAGTATTCTTCTGCTTCCACCAGTTCCCTTGAGCGAGCATCCTGTATGATGTGACTCTCTACTTATTCCAGCTGGACCTCTAGTTTCTATCGTTCCTCGAAGATATTGTCGAATTCTTCCCGATTCTAGACTTTTATTTTGGCTTTAAGGGCTTGGATCTTCTTCTGGAATGATTTCATTTTATTACCTTGCGGGGAGCCTAAGGAGGTCCACTAGGTTTCTAACTTCTCCAGGAAGCCTGGATGCCATAGCTAAAAGCTCTCACTGAAGGGTCTTGTTTGTGGGGTGATGGAGGAAGTTAGATATATGGTGATGGGCTAATGATACGATCCGGTGGATGGACGGATCTCAATGGAGAGCCTAGAATCCTGAAGTAGAATATGCTTTGAGAACAACAAACAGTCCAGTCTGTAGGCTACCTGGTTTAGCCCCCCTCTATTATTATTCGATGTGTGTGAGTCTTGATGGCGGATGACATCCACCAAATGTAGAACTTCAATGGTATCAATAAAGGCTTGCGAAGATAGGTCTAATCATCTAACACCCCTTCTCTTCACCTCAAGGTTTCAAATCATATTGTAGTCTCCTCCTAGGATCCACTCTTCCTTAGCCTAATACCTACTCAGGCTTTGAAGGTGGGCTAGGAAAAAGGACATGTCCTGTGGCATGTGAGGGTCGTATACTATGGTCAGGCTCCTCCATCGTTGCTCGTCAATAAGTCGAAAAGATACCGATAGGGTAAATATTGTGCCCACCCATTCTACAATTATAACTTTATTAGGGTCCCAAAGAATTGCTACACCCCCTACAACCCTTATTTCTTCTACAGTCATAGCCTGGTTTTTTAGTGAACAATGTTGGATATGTTCCTTAACTTTGTCATCTGACATCTTAGTTTCTTGTAGTAGAACTATCTTAGGTATATATATTTCTATTTTTTCTTTAACGAAATAGATCTTCCTTGGGCAGCTAATGTCCCTTATATTCCATGATATTATCTTCATTGAGGAGGCTGGATGGATCTGGGAAAATAACTTGTCAATTGTCCCATTTGTGCTGAATTCAATAGTAATTCTCTAGCTTTTCGAATATGTTTTTTAGTGGATTTCCCGCGCTTTTTACTTCTTCTCTTTTTTCAGATCCACCTGGGTCTAGGAGAGTGATGCTCATAACATTTCTCTCCTTTCCTATGCCTTGTCAATTGGAGTCTACGCGGCTATATCGGGATGACCATTAAGTAAAAATATATCCAAAGTGGGATAGTCGGTTACCTGGGATTTCTTTGATGTCCACCTTGCTCCAGCTTTTAAAAATTTCAGACATATTTTTCTCCTCAGCTCCGAACCTGTTATGTTTCTCTTCTGCTTCCAATATCTTTCTTGTATTTATCAACACTTGTACCTACCAATCTGCCTTAGTGTGTTTAGGAATTTTTCTCTTGGTAGCCATATTTTCACCTGGGATGGTGAGAAGCTTCTCTATGTCCATAGATTGGGGTATCTCCTTAGATGATGATGGTATCGGTTGGGTCGGAGCTAAGGCTATATCTTCCACTCCCAAGGCTACAAAGGAGTTGTTAGATCTATATGGATTCATCGAAGTTGATGTCTATTGTGGCTGGGGTGGCTTTAGGTGTGAGGCCACCTGGATCCCAGGCTGGGTTGGTAGGTTTGTTGACTGGGGTTGATTGGGTCGTGTGCGTCTACCATGCATAGGTTGGAAACCCTCGCCATCCCAAGATTGCGCTACAGCCCTAGCTTATTCTACAAGGGTTAGTGGGAAATCTCTAAAGAGGTGTCCATACTCATGGCAACACTGACATTTGAATAGGACATGCTCATAATCAAGTGGTTAGGTGGTATCTTGATAGATCAAATCTATGGATTTGGGAAGAAGTTGGGATATGTGCATATCAACACTAATCCTAGAATATTCCGCATGGTGCCAACACTTAGTGATCTGAGACTTTTTGATAAATTCTCCTATAGAGTTCCCGATACCTTCTAGAATGTCTCGTTCGAAGAAGTCTTTTGGTAATGAGTATAATCGAATCCAAACTTGTGCAACAGTGAATACCTCCTTCTCTGGGTTGTTGTAATATTCCCAAATTTTCACATGATATTTGGAATATTAGAGTTCTTAATAAAGCTACTTAATTAAGTAAATAAAAGGGTGGAGGGACCCATAATCCTCAAGATGAATAAATATCCACTTTTTATGTGTGAATGTGGATTAATTAAACCTAGATCTACATAATGAGGTAGTGGAGCCACTACTAATGTGAAAGGAATTAGAGATCATGTCTCATTGATGAGATAGATCATGGAGGTTGAAGCAGTGAACTAAGATCATGGAAGGCATCTAATGAAATATCATAGAGCATTCATGATAAAGTGATGGAGGAAGTTGTGCAATTAATGCACACATGATGGAGAGGGTGTAAATTGCACCTAGACATGATGGATGACTTGGAGAGACAACGCAGTCAAACATGGAGGATCATGTCCACATGCACAGTGCAGTTTAGATGAGGGCCAAGGCGTGGGAAGGCTCATAAGCTATACAAAGGAGACGAAGGCAACAATGAAGGGAGGCTATTGATTATAGATTTTGAGGTATGTTTAGATCTGGAATTGTCATTTGACATTCCATGCTTTCTTGGTCTATTTAGCAAAGATTACAACTGTTGTTTAGCACAGGGTGTTCCTGGTAGGGAATCCCTCCTATTTCATTGAGTGATCTCTTGGAAGAGGTTTGTACTTCATTCTACATCAGGCATTGGGGCCACTTATATTTTCCATCATCTCTAGAACATCTACCTTCAGGAATCACACAATTTTTGAAGATCTGTTTGGAAGGTGGAGGTTGTCTTCTGTATTTCAGCTGGAAAACCAGTGCAGTATTATTCCTATCACCTCGGGCTTGAAGATCAGCATTCCCAGGGCTTCATTTAATATTTTTCATCAGGCCAAGAGTTATTAACCTCCTAAAAGTAGTAATTCCATCCAGAATTATGTTTTTCATCATTGCATATCCAAAGGAGGAAGGAAGCTGCTAGCATTTCAACTAGTAATCCTATGAGGGATCATCCCCTCACATTTCCATCAGTATTTCCATTAGCCTCAATTCTATTACATCATATTTCAGCAGGCATAGAGCTTCTCTCTCTTGTATAGCATAGTATTTGTAGTAGTTGCATATTCAGTTGCTGCAACTTGAAGGAGGAAGAAGAGGAGACAAGATCTCAAGCTCCTAGCTTGTAGATATGAAGGAGGGATCATCCCTCAAAGCTCAGATCTATTTGTAGAACAAATTGCAACCATATTTTGATCAGATCTAGCTTCAGATCTGTATAACATAGTAATCAAAGGATCAAGCCCTAGGAGGGTGATTTTCCAAATTTGTAGATCTAGAAAATCCTTTCTCTGTTATCTTGGGTTCCCATCACATTGGCCAGATCTTGAATCTTGGCATCATCATAGCTCCTAAGCTCCCTAGATATGCATTTCCTTTTGCATCATTTTCATGTATATCAACAACAGAAGGGACAGTGTAGTATTACTTCTGTAAGCTCACCAGTTACGTAATGCCATTTGCAACACCATTGTAGGGTGATTCTAGGCCATCTCTTGGGCTAGATCTACTCATATTTTGTATATTGTGTAATTGATTCATATCCATATAATAAAATGGCTCAACTCCTTGGTATATTTTGATGTTGTATTTATATTTATTTTTTACTTAGTTGCAATTATTATATTGTGTTTAAGTATTAATGCATTCTCCCTTTTGGGACATTACAATGGTATCAAAGCATGATCTTTGGCTTAGCTTGTGGACACTTCATCTTTTGCATCAAAACAAGAAGTAGATAGATGATATCTATCATGAAGGAGGATTGTAATTTTTCTACTCCTCTCTTTAGATCCATGCAAGATCTCTACAACGAGGTCAATCAAATGAAGAGAGAAAGAAAAAGGAAGGATACAAGAAGAAGATTTGAAGGGAAAGGTCCAAGCACTTCCTATCAGCAGAAAAGGAAATCGGAGAATCATAGATCTCCTCATAGATCTACTATGCCCACTTTCTTTGAAAAAGGTGAGAGGTATAGAAATGAAGAAAGAAGATAACTTGAGACTCATAAGACTCTTAGGCTATATATTTAAGAGTACAAAGAACAGTCTAGAGCCTTCAAAGAGAGTCTAACTCTCCAAGAATTCTTTGAACTCAAATAAAAAAGAAGATCATATAGCAGCAATAGAGGGAAGAGGCACAATAGATTCTATTTGCCTACATTTTATGGATCTTCCTCAAGCACTGTTAAGGCTTGGAGGAAATATTTAGATACATTTCTCATGCTACATCTTGTGGCTGAAAAAGAGGTTGTCCAAATTGCAGCACTTCATCGTTTAGGTAAATCCAATGATTGGTGGTTTAGTCACATGGAGCATGAAAAGGTGACTAAATATTCAGATTTCTTTCACAAATTGAGGAAGAAGTTTGATGTGAAGAAAATAGAGATGTGCCACAAAGAGACATTTCCTAAGGAGACAAAGGAGAATGTCAATCTTGTCACTCTGGACAAGAGGTCACTACATTCACCACTAGCTGCAGAAGTACTTGCATCTAGAGAATAGATACTTGCAACCTTGCAAGATAGTCTTGAGCTCTTGACACAGAGAGTCTCATGCATGATTCAGGAGATGCATGAGGAAGAGGAGGAAGGTTCTAGCACTGGTACATTGATAGAAGAGCAACCATCTCTCTTACCAGTAGTTGGAGACACCATTTTCCTAGTTGGAGGAACTCTTGTGTTCTGTCAAGAGGTTCCCACATATCAGTTGATCCAAGGTATGCATACACATTCATCACCTATTGTTTCAGTAGATCTTATTGGAACTTATGGGGACATTCCTTCAGGGCCAATGCATAACCAAGGGTTAGAACAAAAAGCTAATTTGAAGCAAAAAACTATCACAACGCAGAGGACCCTTGATCTAATCAAGGAGGAGATGAGAAGCTATCTTAGTTTGTCATGGATGGACTACATTCAACCTTTTGAGTTGAAGTGTAGAGTTTCAGAAGAAGGGATGAGCATGATCCTATGTACAATGACTGGTTATGAGATCAGTATTATACCTTGCTTTGAGACAACATATGTATTACCCTGCAAATCTACAACGTTGTCACTTAATAACAGTAATAATGAAGGAGCCCCATTATTCTTGGAGCATTTTGAGGGTAGCTTCACCCATGAAGCAATGGGGGTTATGATGATAAATGTTAGACATATTGAGATGAAAAATCTTTTCTCCTTTCTTGATGACACTTTCTCAATGAGCATCTCACAACTCAAAGAGAGAATTCTACCTGCAGCAGAGCCAGAAACTGATTGGTTTTGGAAGGCCATGGATGAGAATAAGGTCTAATTAAGATATCTCATTGGAGGTGCACTTCAACATTTCATGAAGTGAAAAGTTCTTCATCAGTTTGAGGAGGTTGGTGTCTTACAATGGGAGGATACCAAGTTTTTGCATAATGAGATCCATCATCCACATTGGGATGAATGGCTAATAGTATGGAGCAAGGGGTTGCCCAGCCACTTGCAGATATATAACACAAGCCAGCAAGAAGCATGGCTGCGATGGTTGCTCTTGGGTGAGTATGGATACCACTCAATGAGTCATAATTTTCTGATTCATGCCTTGCACATCACTAGAAGAATGCAGAAGAATAAGGCATGGTTACTTTGGTTGTTGATGAGAGAGTTTGGACATCACATGATATATCTTATGTCCTTGTATTTACTCTTGTTTGCGATATGTATCATGTCTTTACATGTATTTCTTTTTGGGATGTATCTCATGTTCATGTATGTACTTGGGTTTGGGATAAAGTATAACTCTCACATGATGTGGCATAAGGGAGCTTGTTTGTATTATGAGACATCTCACATGTCCATTACTTTATTGTTGCTCCATGACTTGCATCATGATAATGCAAGAAGGCAGCAAGAATCCTTGTTGCTATGGTTACTATTGGGAGAGTATGGGCTGAATTATTGCCATACATTGTATGACATTGCTAGAGGATGGCAATAGGAGGCCTTACAGTGTTGGCTTCTGTTGGGTGATTATGGTCATTGTACATGGTAAAATGATGATGTGATGGGGCATCAAGATGCCTTATTGAGGTGGCTTCTTTTGAGAGAATATGGCCACTAAATTTGGTACAATGATGATGTGGTATGGAGGCAAGAGGCATTGCTGAGATGGATTCTTTTGAGAGAGTATGGCTCTCATATTCTCATTAATGTTGATTTGGCATGGCAGCAAGAAGCATTGTTGCAGTGGCTTTTGAGAGAGTATGGCTCTATTACTTGTTTTCATGATGATCTAGCATGGCAGTAGAAGGATTTGCTACGCTGGTTGTTATTAGGAGAATATGGTCTGACATTTTTTATGTTTCCCCATATGTATCTACTTCTTATTTTTCACTATAATGATGTGATGTTTGATTCCTACATAGCCAATGGGGCTAATGATGAGGGCATTGATAGATGTAATCTACTCTATGTATCATGGTTTGGAGAGATAATTCATGAGTTGGGACTTTCCACTTTGGGAATAAACCACTCCATCTTATGTATCTCATGTATAGAGGAGAACTTTGGTCATCATATGGTTGCCACTTGGAGGTTCATTGATGAGGAAGGGCATCTAACTTTTCAGTTGGAAGCCATTCTAGACATTATAGGGAGGCACCTTTGGGGCTGGACATGCATGACACAATTTGACAGATGGGAAGGCCTTCCACATGAGGATGTCATTTGGAGGGAGGATGTTTGTTGTAGCATCCAATTTTATAGTTTCTTGAGGAAAAGCAACATTTTACTAGGGAGGACTGTAATATTCCCAAATTTGCACATGATATTTGGAATATTAGAGTTCTTAATAAACCTACTTAATTAAGTAAATAAAAGGGTGGAGGGGCCCATAATCCTCAAGATGAATAAATATCCACTTTTTATGTGTGAATGTGGATTAATTAAGCCTAGATCTACATAATGAGGTAGTAGATCCACTACTAATGTGAAAGGAATTGGAGATCATGTCTCATTAATGAGATAGACCATGGATGTTGAAGTAGTCAACTAAGATCATGGAAGGCATTTAATGAAAGTGTTGGAAATACTGAGAGGGGGCCGGGGGGGGTGAATCAGTATTTCTTTCAATTAGAGCATTAGTTAATCTTCAATTATTATCAATGTTCGTACAATGATAGCAACAAACAAGAGAAACACAAATGCACATAGTTTTTAAGGTGGAAACCCACCTCAGGACAAAAACCACCTAATGATTTTCTAATAATTATTTTCAACTCCAATTGAAAATAAAGCTCCAAATTCCTAGAATCTAGAAAATCATTCTTCTCCAGCTCCCACTAGATGGATGCTCCAATGCCTGAGATTCTTCAGTAGTCACTGAACGGATGCCCCAACACCCAATGAGCTACAACTCACCCTAGCACCACCCTACCACCCTATAGAAGAATAAAAGAAGAATGGATTCCCGTACTAGGAAAAATGGTCCACTTTACAATGATATAGAATGATGTAGAAGAAGAATATCTACTAGACCATAACCCCAACTTTGATACAACCACCTAATGATGATCCTATACCTCCCAAAACTGCCTCTTCAACCCTTGGCAGATAGACACTAGTACAATTTGTACAATAATGTATTTACAATGACTAAGTACAATGATACCTTTACAATGATTGTATGCAGTGCTGCCCACTTGAAGACTTCATATGATGAACTTCTTGCTGTTGTTATGCACCTTGGCTGATTCTCTTGTCATGCTACCCTCTGCTGCACCTTGCTTTGCTTTTCTACCATAGAAATTCTGGTCCTTTACAACCCTTGACAACACATCATCTAGCTTTTTTTTTTTCCTTCTAGGAGCTCGATATTGAATCTGGTGTATCTCTGTTATTTCAGATCTTCAATATCTAATTTTTGGTCCTGTAGTATTCCTCTGAGTCATCTTTCCAATGCCACAGGTCTAACCCAATTTGGATTCTTCAAGAGAGATTTATACCCAATTTCTCACACTGCCCTAATTATGGACTGTTTAAATAGAGCGCACTTGTACGCCATGCCACGTGTCACTGTTTCTTCAGTTTTTTCTGAAATTGATAGAGAGAAAAGTAAAGAATATGAAATATCCGTTACCTTTTACAGAATTTAAATTTGATATTCAGAGAGAGAGTTATGATGAATTTACCAAGGTCAATTCTTTGAGATGAATTTTAGGAGCCTGCAGAAACCCTAACTTACACAGATCATATCTCCAAAAATAGTGTGCATCTTGATCTGAAATTTTTACTACAACTTCCTCCAGATTTCAGCTTCGCCTCATAAAAATTTCAGCTTCTAAACCTTCGTAGAAAAAATGTTAGAGCGAAAATTCCAAGATGACCTGTTTCAGATGGCCGAATCCCTTACATAAGGAGGAAATGAAAATCACAATTTATATGAATGCTTAAGTTGAGAGGGGCTTCAACAAGTGAACGTGGGAGGGATTTTAGGGGCATAAAAAATATTAATTATGACTTTTCAATGACCCATGCCCCAACCCCATGGGGTTTTAGCCCACTAACTCGGGGTACAAAATTCAAACATGAGTATCTCTCAAACCGTGAAGAATTACATGGCATGCCATATATCAACGGAAACATCTCGACAAGTAGAAACCATAAAAAGCATTACTGACCTAGAATATATTAATTTTGTAGGTCAAAATTCCCATGCAATAATGGGTTAGCCCCTGGTGCTGCTTGGGTTGACATAAATGACAACCGCTGATCAACAATCTCCCCCTTTGGAATTAATGGCAACACAAGCACTCCCCCTGCGATCATGACACCTCTTTCTACAAAATTCTCTCCCCCTTTGACATCAATGGAAAAGGGTAACTCCCCATGAAACAAAACCATCCTGCGGACCTGTACACACTTCCACTCGTACACACTTCCACTCATGCTAACACACAACCATCTTGCAGACCTCTACACACTTCCACTCCCCCTTTATATTCTGAAAAAGAAAAATATAATGAGAACTTGGGAGAATCCCAAGCTTCTGGCAAAGATATTCCAATGCTAGTGAATATTTAATATGTGATTCTTTTGGTGCTGCTTGGAATCTTGCCACTTGTCCAACTGCTTGCATAACATTTGGTTGGGAGGCTATTACATATAGAAGACTACTAATCATAGATTTGTACAACCTTTGATCCACATCCTTAGATGAGTCGTCAATGCTCAATTTGCAACCAAGTAAAGACATATCTAAATCACTTTGCACATTTGTAGCAAAATTCTTACTTAGTCGATCATCATTTCTACCCATTATTGTATCATCCTCTTTAGCTATTATACATGCTTTAGTTGCTTCATCCAGAACATATATGTCATTTGGAGCTCGACTTGCTGTAGCCAAAATTTCACCATACACGCCTTTCCTGATTTCACATTTCGTGGAGTTGAATAGTATTGTGTGTCCTTGATCACACATTTGTCCAACACTGAGCAGATTGTGATTCATGTTTTCAACCAATAGAACATTCTTGGCTAGAACATCTTTACTTCCAAGAGTGACAGTACCTAATCCTATAACATTTGAAGATCCATCATTTCCAAAGGACACAGTTCCACCCTTCTTCTCTTTCAGAGATACAAATTTATTTCTATCTCCAGTCATATGCGTTGAGCAACCGCTATCAACATACCACACATCTTTGTTCTTTTGAGCCTTGAGAGCGAGAGCACAATTATCATTCTTATTCTTCTTCCATGTTCATTCATTCTGTGTATTCGAAGATTCTTCTAGAGGATTTTCAAGTCTGCAGTCCTTGGCTATGTGTCCAAATTTTCGACATTTGTAACATTCAATATTATTTCTTAAATGTTCAAATCTATTGATATTTCACTGAGCCCTAGGAGGTTCATATTTGACAGATCTCCTAGAATTTTATTCGTTCCTAGGGTACATGCGACATTCTACAGCTTTATGACCAAATTTTCCACATGAATAATAGTAGCCATAAAAAATATGTTGGTACCTGGATGGAAATTTTCGTCGAGGAATTGTCTTCCAAGGTTGTTCTTGTGAATCTTGTCCAATGAATTCTACATGCATGTTAGATCTCATAGGTTCATTGTATCTTGTTGTAGAAGGTCTTGCTTCTTATTCTTTGTAACCGATGCCAGTTTTGTCGTTGTAAGATTGTTGATTGTTGATGAGTTCTTCCAGTGCCCTTGAGCTGTTGGCATAGTTTTGGATAGTTTTTTATTTCTTCACTTCCTCACATAGTAAGACTACTTTGGCTTCTAACTCTTCCCTTTCTTGGTTGATTTCTTCCAACTTCTTTTGAAGTGACTCTTCAATGCATTTGTGTTCTTCAACTTCAATTTTGAGACCTTGAACTTGTTCTTCAAGAGTTTTGGAACAAATCTTCTCTGCCTTGAGATCTTTTATAAGCTTGATTGCTTCCTCATAAAATTCGTCTACGGTCCATCCTTATTCTTCGTTGTTTGATACCTCTTTCTTATTGTGCTTGGCCATAAACAATACTCTCTCATTGGCTTCTTCTTCACTATCATTATCTTCATCGGATGATGAGCTATCTTCTTTAGAGAGAAAGTTCCTTTTGGATCCTTGCTTGTTGAATTTCTTAAAGCCTTTCTTTCTTTTTGAGCTGCCATTACTTTTGTTTGGACATTTTTCTACAAAATGCCCAACCTCATTATAGCTGAAACATATCAATGGAAGTTTACCTTTGAATTGTCCCTTTCCAATTTGTAGTTTTCTCGTGAAGTAAGCATATTGTTCATCTGAAAGACCTTCTTCATCATCTCCCTTTCTTCACACTTGCAGGTGCATGTCTTTTCAATTGAAGTTTTTTAATCCTTATTGGTTTTCTTAGACACAACGAACGCAGTTTCTAGATGTGAAGTACCCTCTTCTTCATCAAGTCTCATTTCATATGCTATGAGAACTCCATGTAATTCCTCTTTGCTGAGTTTGTCCAGATTTTCACTATATTCTAAGATCGATACCTTTGGGTTGTCTCCCTGGTAACGTTCTAAGAATCTTCCGTATAATAGTCTTCTCGTCAACTGGCTCTCCCAATCCTTCGAGAGTATTGGTTATTTCATCAACGTATTGAAAGTATGCAGCAATGTTGCAATCTTCTTTCATTTTGAGTTGCTCAAATTTTTCTCTATATATTTGAAGCTTTGCTTCTTTGACATTTGAGTCACCTACATATATATTCTCAAGCTTGTCCCATACATTTTTGGCAGTTTTACAACCCAACACCTTATGATAAGCAGATTCCACCTAGAAATTTTGAAATTTCTCGATAATTAGAATAAATTCTCAAACCAGGTTTGTTGGTATGCTTTGACAAGTCCACTGATAATAATATTCTTTGCTTTTGCATCATTTACCAAATTCTTCTTACCTTGTTCATCCGCGGTTGATGTAAATCCATTTTGAACAGTGTCCCATACTTCGTAACCTTGTGCCAAGAGATAGAATTCCATTCTTCCTTTCTAAAGTGCATAATTATTTTCATTGAATAGAGGTACACCATTCTTGGTATACTCCATGACCTCCTTCCAGCTATTAAACTGCTATTGAAGGAACCAAGCTCTGATACCAATTGTTGGAAATACTGAGAGAGGGGGTGGGGGGGTGGGTGAATCAATATTTATTTCAATTAGAGCATTAGTTAATATTCAATTATTATCAATGTTTGTACAATGATAGAAAAAAACAAGAGAAACACAAAATCACACATTTTTTAAGGTAGAAACCCACTCCAGGACAAAAACCACCTAATGATTTTCTAATAATTATTTTCAACTCCAATTGAAAATAAAGCTCCAACTTCCTAGAATCTAGAAAAGCATTCTTCTCCAACTCCCACTGGATGGACATTCCAATGCTCGAGATTCTTCAGTAGTCACTGAATGGATGCCCCAACACCCAATGAGCTACAACTCACCCTAGCACCACCCTAGAACCCTATACAAGAATAAAAGAAGAATGGACTCATGTACCAGGGAAAATGGTCCACTTTACAATGATATAGAATGATGTAGAAGAATAATATATACTAGACCATAACCCCAACTTTGATACAACCACCTAATGATGATCCTAGACCTCCCAACACTGCCTCTTCAACCCTTGGCAGATAGACACTAGTACAATTTGTACAATAATGTATTTACAATGACTAAGTACAATGATACCTTTACAATGACTGTATGCAGTGCTGCCCACTTGAAGACTTCATATGATGAACTTCTTACTGTTGTTATGCACCTTGGTTGTTGCTATTCTCATGCTACCCTCTGCTACACCTTGCATTGATTTTCTGCCGTAGAAAGTCTAGTCCTTTGCAACCCTTGACAACACATGATCTAGCTTTTTTTTTTTTCCTTCTAGGAGCTCGATATTGAATCTAGTGTATCTCTGTTATTTCAGATCTTCGATATTTGATTTTTGGTCCTATAGTATTCCTCTGAGTCATGTTTCCAATGCCACAGGTCTGACCCAATTTGGATTCTTCAATAGAGAGTTATACCCAATTTCTCACACTGCCCTAATTATGGACTGTTTCAACAGAGTGCACTTGTACGACATGCCACGTGTCACTATTTCTTCATTTGTTTCTGAAATTGATAGAGAAAAAATTACAGACTGTGCACTATCCGTTATTTTTTACAGAATTCCAATTCGATACTCAGAGAGAGAGTTATGATGAATTTACCAAGGTCACTTCTTTGAGATGAATTTCAGAAGCCTGCAGAAACCCTGAATTACATAGATCATATCTCCAAAAATATTGCGCACCTTGATCTGAAATTTTTACTGTAGCTTCCTTAGGATTTCAGCTTCGCCTCATAAAAATTTCAGCTTCTGAAACTTCGTAGAAAAAAGTTAGAGCGAAAATTCCAAGATGACCTGTTTCAGATGGCCGAATCCCTTGCATAAGGAGGAAATGAAGATCACAATTTATATGAATGCTTAAGTTGAGAGGGGCTTCAACAAGTGAACGTGGGAGGGATTTTAGGAGCATAAAAAATATTATTTATGAATTTTCAACTACCCATGCTCCATCCCCATGGGGTTTTAGCTCACTAACTGGGGGTACAAACTTCAAACATGAGTATCTCTCAAACCGTGAAGAATTACATGACATGCCATATATCAAAGGAAACATCTTGACAAGTAGAAACCATAAAAAAACATTATTGACCCAGAATATATTAATTTGGTAGGTCAAAATTCCCATGAAATAATGGGTTAGCCCCTGCTGCTGCTTGGGTTGACATCAATGACAACTGCTGATCAGCAGAAAGATCATAGAAAATTCATGATAAAGTGATGGATGAAGCTATGCAATTGATGCACACATGATGGAGAGGGTGTACAGTGCACCTAGACATGATGGATGACTTGGAGAGACAACGCAGTCAAACATGGAGGATCACGTCCTCATACACAACGCAGTTTAGATGAGGGCCGAGGCATGGGAAGGCTCATAAGCTATATAAAGGAGATGAAGGCAACAATGAAGGCATGCTATTGATTATATATTTTTAGTTCTGTTTAGATCTAGAATTTTCATATGACATTCCATGCTTTCTTGGATTGTTTAGAAAAGATTGCAAGTGTTGTTTAACACAGGGTGTTCCTGGTCGGGAATCCCTCCTCTTTCATTTAGTGATCTCTTGGAAGAGGGTTGTACTTCATTCTACATCAGACATTGATTCCACTTATATTTTCCATCATCTGTAGAACATATACCTTCAGGAATTACGCAATGTCTGAAGATAAGTTTGGAAGGTGGAGGTTGTCTTCAGTATTTCAGCTGGAGAACCAGTGTAGGATTATTCCTATCACCTTGGGCTTGAGTATCAGCATTCCCAGGGCTTCATTTCATATCTAGAATCAGGCCAAGAGTTATTGACCTCCTAACAATAGTAATTCCATCCATAATTACGTTGTCCATCATTGCAGATCCAAAGGAGGAAGGAATTTGCTAGCATTTCAACTAGTAATCCTGTGAGGGATCATCCCCTCACCTTGCCATCATTATTTCCATCATCTTGGGGTCTATTACAACATATTTCAGTAGGCATAGAGCCTCTATCTCTTGTACAATGCAATTTCTATAGTAGTTTCATATTTAGTTGCTGCAACTTGAAGGAGGAAGAAGAGGAAACAAGATCTCAAGCTCCTAGCTTATAGATTTGAAGGAGGGATCAGCCCTCAAAGCTCAGATCTGTTTGTAGAACAAATTGCAGCCATCTTTGGCTCAGATCTAGCTTCAGATCTATATAACCCAACAGTCAAAGGATCAAGCCCTAGGAGGGTGATTTTCCAAAGTTGTAGATCTGGAAAATCATTTCTGGGTTATCTTTGGTTCCCATCACATTAGCTAGATCTTGAATCTTAGCATCATTAGAGCTCCTAAGCTCCCTAGATCCGCATTTCCTTTTGCAGCATTTTCATGTATATCAGCAGTAGAAGGGACAACACAGTATTGCTTCTGTAAGCTCACCAGTTATGGAGTGCTAGTTGCAGCACTATTGTAGGGTGATTCTAGGCCCTCTCTTAGGCTAGATCTACTCATATTTTGTACATTGTGTAACTGTAATAATACAAAATGAAAAAGACATGAATATAGAACATATGCACAATTCCAACTACGGTAAAATAGGAATTAAACATGTAGAACTAGGAAAATGTCGAAATACATCAAAACATCATAAATATGGGCAAAAAATAGTTGAGCCATATCATTATATATCAACATCAAATGAAAGTACATAGAGCTCCAAAAGGAATGTACTCAGGCCATAAGATGGCTGAAATACACCAAAGAAACCAAGCACTGGAAATGTGTGCTGCTGTTGTTGGAAACTATTGTTATTATGAAGAAGAACCATGTGTGGAAGGCTGTTAGATTGCTCATAATGATCCGCACTTTTAACCAAGGATTCGACTCAACAATCCCAGAAAAACCTAGAAATGGTTTGGCCAGATTTTAAGTTTGGATTTTCGGCCTTTTTTGAGTTACTCATTGCATTTCTGCTTCCTTACTTACGCACTCCCTAGGAATGACTACTAATATGGGGATGAAGGAATGATCTATCAACTGAAACAACACTAAATCAACTCAATAGGTGAAGGGCTGGTGCCCTTACTGGAAAATAAGCTGAAAATTTGGAAATTTCTCTCCTCCACTGCTACACCCCTGCAACACAACCCAACTCTAAACAGAACTGTGTTGTACATGAGACTAAATCTTGGCCAAATGCCTAATTATGGAAGTATAGTGCAAAATTCTCCAAGACTCCTCAATGGAATAGGTGGGATTCTCCATCAGGAACACCATGCGCTAAACAACACATGCAATCTTAGCTAAATAGCTGAAGAAAGCTATATGTCTAAACAAACCATATATCAAAATATAAAATATACCAATATGAATAATATGGCTACCATCCTCTTCCTTTTATAAGATATGAGCTTATAAACCCTAAGCCCCATCCATTAATGACACTCATGGAAAATTTTAGGGGCTAATATTCGCAGGTGGGCTAATTTTCCATGGTTTTTCCAAAAAAAAGATTTGCCAATTTCCATTTTTTTTATAAAAATGATTCGCCCAAATTTTACAGTATAAAATTATTTTACGTTGAAAATTGCCAAAATTATATAGACAATATATATATAATATAATTTTTATTTGAATAATTCTATAAATACATCAATAGACATTTTATAGTTTGCATATTAGGGACTAGTGAGATTCACCAATTTTTTAAACTTCAAGATAATTTTCCATCTTTAAAATTATCCCTGATGACACTACTTCCATGCAATGTGTCTCCATCCAAAAATACATTGTCCCTCCACTAATGTCCACTCCTCCATGAAAGCGCTGTTGATTTGGTCAAAGTTGACCCAGTCCACACGTTTTAGCCCCTATTCACACCTTAGGGTCCTTAATTGAGCTAGAAAGATAATACACTTTCACATTAGAAGTGGTTTTATTAACATTAAATATATTTATGGGTCTCCCTGCCCACTTATTCACCTATCTAAGTGACAAAGCAAAACTTTAATATTCCAATTAGTTGTAGGCTAATTTAGGAATATTACAGTCCTCCCCTCCCAAATGTTGCTTGTCCTCAAACAACTGTAAGGATCGAACTGAAGAGCCTCTCCTCTTCCTCCTGTAGCATCTTCATGTGATAAGCTCCTCCAATGAAAAAGATGTTGTCTCATCAATAAGTCTCCAAGTTGCTCCTCCCAAGTGTATAAGTATGCCTTTGGTGAAAAATCCAAATGGCTCTCATCATGAACAAGTGGAATATCCATGGAAGCAACTATGTGTGGTCTAGAGGCCTTCTTGAGGCATGGAATCTGAAATATATTGGGAACTATTATTCCCATGTGAAGCCTCCACACCCAAGCTATCATCCGTAAAAAAGTGAGTTACCCTCCAACATGGAAACTCATGAAACATCTCCTCCACCTTAGGCTCCTGCAAAGAACGTGGGCTATCTAGCTGAATATGATGGATCAAATTGTCCATCCCACACCATCTCTCTCTCCACTTATGATAAGTGTAGAGCTGCTGCTGAACTTGGACTGTAATAATGTTTCCTTCAAGAGGCAAAAAGGAAGTTGGATCCTCAAAGATCCACTCTTTGGTTCTTGCCCAGATCATCCCATGTAAAATGAATATGACATTATCATCATATGGCATCCAAATGAGAAAAGTACTGAAGGTTTTATATAGTTTTGGAAGGTATCAACAGTTTCCCAAGTCATCACAGTGCAGTTTTACCACCTGCAGTTTCAGAATATGATGTGGCAAGTTGTCTTCAAACAATTTTCTTGTTGTGCATGTCATCTCATCTACTAGTAAATAGTACCTGGAATTGTATGTCAACTGAGCATACAGGAAATAGTACAACACTTTCCCAAAGCCATACAAGAAATGGCTATCTTCATCATAGATTTTGGTCCAAAAATGACCATGAAGCCCAAATAGAGGCTTGTGGAGAAATTCATTGTATAGAGATGGTAAGAGAATGAAAATAATGTGTTAGATGATCAATAAATGAAAAACATATTTCTTACCATGCACTGAGAGTAAAATGATAACACGGTGTGAGAATGAGCCCTCCATAGTGGTATGACATATCTCCATGGCAAGGAATGAACCATGTGTTGTATGCAAGGCATTCTCCTTATACTTGGGGATCCAAGTTAAGAAGATCATATCATGGTAAGAGATCTCCCCATCCACTACTCCATCACTCTCATATTCTACTTTTTCATCAAGTGCATCATATGTGAAGTGATCCTGGGAATACTCCATCAACAAATCCAAGCTCCCATGTGACAACGCTATTGGCTTTTGTGATAAGGCTCTTATCATCTCATAGCTCCATCCTTTGACATACCACCTGCCAAAGCCATCAATCGTAATGGTGCTATATATGGGAGATTCCTTCCAAAGTGGAAGTACCTCCTGATCCTCCAAGGCTAAGTAGTAGCCTCTTTGCGTCATGATAGTGCAATCACCTACTCATGCAACATTATGCAAAGTATGGAAGGAAATCAGTGCATATCCTCCCAAGGAAAACCAAAGAAACAACAACTCTTGTTGCCTCCCCACACGATCACCATATAAACTATGGAGCAACAACATGATGGTTGACATGAAAGATATCACATCACCCCAATATACCCAAACTCGTTGTTGCCATATGATGTAAGTGCCATGCCAAGTTCCATCCACCAACCTACTCTTTGAAATAGAATGTGTCATCTGATGACCAAAATCTTTCAAGAGTAACCAATGCAGTCTTGTCTCCTGCTGCTTAGTGTCATAAATCTACAAGTAGCTTCCCAACCTCTTTCTCATAAACATCACCCATCCAACCTATGGTGAGTATCTAACATTATGCTCAAAATAGGTATCCCTCCAGTGGAGAATACCATTCTCCCAAATCATATTTCTATTTTTGCATTTCACGGGATGTTGAAATGCAATCTCTTGGAGATATCCAAATGATGATCACTCATAAATGACCATTTTAACCTCATAAGGATCCAAATAAGTGGTAGGAAAAAGCTTCTCATCAAAATGTGAAGTGCTCATCAAGATGTGTCTATCATAATAATGGAAGATGTCATCCCTCATAAGGTGCCCTCTATCAACCCTCTGTCTATCCTCTGCTATACATTTAGAAAGGTCATTGGAATGCTCCAATAATGGTTGGGCTCCCAACTCATCACTGCTACTCAATGATAGCACTTATGATCTCCATAATGGTGCATCTGCTGTCTTAATATCATACTCAATATTGAACACATAGTTCTGCATGGCATGGTTCAGGACAATACTCATCCCATCCTCCAAGAATATACACTCCAACCCCAAGAGTTGTGTGTAGCTGAACAATGATACACTTGGATGACTGCATATCTCCTCCTTGAACAAATCAAGGCTACTCAGTGCAATGATAGTCTGTTGCTCGATATCAGCAAAGTACTTTGATCCTAGGTCATGCAGTATTACATTCCCACAATCCTCCATATGATGTGTTGAAATAATAGAAAGTGGAAACATGTGCATACCTTGGTAAAGATTGGGAACATATTATGCTACTACAAGGGTTCCTCCTTCCAGTGTAATGGCTTCCCAAACTATTGATGATGATGGCTTCTCTTATATGGATGCATCAGCGCTGGTACAAGTCTCCTCCTCCTCATGCATCTCCATAATAGTGTATGGGACTCTAACTGTCAAGAGATCAAGACCACTTTGCAAATGTTCAAGCATTCTTTCTCCTGATGCAAGTGCTCATGCAACAAGTGGTGGTGAAGGCCTCTTCTCCTCTCATTCTTCTTGTCAAACTTCTTGATCAACCTTTGAGTAAAATCTTCATATGTAGTCACTCTTGCATGACGCAAATGACTGAACCACCAAATGTTTGCTTCACCCTCAAGGTGCAGCGCTGCAATATCAACAAATTCTTCCTCTACTACTGGATGTAGCAAGAAAAATGCATCCAACCTCATTCCTGAAGCTCTTGTTGTGCATGAGGATGACCCATCAAAGGTAGACAATAAAAATATATTACCCTTTATTCTTCTATTGATGCAAGGTCTTATTTCTTATTTGAGCTGAATGAACCATGGGAGATTTAGATTCTCCTTGAAAAATCTAGGTTGAGACTTATATTCTGCAAGATACTCACTTAGAATCTCATGATCTAATTGTCCTCCATATCCATGCCTTTTGTCTTCTTCTTAAAAAGGAAAGAGCATAGCATGTTTCTTTGAAGCTTTATGCAATACTGGATCTGCTTTATGTTGATAGGAAGTACATGGACCTTCCTCATCTTGAAACCCTAGTGTGGTTTCATGGATTTTCTCCATTTTTCTTTGCTTGACCTCCTTGTTGAGGTCCCTCTTAGATCTGAAAAGAGATGAGATAAAACTCATTCTCTTCATCATTCTGATCTCTTTCTCCTTCTTCTTAATCTTCTGATAACATAATGGCTGAGATCCACAGGCTGAGCCAAGATTATGCTCTGACGCCACTGTAAAATTTCAAAATGGAAAAGACATGAATATAGAACATATGCACAATTCCAACTATGGTAAAATAGGAATTAAACATGTAGAATTGGAAAAATGTCAAAATAAATCAAAACATCATAAATATGGGCAGAAAATAGTTGAGCCATATCATTATATATCAACATCAAAAGAAAGTACATAATGCTCCAAAAGGAATGCACTCAAGCCACAAGATGGCTGAAACACACCAAAGAAACCAAGCACTGGAAATGTGTGCTGCTACTACTGCTGATGCTGTAAACTATTTTTATTATGAATAAGAACCATGTGTGGAAGGCTTTTATATTGCTCAGAATGATCGGCATTTTTAACCATGGATTATACTCAAAAAACCCAGAAAAACCCTGAAATGGTTTGGCCAAATTTCAAGTTTCGAGTTTTCGCCTTTTTTGAGTTGCCCATTGCATTTCTGCTGCCTGACTTACGCAGTCCCTGGGAAAGAATATTGATATGGGGCTGAAGGAATGATATATCAACTGCAACAACACCCAATCAACTCAATAGGTGAAGGGTTGGTCCCCTCACTAGAAATAAGCTAAAAAATTGGATATTTCTCTCCTCCACTGCTACACCCCTGCAACACAACCCAAATCTAAACATAACTTCGTTGTACATGAGACTGACGCTTGGAAAAATGATTGATTGTGGAAGTATAGTGCAAACTAATCCAAGAACTCCTCAATGGAAGAGGTGGGATTCCCGATCAGGAACACCCTGTGCTAAACAACACATGAAATCTTATCTAAACAAATGAAGAAAGCTATATGTCTAAACGGACCATATATCAAAATATAAAATATACCAAGATGAATAATATGGCTGCCATCCTCTTAATTTTATAAGATATGAGCTTTTAAATGCTAAGCACCATCCATTAATGACACTACTTCCATGCAATGTGTCTCCATATAAAACTACGTTATCCCTCCATTCATGTCCACTCCTCCATGACAACGATGTTGATTTGGTCAAAGTTGACCCAGTCCACATGTTTTAGCCCCTATTCACATCTTAGGGTGCTTTATTAAGCTAAAAATATGATCCGCTTTCACATGAGAAGTGGTTTTATTAAAAGTAAAGATATTTATGGGTCTCCCTACCCACTTATTCACCTATCTAAGTGACAAAACAAAACTTTAATATTCCAATTATATGTAGGCTAATTTAGGAATATTACAGTAACTGATTCATATCCATATAATAAAATGGCTCAGCTTCTCTGTATATTCTGATGTTGTCTTTAGATTTATTGTTTAATTAGTTGCAATTCTTATATTTTGTTTAAGTATTACTGCATTCTCCCTTTTGGGATATTACAGTTGTAGCATTCTTCCCAATATCATAGAAAAAGGCCTACACTGCCCATGAAGTAAGGCCCGTTCTTGAATATTTTCTTCCGATATTCGAGATCTTCAAATATGATAGTGAATAAAACCTTCGCTAAGATTCAAAGTTCAAATTTCCCTCGTGGAGCCCATTTGCATTGGATCGAGACGAGTACATCTTGGTCTTTGGGTCAGGTCCCTCAAAATTTGAAAATTATTGCATGATATTTCATATATTTCCACACCTTTTCCAATGCATTATTTGGAATGAAAAATTTGTGATTGATGGTGCCTTTCATTAGGCAGTGGCTACATCCTTCTTTCGCTTGCCATTGTTCCCCCATTATAGGGGTTTCCACAACAGAATAAGATCCTCTCAGTACATTGGTGGAGCGGCCCTCGATAAAAGGAGTGTGGTTCACTACATCTCAGAAGGATTGGGGCCCCTCACACCGTGACGAGGGGCCTGTCATCGTCTTGATCACTTTCCCACCGGTATTGCGAGGAGATATGCAAGGTAGCCGCACGGTTAGTGCAGGGTCTACAATCTTTTGGCATTGTCAACTGGAGCGATCAACATTAAACACTAACAAAGTTTTTTTGCTCTGTCCACCAACCATATTAAATGAATACATTATTGTAATAAAGTACTACTGCAATTTATTCAACCATCATGGAGAAATTCTTTTATTGTTACATATGTAACAACCGATCCAATGGAGATGACTATAACATGGAACTAGTTACAACCGTCCACTTCAATAATCATCATCACCAGCACTCCTTCATCAGTATCAATTAAATCACCCCCCGGTATGTCATTCAAAAAGAATATTTTTTATTTATTTATTGAGCAATTATGGCGGTTAATACGTCATTTTATTCTGATGACTAAGGACGACCTTTGCATTTAAGTTGGGTGAGGGGAATAAATCATTTTTTGATTCGTGACATAACCTGATTTGAAGTGACATTACTTGTTAATCATTACAACTTTTCATGGTTGATCATCTCATTAGTTCAAACCGTATCCAAGTCATATTTTCATACCTTTTAATTAATGATGATATGATAACCCACACTGCACATTTTCTCAACTTGATATCCTTTTCTATCGCCTTGATATCCACCCCGAAGTAGCTCTGTACCCTCATTGCACATATTTTCCAATAATTGTGATGACAAGGAGATGAAAGTTCATAGTGATTTTTTGTATGAATTAGTGAAGGGTCTGTAAAGCAAAGGATGGGAGGAGCAGTAATAAGATATGAACTAGATTCCATCGAGGCTTTGGAAAAATGGCTAGAAGCATATAAATTTTTTTAGAGAAGTGGGATAGATCGATATTTTCCAGCGACTCGGGGAGTTGAATGAGAGTATTTCTTTGGAATTTTCTTGAAAAATGAATAGGAATCACACAAAGTTCAAATGCCTAGGACTACAGATTACAGAGGAAGTGATTTCCAGAGTAACAACACTTCGGACCGAAAGGAAGAGGTGGTTCAATCGGAAATTTAGTGACATATCCGTTAAAGTTTAATTTTTTCAAGGAGAAGAATAGTTGGTCAAGAAGGGAAGAGGAATCGATCTCCTTTCCCTTCCTAAACCATGGAACGTTGTTTCACTATTCATTATTAAGTAAATTACATGTGAGAAACGCTCGACCAACTATAATTTTCCATTGCCAAGCCATCTTAAGCATGGGAAACTAGTTAATCTGCCCCATTTTTATTGGAAAATTTGAAACATGTGGTTGCCTTGGTAAAGGTAGCCTCGCATCCAAAGAGTTTCATTACCAGTCACAACCTCATAAAAGAAATCATAATGGACGCTCTGGAGTAGAAAGGAAGAAATTGGGAAGATTTTATTAGTGAAGGAACAAAAACTCCATGAAAGAGACAAGTTGAAACTTCTATGGATGCCTTGGGGGAAATTGATACAACTAATAATAAGGGACAATATTCATGAATTAGAGTTAAGAATAGGTCACTTTGGAAACTCGTGGGTGGTAGAAAACAGAAGAAAAGGGTTAATTTTGATACTCAAACAGAACCCTCGCCATCGTCTAAGAGGAAACCAGGGAAGAAAAAAGAACATAAGAGGAAGAAAGAAGAGATAAAGAAGCTGAAGAAGAGGAACCAAACTAATCGGGAAGAAACTTCTTAATTAGGTAAGGATGATACCTGGAATTTTCCACTTAAAATTAAAAAACTAGAATAAGAAAATAAGGAATTAAAGTAGTAATTTGGAAGTAGAAAAATTAAAGCAAAGGTTTTGAGCCTCGATACATTGACTGAGGCTATTGATAAAACCAGATCAAAAACCACACATGGACCTTTATGTATAGCATGTGTTGAGGGTTTCACAACAATAGGATACACAATTTTCATTGTAGAGACCATCTCACAAGAAACCCCAAAAAAACCATGGTAGGTTGACACACAAAAACTCGTTGATGATGTTTCTGATACATAAGAGCCAATATTTGAAGCAAAGAACCCCATGGATTTTAACCTAGAAACCGATACACTACAACCTATCAAAGATGTTGCTGATACACAAGAACCAATAGTTGAGACAAAGGTTTCTAAGGAAGAGAAATCAAGAGTTATTCCACAAGAACCTATCAACAAAGTTTTTGATACACAAGAACCAACAGTTGAGGAAGAGAAACTCAAAGCACGAGATTTGTTACACCCTCTACTATTATTGAACATGAAACAACATTGGAACCTAAAGTAGGGTGGAATTCAAAAATACTTCTGTTGATATCAGAATTGGATAATTGGAAGCAAATAACACTTTCCCCGAAAAGGGAATCATTTATTTGGAAGAACATCAGAAGGATACCCATGCCCTTAAATATCAGTGGGGTGAGTAATTTTTGATGGAAGAGATGATAAAGTGGGAAACGAGGAAAGATAAGATGGAAAAGGAAGAAAAATTACAACAAATACAACAAGAGGTCAAGGAATTGAATGAAGAGAAACATAAAATGTATGAGTTAGCCCTAAATATTTTAGGTTCTAGGCCACCATCTTCGTGTTACCCAATCTTCTTGTGGGATAAATTTTATCTTTTCCAGTTGAAAGCTATCCATGAAAACGGACCCTATAGGAGAATTTCCACTAGAAAGTTTTTGGATGTATTTTTCTCATGCGATTTCTATGAGCAGAGTCTGTTATGTAAACTATTTATGAGTGATATAGTTGGTGAGCATGCTATTTTTCAAATGACTGCACAACGTTTCCCCTGTGTTGGAGATTTTCATATACGAGCCTTTATATCTTTCATGAGACATCAAATTTATTGGCACCTCACCATAAAATCATCGATTATGAATGAAGAAATGGAAACCATGAACATAATACCAAAAATCGGTATGGCTGCTGCTATGAGGCGTAAATTCAAAAAGTTTCTCAGTAAACCTGAAATTGTAGAAAAACTGTCCCTCTATAGGAGAAGGATTATTTGGTTTCGCCTTAATATTATTAACAACTAAAAAGTAAAGCATTATTTGGAAGTATGAAGTAATGGGAAACTTGCGGTGCAACACTGCAAGCAAAGGATCCCTTTGGGTGCCCCAATTTCATAATAATTGTTACTTGAGTCCTTGAGTATGTACGAATTTCCAGAATAATGAGAGATTTCTAGATAGGGCTGAAATTCAAGTTTCCTCTTATCTGGCTCTCGGTTGAGAAATACCAGCCTTACTTCCACCTGGGCAAGCATAATGAACGTTCATGGGCACATCAACTCATATCTACCCAGGGGTATAGGAAAGAAGATGAAGACAATGTTGACGCCTATGATTTTAAAAAACTACATGCTAGTTTCCCAATGGATAAGGACCTTGAAAATTCTGAAGAATATGCATGAAGACATGTGGTGGCTTCAGTTGGGGGGTGATGTTGGGTGCAATATTTGAGGATATTTCAGGCATCATTTTCCCCAATTTTGGAAAATTTCCCTTATAAAAAATATAATTTTTGTAGTACAATTTCACTCCCTCTGATTAAGAAGCATTTTTTATCTTTGACGTATTATAATGTTATTTTCTGCTAAGTATTGAACGAAACAATTCTTTCTTTGGGATGACTAACTAGGGTATCTTTGGAAGAATTATTTTCAATTTTTTTCTTTCAAGTGTTGCCATAATTACTGAGAGCCATGGGTGAACAATTGTTTTTGTTACTTGTTGTTACACGGTGTGAGGTGCTGTTACTCGTTGTTACACCCTCAGTTTTCAATTTTCTGTTGTTACACCATGAAGTTTCCATTACAATGCGAATTGTCAAGACTGGAGTCACCATTTTCAAAGATAGTTGTCAAGGGCCGCATGAAGTATTTCCATGAAGACAGTGAAGAAGATCTGATTAGTTACAATTGCATCTAAACAAGAGTGGCATAACCATAAAAAAATTATTAAAAGAAGTTTGTAACAATTTCTATATTTTTATTATTTCTATTAGGTTAATCAGAAAGAGAATTTCCATATTATCATGACTGATTCATTTCAGTAATTTTGGGGCTTTGTAAATACTTTATAAAAAGAGATTAGTGTCTCGAGGGGATGGGGACAGACAACAGAGATAATATCGACATTATGAACTCATACTCTTCAACTATTTTAATACAAGCATATATCTAGTGATGTTACAACAATTTATGTGCTGAATTCTTAAATAATTTTCATTTTAATCCTGCATCCTGCTAGAGAGGAAGCACCCTCCTCTTTAGCAGTGATCAAAATTATAATAGGATATTTGTTTTCATGTGTTAGTGTGGATTTCTTATGACTATTGCACACATTTTATTGTAGAATATATACACTTCCACTTTCAGATTTATTGTGCATAGTTACACATGTTAATCAATTCTATGCTATTTAATTGTTGTTACATATTTATCTAATAATATATGGCACATATATCTTTATTATGAAGTTCTTATGAAGTGTGGATTATTCATTGACGAGTGTGTTTCATTCCTGCAAGTTTGTATTTCCATTCTGCAATAGTGATTTAATTTCTGCAAGTGTGTTCAACACCATTTTCTCTATTTTACCTAGTTCTTACATGTATCGACCTAGATAGTGCAGACGTATTTGAAATAAAAATACCTACCCTGTTGGTAATTAATAATTGTGGTTTAGTTACTTTAGGAGTGATAAAATCACACAAACATTACCAGATAATAAGCACTTATGAGAGGAATGGGGAGAGGACGTACTAAACTATCCAAACATGGGCTATGCGCCTTACAATGAATTCCTTATTGACTCATAAACCCAAGAAAGTGATTGTAAACCTCTCATTCATGAAGTAGTGCTCATGAGTAGAGGAAATTTAGCTTTGTGATTCTAGGTTTTTGAGTTTAGAGTATTATAGTGACCAGAGACATTAGATAAAAAAAATATTTGATTGTTGTGAATGAAAAATGATTGTAATACAAAGACTTGTAAAACTGAGATTTGAAGCTAGACAAACAAAGTCCAATATTGAATTGTGTTAGATAAGGATACCAAAGAGAGATCCCTGTTTTTGAATAAGGTAGTCTAAAAAGAACTAAATCATTTAGTTGTATTTTTCCACAGGAAGCACTAGAATAAAGAGAATCTTAGAGATTGTAGAAAGTGGGAAGGGATTTCCTTCTATGTTGTAAAGACCCTTAGTGGCCATATTATTTTGTTTGATGAGCCCAATCTTAGTGCTTGCATAGTGGCATCCTTGTTTCCTAGAAAATGAAAGAAATTTTCATTCATACACTATACACTAAAATAAAATCTTGGTTGTTATTCACTAAGTGAAGCATCCATTAAACATCAGATATGGTTGGGGGTGGCTAGTTGTAAGAAATTTTTAGTGTTGTCTTTCCTACGATTTTAAGTGTATTCCGTTCTTGTGAATGAATTATAAATTTTCCTCTATATTCATAATTAATATTGTTTTGGATTCATTTTGTATGTGTGCAATGGTATGTTGAGAGTTGTATGGTTGTAATGAATATGCATAATGCGTGATTAGTGTGTTAAGTAGTTAACATAATTGGCCTGAATGTTGAAATACATTTTGTTATAAATATGAAAGTTTTGTGAGATGGGATCCTTTCATCCATGATAAATGAGATCATTATGTGGGTAATGTGCATGAATTCATAGGTTATTCTTGGATGTGTTTGATTATGTTATATTTACATGCATGTTTGTAATCATTTATGAAATTTTGTGATGTATGGTGTGTTTCCAAAGGACAAGGACAGATAGGTTGGTGGTCTTATCTATTATTAATATTTTGGTGAATAAAAAAGCTCAGGGTGCCCTGGATAGGCCAAAGGAGCCTCTTCCTTGTTGTGAGGATTAAAAGGGTTTGTTAACGATGGCACCGAAAGCAAGAGTAGAAGCCATAACGAGGAAGGAGATATTTAAGAGAAAATAACGTCTAATGTCTAGTATGGAAGAGTTCACCAAATAAATACTAAGCTAAATTAAATCATAAGGAAGAACTTAAGTAGTTCATGGATCTCTAGTTTAAGTCTTATATTTGGCAAAAAAAAAAACTTTGTTGAAATTTGGTTACCGGAGCACAGGTGGTTCCCTAAGGCTTCGATCTTTGGCCTAGGGAAAAGTGTCCAAAAGAATTTAATTTTTCTCCTAAAGTGACTTTATAAAGTTATAAAGTCAAATCTAATTTAAAAATGACTTTAAGTGATAAAGTTACTAAAGTCTAATTTTAAAGTGACTTTAATAAAGTCAATGCGAAATTAGAAAGGAAAAGTGACTTTGGAAATAAATGACTAAGTGGGTCTTTATTAAAGTGGGGTGAATTAAAAAATAGAAAGTGAGATTTAAATGAGCATTTAATCTCAGCCCTAGATTTAAATCTATCTCAGCCATTAGATTTAGGGATTCCCCAAAAGTCACTTAGGTTTAGGTTAAAGGAAGAAAAGGAGGGAAAAGGTCATTCATTCTTTCATGAGCAGATTGAGAGAGGAGGAGGAAGAGAGCTGGAGAAATTTTTATGGTTTGAGCTTGAGAAGGTGAAGGAGAGGTAAATTCAGCAGTCCGTACAGCAATAAGGGGCTGCACATTTTTGAGGCAGCAAGAGGCTGCATGAATTTCGAGGCAGCAAGGCCGTACAACAGCATAGATTCCGAGGCAGTAGTCCATACAACAACTTGAGGCACGTTTTTCTAGGAGAGGGACAACACAGAAATCGAGGAAAAGGTACTGTTATCACCCAAAAATTCTCAAAATATCATTGTGTCAACTATGTTTTTGATCATGGTCTCAAATAGGTCTTAAAGTCATTTTAATTTTTGGTTAAGGGTAGGTCATAGTTTTTATAATTTTAAAAGTCATCATTTAAGTTCAAATAAAGTCCTTCCAGGTCCATTCCATGATCAAATACTCATATTTTCCATTTGTGAGTCATTTCCTAAAGCTTCATATCAAAACTTGTCAAATTAGCCAAGAAAACTTACTTTCGTAGCACAACTAGTTCAAAAAAGCTGATTTGCGCTACAAAACTACTGAAAGTCATGAAGAAAAAACTTTGTTTTCATTTTTAGTAGTCAAATTCCAAGGGGGTTTTTGGGCAACTGAAAACACATGTTTGAAAATTGAAAGAGGTTTTGCTTCCTAACATACCTAACTACAAAAACCTCTCTGGTTTCATCAAATTCATTAGGAGGTGGTAGCCATTGATAAATTAAAATGCACTACGAAACTGTTGTTACAAAATGTCCTGTACATGATTGTTTAGTTGTAAATTTCAGGATCAGTTTCTAACCACATGCAAAATTATTTTGGAATTATGGAAGAGATTTTTCTTTATCAAATCCCTAGCTAAAATAACCTCTCTCACTTTTCTCACAAGTGTTATCAATTTTGAGAGACAAGGCTTTCTTTGAAGCCCTATTTTCAGAAAACAGAGTTTTCCTGTTGTATGCATGTTGTTCAAAGATAGCTTCTGGACATCAGGATAGGTATTTCAAAAAACCAAGAGATGTTTTTATTCAAGATAGAATGGAATACACAAGCCTCCTTCAATTTCTCAAGATATATCAAGGATGAAGAGATATAGGCTCTGTCCCAAGACCTAATGTTTAGGAAAAAAACAATAATAATTTGCAAATGGAAAGCTTTTTCACCCTTTCCTTATCAATTTTTGAAGGGAAGTTTTGTGTGTTTTGACCTAAAACTTATAGGAAAGAAATGTAAAGTGAAGATGAAAACCATCCTGAAGGAAATAATCCAAAACATTGAAGGAAAATGAGTTAAAACGCTACGCTAGGAAAAGTGCTACGAAACTATGATGCTTTCGTAGCGCAGGTTTATTTTCAATCTTTTGCATAATTCGAAGTTAAATATTGTATAGTTGGCACATGGAGATGATTGTAGGCATACATTTTAATTCTTGAGAGCAAATGGCATCTAGAAAATGGTTCATAAATGGTCAGAATGTCCCAAGGAGTCAAAGAAAATCAAAGGCCTAAAAAACAGGAAGAAATGTTTCCTAGGTTTTAGGGGAACAACATCATCAACCTCATGGTCTCAACAACTTGAAGGACATCATCATAATTCAAACCTATCAAAATTTAAGTGAAACATAATGTAATTAAGTCAAGATAAGGTTGTTAGGAGTTGAGTCAAACAATTTTAGTCCTATTTGAAATAGGATTGCTCATTAGGTAGTAGCTGTCATTTTGTAATAAAGACTATGTTTTTAGTTAGGAAAGGTGTAAAGCAATAGGATTTAGAGGTATCTAGTGGAGGATAAGCTTATCCTACGTGGTAAGATGTCTATGAAAGGCCAAGAGGTTGAATTAGAAAAGGGTTGGAGACTTGGTAAAAGCTGCTACTTTATGTAATTGATTGTGATCACTAATGCAGAGAAGTTTTTCTCCTTGACAGACCTAAGATTCTCATGGGGTTTTAATGCTTTATTGATCTACCTATTATGTTTATATACTTGAAGTAGATCTCATTGCTATTAATCAAAATTCATAACCCTATGCTCTGACTTCCTTTAGTAATGAGATGACTATGTTTTTCTGTTTTTTATGAGTGAATTGCCTTTGAACCACTAGCAGTAGATTTCATTGCTATTACTCAGAATTCATAACTCTCTATGCTCTGAATTCCTTTAGTAATGAAATTACTGCGTTGACCTATGTTCTTGAGTGAATTGTCTTTGTTTAAGACCCCTGTTTGCCTTAGATTCCATGTCAAGAAACCTTGCCACTGAACCTACTAATTTGTTGACTCCATAAGCCCAATGGTAGTATTAGCCTTCATCTTTTCAACCTACAAATATAAAAAATCAATACTTAATTCATAGAGTTAGCCACCTATCTATATATTTATTCCATATCATTAACCTTTGAGAGATCCCTCTTAGGCTGAGGAGGCCAAGCCTCAGTCAAAAGATTGGTTCGAAATAGTTACACTGAAGTTGTCTGATCAACAGCCAATCAGGTACGATTTTGGTGATAACATTTTGGTGTGTTTGTCGGGAGTCTGAAGATATACATCTCCCGAAAATTATGAAGCTGAAATCTTGAAGGTAGCAAGAGCTCAGAATCTATTCAAGGCTACAACTACCTTGGCGACTCCATTGTTGAAGAATTCAAAATTTTCATAGATTCAAGGTGACTCCACTGCTTGAAGATCAATAGCTTGATGAAGTTTCAAGATGAGTTCCATGGCAAGAATAAATGCTAGGTATGCTCCTATGAATCAGTCTAATATCCCTGGTTTTCCAAATCCTACGCCAAAGGTTGAATGGTTAGATGATCTTCCAATATTTAAAGATGAAAAGAAAGACAATGCTGCTCTTCATTTGGTTAGATTCCATATGCATGTACATAGTCTTAAGGTTTAGTTCCCTGAGGATTGTCTCATGAAGATTTTTATGGCCACTTTAGAAGGAAAATCATGGTTTTGGTATGAAAGCTTGCCAAATGGTTCATTATATTCTCTTGCTGATTTCCATGTTGCATTTTATGAGATGTATAAAGAGTGCCATCTCTCCTTATTGTTGGTCAAATATTGTTGTAAACACTTTGTGAGTTTTGTTGAATATTTGGAGAATTGTTATGAAGTTGATGAGTTCATGGATGAAGAAATTTTAGAGGCCCTTCATGAAAATACCTTTCATCACCAAGAAGAAAGGATAACATCTCTTTTGGATGAAAATGAAACCCAACGGGAATTTATATATGAAAATCATGTCACATCCTCTGAGTTTGAGAAAAAATTGTAGCAGACTTGTCAATCCTTTGATCATCAGGAGTGTGAGAATCATTTCAAACAACAAGAGGAAATATTGGAAAATGTTTTCTACAATCCTTAGGTACAAGAAAAAGTTGATTCTTCATGTCATTTCTTGCATTAGCCTATATCAAATGATGATTACATTAATGAAGAAGTGGGTGAAAATTTTTCTTTATCCTTGTCTTCTAATATGAAACCATTTGAGTGCAAGTAAGAAGATAAGATTCAGTTTGCGAATGAAGTTAATAGGAACATTGAAAAGGACATTGAAGTTTCAGAGGATAAAATTCAACCTTATAGGCTTCAAGATCAAGATCATTCTTTTCAAAATATTTCCATACTAGAACACAAAGAGAAGGTGTTGCTTCCTTTCTCTTTTAAGATTGAGGAAGAATAAACTGTTTTTAAAAATCAGTTTGAACAACAGTTTGAGAGTACACAACTAAAGTCTTGTGTGGTTGATCAAAACATGGATGAGTTTTCCAAAGCTACATAATGTTATGAGAATCATCAAACTAATCATGTCTTCTTTGACCCTATAGCTGAATACATGGAAGAGCTCGACACTCCAGTTTTTCAGTTTCATTTTCATTATGAAGATCATATACATTCTAAATTGCCTTGGTCATCTCAGTATCATGGTTACTTTGGTTTCGAGTGCAGTCAAGAGCTTCAAATATCAGATAAGACAAATGATTGGCTTCATTGGAAATTTCATGTTATTTGAGTTAAAATGGAGATTGCAGCTGCTAGGGTAGGTAGGAGTGTGTGAATAAGCTCAAAGGTGAATGAGCATCTCTTCAATACATACAAATTTAGCTCTTCTACAGTGATCACCAAGCTTGAGCCTGAGGTGAAGGCCACTAGAGCTTGAGGAGAAGTTTGGAAATTTCAAAGTTCTTTCTGTTTTGGTCAAGAAAATGGATAGCAACACTGGAGCTACTAGTTCTTAGTATACCACAGGGGCACACTATCCCAAGTGGAGCCACTGTTATCACCCAATAATTCTCAAAACATCGTTGTGTCAACTATGCTTTTGATCATGGTCTCAAATAGGTCTTAAAGTCATTTTAAGTTCTGGTTAAGGGTAGGTCATAGTTTTTATAAGTTTAAAGGTCATCATTTAAGTTCAAATAAAGTCCTTCTAGGTCCATTCCATGATCAAATACTCATATTTTCCATTTTTGAGTCATTTCCTAAAGATTCATATCAAAACTTGTCAAATTAGCCAAGAAACCTTACTTTTGTAGCGCAAATAGTTCAAAAAAGCTGATTTGCACTACGAAACTGCTGAAAGTCATGAAGAAAAAACTTTGTTTTCTGGTTTTAGTAGTCTACTTCCAAGGGGATTTCCAGGCAACTGAAAACACATTTTTAAAATTTTTTTTTCTTCCTAACATACCTAATTAGAAAAACCTCTCTCATTTTCTTCAAATTCATTAGGAGGCGGGAGGCATTGATAAATTACAATGTGCTACGAAACTCTTGTTACAAAATGTCCTATACATGACTGTTTAGCTGTAAATTTCAAGATCAGTTTCTGGTCAAATGAAAAATTCTGTTGGAATTATGAAAGAGGGTTGTCTTCATCACATCCCTAGCTAGAATAACCTCTCTCATGTTTCTCACAAGTGTTATCAGTTTGGAGAGACAAGGCTTTTTTTGAAGCCCTATTTACAGAAAATAGAGTTTTCCTGTTATACACATGTTTTTAAAAGACAGCTTCTGGACAGCAGAAGAGGTATTTAAAAAAACCAAGAGAGGTTGTTATTCAAGATAGAATGGAATACAAAAGCCTCATTCAGTTTTTCAAGATGTATCATGGATGAAGATATATAGGCTCTGTCCTAAGACCTAATGTTCACGAAAAAAACAAGAATAATTTGCAAATGGAAAGCTTTTTCACCCTTTCCTTATCAATTTTTGAAGGGAATTTTTGTGTGTTTTGACCTGAAACTTCTAGGAAAGAAATTTCAAGTGAAGATGAAAACCATCCTAAAGGAAAGAATCCAAAAAATTGAAGGAAAATGAGTTCAAACGTTGTGCGACGAAAAGCGCTACGAAACTGTGCGGCTTTTGTAGCGTAGGTCTGTTTTCAATCTTTTGCATAATTCGAAGTTAAATCTTGTACAGATGGCACAGGGATATGATTGTAGGAATATGCTTTAATTATTGACAGCAAATGGCATCTAGAACATGGTTCATAAATGGTCAGAATGTCCCAAGGAGTCAAAGAAAATCAAAGGCCTAAAAAATAGGAAGACATGTTTCCTAGGTTTCAGGGGAATAGCATCATCAACCTCATGGTCTCAAAAACTTGAAGGACATCAGCATAATTCGAACCTATTGAAATTTAAGTGACATATAATGTAATTAATTAAATATAAGGTTGTTAGGATTTGAGTCAAAGAGTTTTAATCCTATTTGAAATAGGACTGCTCATTAGGTAGCAGCTGTCATTTTGTAATAAAGACTATGTTTTTAGTTAGGAAAGGTGTCAAGCAATAGGATTTAGAGGTACCTAGTGGAGGATAAGCTTATCCTATGTGGTAAGATGTCTAGGAAAGGCCAAGAGGTCAAATTAGCAAAGGGTTGGAGAATGTTTGGCAAAAGCTGCTGCTTTATGTAATTGACTGTGATCACTAATGCAGAGAAGTTTTTCTTCTTGACATACCTGAGATTCTCATGGGGTTTTAATGCTTTATTGATCTACCTATTATGTTAAACTACTTGTAGTAGATCTCATTTCTATTAGTCAGAATTCATCACCCTATGCTCTGACTTTATTTAGTAATGAGATGACTGTGTTTTTATGTTTTTTATGAGTGAATTGCCTTTGAACCACTAGCAGTAGATTTCATTTCTATTATTCAAAATTCATAACTCTATATGCTTTGACTTCCTTTACTAATGAAATGATTGTGTTGAAATATGTTCTTGAGTGAATTGTCTTTGTTTAAGACCCTTATTTTCCTTAGCTTCCATGTCAAGAAACCTTGCCACTGAACCTACATATTGGTTGACTCCATAAGCTCAATGGTAGTATTAGCCTTCATCTTTTCAACCTGAAAATATACAAAATCAATACTTAATTCATAGAGTTAATCATCTATCTATATCTTTATTCCATATCATTAACCCTTGAGAGAGCCCTCTCAGGCCAAGGAGGCTAAGCCTCAGTCAAAAGATTGGTTTGAAATAGTTACACTGAAGTTGTCTGATCAACAGCCAATTAGGTACGATTTTGGTGATAACAGGTACAACAGCTAAAGGCATGGATTCCAAGGTCGCTATCCACAGTTTTTGAGGTAACTAGCATGGATTTTGAGGAGGCATCTTGCTATATTTTTCCGTATAGTCCGTATGACCGTATAGCTAAGTACTGGGCAGGATTTCCAAGACTATCATTTGCTGTAATAAATTTCTGTTTTGAGTTTTTTGCTGTTTTGGCACAATTTCCAAGGTAGAGGCAAGCACGGAAAACAAGATAAGTCTGTACTTTGTTCACTAGAATTTTTCATGTACATTTCACTTCTCTGTAAAAGCATTTTCCAGAAATAAGAAGAAACTTTCGAACTGGTTTTCCCCAAGAGTTGTAGGGGGTTTTTCCAGGGTCACATTGACCACAAATCAGTGTGTCAAAATTCTGTGTGTGGTTGATTTCTTTTTTGAGTTTTTATTTCTGCATTTCAGCATTGTGAAATTTCCAGAATTAGTGTTTTAAGAAAATATTTATTTTTCCAACTTGTTGAATGTATGGCTATGGGAATGGGCATTTAACTATATGGGATAAATAAGGAGAAAGTAAAAACCAGGGTTGGGTTATCAAATTTCTACATGGTATCAGAGCTATTTTGCTAAAAAGTGCAGTTTGGGAAAACAAGAAGAAAAATTACAAGAAGTTTATTTTTCACACAGAAAATACTATAGCAGTGTTATTTTCAGTTGATTAGGACAGCAAGTATGTATTTGGGCTTCAGGTTGGAGGATAGGTTGGATGGGCATAGTAACTATAGTGTTTGGAAGGAGAGAATGCAGAGCATCTTTGAGAAAGCAGAAGTCTGGGATATCATGGTGCATACTGCATAGAACCCTGTTAATGTGCCTACTGATGCTGTTCAGTTGGAAGCCTTTAATAAGAAGAATAACAAAGGTAAGGGAATGATTCTAGATGGAATCAAAGACCATTGCATTCCTCATGTGAGAGGAAGGAGATATGCTCATGAGATGTGGACAACATTGACCAATCTCTACCAGAGTACCAATGAGAACAGGAAAATGGTCCTAAGGGAGAAGTTGAAGACCGTTAACATGGGTAAGACTAATAGTGCAGCTGGATATCTCACAAAGATTACTAATGTGAGATATGCAATGATAGCATTTGGAGAGGTCATTCCACCCACTGAGCTGGTGTGGATTACAGTGAATGGCCTCCCCAGTTCATGTATGAACTTTGTTGATGGGGTTTGTGCATGTGAGACCCTTCCCTCTTGGGATAGGTTATGGGACGATTGCATACAGACATAAATCAGAAAGAGCCAGCTTGGGGCAGCCAAACCAGTTAAGCGGGATGAGGATGTAGCACTGTTGGCAGGAGGCAAGAAAGGCAATGGAAAGAAGCAAGCTTCCACAAGTGTTGGTGGGGGAAAAGGCAAAGGTAAAGGTAAACAAGTGAATATGCAGAAGGACTATTCCAAGGTGAAGTGTTGGAATTTTTAGAAGATGGGACACTATGCAATTGTGTGTCTGGAGAAGAAGAAGAAGGGGAAGAATCAGAGCATGGCAACATCAATAGAGATAGAGGACTTTACGGATAGCTTTGACCGGGAGTTTGGGTTCATTGCTTGTGAGTCCACTAGTGAAGGATCACCAACCACAGAGGTTGAGAGGGAGTGTGCATTTCCCTCCACTAGCAGAGCATCTTCAGGTATCTGGTATGTTGACAGTGGGGCTTCATGTCATATGACATGAGTCCGTGAGTACTTCTTCTAGCTTTCAGAGAGTGGCACTGATATAGAGGTAGTACTCGGAGATGACAGTGTTGTTAGAGCAGTCGGTGTAGGGACATTGAAATTTGACAGGGAACCCAAACCTCCCTTGAAGGTGTCAGATGTTCAATATGTGCTAGGGATGAGAAAGAACCTCATATCCGTCTCAGCATTGGAGGACAAAGGATATGAGATATTGTTCAAGAGAGGATAGGTGCTGATATATCCCAGGGGCACTCCAGCTAATTCAACTAGAGTGATTGGTGTACGCCATGCTAAGGTGTACAAGTTTGCATTTCAGCCCCTTTTGGCATTGAGCAGTAGTACCGACAGCAGAGCTAGAAATTTAGAGCTGTGTGAGATTTAGCACCGCAGGATGGGGCACATGTATCATGGAGCCTTGAGGACATTGCAGGAGATCACTACAGGTATGCCAGATTTCAGTACTGATCTCTTTGATACATGCAGAGAATGTGCTATGGGTAAGTTTGCCAAATCCCCTTTTCCCTGCAATGATAGCAGATCGACTGGGATACTTGATTTGATTCATTCTGATGTAATCGGTCAGATGTCTCATGTTTCCTTGAGTGGATATGAGTATTATGTTTTATTCATTGATGATCACTACAGGAGGACCTGGATTTATATCTTGAATACCAAGAGTGAGGTCTTCAAGTGGTTTTAGGAGTTCAGAGCTCTTGTGGAGACTCAGATAGGTTAGAAGATCAAGTCCTTGAGGTCAGAAAGTGGAGGAGAGTACACCCTTTGTGAGTTTGTTGATTATTATGCAGAACTAGGCATTAGGAGGGAGTTCACAGTTCCTTACAACCCCTAACAGAACAGGGTTGCGGAGAGGAAGAAAAGATCCATCGGAGGGGCTGCCAAAGCCATGTTACATGATCAAGGGTTACCATTGCTTTTGTAGGTAGAGGCCTACAATACTGCTCTATATTTGTAGAATAGGAGTCTGCATCGTGCTTTGGGGCATGTGACTCTGGAGGAGGATTTTTCTGGGAAGAAGCCTGATATTTGTCATCTTCATATCTTTGGGTGTATTGCATACTCCTACGTACCCAAGGAGAAGAGGACCAAGATAGAGCCCATCGAAGAGAAGCGTGTCTTTGTGGGCTACAGTGATACCTCGAAGGCCTTTCGAATTTATATTCCCGCATAGAGGAGAGTTGTTGTCAGACGAGATGTGAAATTCGAGGAGGACAGGGCCTTCAGGAGGTTACAAGAGTTAGAATATCTGGATCAGCCAGACCCTCAGGAGCAGCTGATTTAGTCGCAGGGATCCAGTGGGTAGGGATCAGGAGGATCTGGAGGTACATCGATTATGGTGTCAGGTCTATCAGTGAGCAGTGGCTCACAGAGTTAGAGGGGTGGTGCTTCGGGCAGCATGCAGACTAGTTCGTAGAGCAGTTCACTAAGGAGTCCACTGATGGACAGTTCACAAGGTACTTCTACATCTACAGGTTCAGGTTCAGGTAGGAGGACAGCAAATAGATAGTCAGGAATTTAGGCTCCTGATGATGAGGAGGACTTTCATTCTCTGGTGGGAAAGTGTGCTCAGGGAAGAGGAAGTCAAAGTGGCTTCAGAATACCTTGAGAGAGGCCACATCTATTGCTGGGTCTAAGAGACCGATTAGAGAGAGCATACCACCTAATTGGTTTTGTAGCTATATGGAAATGGTTGCCAAAATCATTGACTCTGAGCCTTCTATCTATGAGGAGGTAGCTAGCCAGCAGGTCTAGAGAGAGGCCATGTAGGAGAAGTATTCTTCTATCATGAAGAATGATGTTTGGGAGGTGGTGTCGAGGCCTGAGGGAAAATCTATGGTTACTTCCAGATGGATTTACAAGGTAAAGCATGCTGCAGATGGCAACATTGAGAAATTCAAAGCAAGGTTTGTGGCTATAGGGTTCTCCCAGGTAGAAGGAGTTGATTATGAGGATACCTTCGCTCTCGTGGCTCAATATACTTCAATTCGATCCATCATATCGATAACAGCAGAGTTGGGTTGGAAGATCCACCAAATGGATGTGAATACCACATTTCTCAATGGCTTCATATAGGAGGAGGTGTACATTGAGCAGCCATAGGGCTTTGAGGTGCATGGGAAGGAGTACCATGTGTGCAAACTAAAGGAGGCCCTTTATGGTCTGAAGCAAGCTCCCAGAGCTTGGTACTCCAGGATAGATACATACTTGCAGGAGATGGGTTTCACAAAGAATGATGCAGATCCGAACCTTTACTTTATTGTGATAGGTGAGAAGCCTCTCATTCTAGTGTTGTAAGTGGATGACTTGGTCATTAGGGGTGTAGAGAGACCCATAGAGCACTGCAAGAGAGATCTTACGTCAGAGTTTGAGATGAAGGACATTGGCTTGATGCATTGATTTTTGGGTTTGGAGGTGTGGCAGGAGGAGGGGGATTTATTCCTAGGGCAGGGGAAGTATATTGTAGAAATCCTTGGCATATTCCACATGGAGGATTGTAGACCCATGTCGACACTGATGATCACCAACTGGAAGAAGCTTCACGCTTCAGATTCCGAGTTGGTGGATCCCACTTTGTATAGACAGTTGATTGGTTCCTTGATGTATTTGGTCAACACCAGACCAAATATATGTTTTGCAGTCAACAAAATGAGCCAGTTCATGTGTGAGCCCAGGAGGGTTCACTGGGTTGTTGAAAAACATATTTTTCAGTACTTGCAGGGGACAGTGGCTTATGGTTTGGATTATAGGTAGGGAGATGGAGTGAGATTGGCAGGTTACACTAATTCTGATTGGGAAAGTTGTGCTTCTAATAGGAAGAGCACTTCAGGGTGTTGTTTTGTGTTGGGTTCGGAAATGGTGTCGTGGTTCAGCTGAAAGCATCAGTTAGTAGCATTGAGTTCAGTGGAAGCAGAGTACATGGCAACCAATCTAGCTAGTTGTGAGGCCATCTAGCTTCACAAGATGTTGTTTGGTTTATTTGGTCATCTGTTGAGACCTTCAGTGATTGATCCATGTGGATATTGGTGGCCACTCGCCTATTCCACTTGGGCCCCCACCATTGTCTCTTTTAGTTTTTTAGTTTTGGCATAACTTACTATTTTTAGCAGTTTTTCGGGTCCTGAACTTTCGGAGCCGTTTTGAGGCCCTAAACGACATTTTTTGGGTATGAAATTTGTTATGATTTGATCATCAAATCATCACAAAAGTTGTAGTCCTCGGATAGAGCTTTCTAATGATGTATCATGTGCGTCCAACGGAGATAGTATGCCAAAGTTACGTCCCTGGGAAGTTGAAACACCAATTTACCCAAACGGGGCCCATAGTTTTGGCACTTCATCTCCTAGGGTTAGGTTTTTGGGATGTTGAGGGTTCTCTATTGTTTCTCAATAATAAATAGGCCCTCGAGCCTCATTGTAACTCAGTTCAGAGGCCTGTAGCCACCACATCTCTTCTCAGAGATAGCTACCAGTGCCCTAGCTAGTTTTATTTCCATTGTCTGTAAGCAAATTTCAGTTCTTTGATATTAATGAAATGAAGTGTTATTTCCGCTGCATCTCTCTATTTATGGTTATGTGTTTATTCTGTTGCGTTCCTGCATAAATCCGGATCAGTGGTATCAGAGCGGTCTGCTTTTTCTCGATCCTTCTTTGCATGTCCCCAACGAGGTCGGGGTATAAGGAGCCAGGGCTCGATCTGGTGGAACCTTTGCAAGATCAGCCTCGCAAACCTCGACGGACGCCCATGGGGGATGAAAAGAAAGATGAGGGAGCAGGAGATCCTATCAAAATATTATCAGAGGCCCTCGAAAAGGGGGAAACAAAAGAATGCGATGATGGATAACTTTGTTCGGATCATGTGTGCCACCGGCGGCGCATGCACTTATCCGGTAAGCCTCAGTTAGGCTCCTTTAAAAAAGGTACAAAGTAAATTTTGACATTCCCATATTTGAGAGATTCGAAATAGATGCGAGATGCGAGTAGATAGATGGTTGGATCTATAAGTCTTCTCTTGTTCATGACACCAGGGCTAGGGAGAAGATTATTTTTGCACTCCTCAAAGCTACCCCACATGTTAAGGACTGGTGGGAAACCTACTGTGAGAACAAGGACCAGACAGAACCCTCTCTGTTCTCGGCCGTACCAACTTGGAATTCTTTCCGAGACGCCGTCAAGGAACAGTACTATCCCGTGGGGAGCTATGAGGACAAGTACATGCAATGGACCACGCTGCGACAACAAAGGGATCAAGATGTGCATGAGCTGACGAATCTGTTCCATACCCTGCGCACAAAGTTGGGTATCAAAGATTCAAAGAAACATTTGGTGCTAAAGTATCGCAGCTGTCTGCACAGATACATTCAGGAGGAAATGGAGTTCCTCGACATCTCCTCGCTTGGTACGGCATACCGGTATGCTGCCAAGATTGAGCAGAAATTCAAACAGAAGAAGCGAGACTTTGGATCTGCGAATCAAAAGTAAGGAAAAGGTGCTTCCAAACCGCAGAACAAAGGACAGAGCCAAGGCATGGCGGCTAAAGACAACCCGTCAAAGCCACAAGAAAAGAACAACACCGTAAAGCCAAAGAAGGACACGGGAAAGTGGCGTGAGTTCCATAAGAGCTCCACTCACAACACAAGTGAGTGTCGGGCCAAGCAGTCGCTAGTGGCCGAGATGAGGGCTTCTGAGTCAGATGCATGCTCCGACTCCGAATCAGAACCTGAAAAGGGGAATGAAAAAGGGAAACAGATTATTGATGTGGATCCCAACGCCACTGTTGCCACTACAAAGATCCAGAAGGAGGAACCGGAAGATCCAGAGGAGGAGGAACGTCTCTTCCACTCCCAGATGTGGGTAAAGGGCTCCCCTGTACAGTTCATTGTTGAAAATGGGAGCCAAAAGAACCTCATTTCAGCAGACGCCGTGAAGCGGTTGGGATTGCCGACCACAGCTCACCCACATCCATACACCATCGGGTGGCTTCACCAAGGACGAGATCTCCGCGTTAGCCAACAGTGCCGCATTCCCTATAGCATCAAGCCCTTCACGGATGAGGTATTATGTGACGTTGCTCCTATTGATGTTTCTGATGTATTATTAGGACACCCATACTTGTGGAAGCGTCATGCTATGTATGAGTCTCGACCTCGTGCTGTTATTATTACTTTGGGAAGTAAGTTGTACATGATACTAGAGGTACCACCTCCTACGACTGTCTCTTTGGTTACTGCAAAACAATGTAGTAAGCTCATTTCCCAAACTAGGAAATTCGTTTTCCTGATGATCCGCCCCCAGCGCAAGAAGAAGACTGTGGCCACGACCTCTAGACAGGGCCCCTCTGCACGACAACAACAAATGGATAAGGTCGTGGAGGAGTACGAGGACATCTTCACCTCACCCACAGGGGTTCCTCTGCACTGCCAGGTCAAGCACCTGATTGATCTGACCCCAGGTGCGCCGCTACCCAATGGACCGATCTATCGACGCTCTGTTCTCGAAAATGATTAAATCAAGAGGCAGATTCAGGAGCTGTTGCAGAAAGGTCACATCAGACCAAGTTCATCGCCCTGTGGGAGCTCGATCATGTTGGTACAGAAGAAGGATGGGACGTGGAGACTCTGTATTGACTATCGGGCGCTGAACAAGATCACTGTCCGGAATAGGTACCCAATCCCACGGATTGATGACCTTCCGGACCAACTCCAAGGTGCAAAATATTTCAGTAAGATCGACCTGAAGTCTGGGTATCACCAGGTACCAATTGAACCCTCTGATGTGTGGAAGACTGCCTTCAAAGCTAAGGACGGCCTTTTTGAATGGCTGGTCATGCCTTTCGGGTTGACGAATGCTCCCGCAACCTTCATGAGGATGATGGACGACATCTTGCGGCCATTCACCAACTCATTCGTAGTGGTGTACTTGGATGACATTCTGATCTTCAGCAAGACTTTGGAAGAGCACCTTCATCACATCCGACAAGTCCTCCAAACACTGCGGCAACACAAGTTGTGTGCCAATTTGGAGAAGTGCACGTTTGGCATGACCCAGGTTCAATACCTGGGATACATTATTGATGAAAGGGGGGTGCATGTGGATCCAGCCAAGATCCAAGTCATTCGGGATTGGCCAGCCCCAACCACTATAACAGAGCTTCGCAGCTTTCTGGGTCCTGCTAATTTCTATCGGAGGTTCGTGTTGGGATTCTCTCATATCACTTGGCCCTTGAGTCAAGTCACCAAGGGAGGAGCGAGAGCAAATTTTTTTTGGTCAGAACCTCAACAGAAGGCGTTCACAGAACTGAAAAACCGCCTCTGTTCTGCCCTAGTGCTCACTTTACCAGACTTGCAACAACCATTTGAGATCGAGACAGATGCCTCTGACTATGCTATTGGGGCAGTTCTTACTCAACAGGGACATCCAGTGGCACATCACAGTGAGACATTGTCTGAGATAGTTCGCAAGTATCCCACCTAATGACAAAGAAATGTATTCCATTGTGCAAGCCTATCGACAATGGAAGCATTACATTTTGGGGAAGGAAACAATCATCCACACAGACCACCGACCCCTGTAGTTCATACAGACACAAGGGAAGTTGCAGAATGATCGCCATCAGAAGTGGTCCACATATCTGCAACAGTTTCATTTGAACATCAAGTACAAGAAGGGTAGCACCAATAATGTTGCAGACTGCCTCAGCCGACCACCGATCGTGGCGCTCACCACCGTGCTCAACTCTTGTGGGCACGAGACTTCTGATTGGCCGCTTCTCTATGAGAGTGACCCGGAATTCGGCCACACTTACAAGGCACTCTTGGGGGGCATGCAAGTTCCAAATTTTCACCTCCAAGATGCACTTTTATGTCACCTGGGACACCTTTGTGTTTCTTCAAGCGAGCGTGCCAAGATGATATGGGAAGCACACTACAGTCGAGTCGCTGGGCATTTCGGGGTCAAGAAAACAGTAGCAATACTACATAAGTATTTCTATTGGCCGAACCTTCGAAAGGATGTCGAGAAGCACATCAGATCCTGCACTGCTTGTGCCATTGCCAAACCGACCATCAAGAAGCAAGGCCTATATACTCCACTACCTACCCCTAGTCGATCGTGGGAATCCATCTCCATGGATTACATGTCGGGCCTGCCTTCTACTAAGAATGGCAATGACTGTGTTTTCGTGGTCGTTGACAGATTCTCGAAGATGGCCATTATGGCGGCTTGTAAGAAGAATATCACAGCAGAAGCCACTGCTAAACTCTTCTTTGAACGAGTATGGGTGCACTTTGGGATCCCACAGTCTATCATATCAGATCGAGATAGTAGGTTCCTCAGCACATTTTGGTCCAGCCTCTGGTCAATGATGGACACAAATCTCACCAAGTCCACAGCTTTCCATCCCCAAACAGATGGCCAGACAGAGGTCGTCAACCGAATGATTGTACACATTCTGCGCATGTACAATTCAAAGCATCCACGCACATGGGATGAGAGCCTCCCTTATGTACAACATAGTTATAACTGGGCTCTCCACAGTTCAATTGGCCATAGCCCCTTTCAGGTGGGCTTGGGATTCCAGCCACTATGTCCCATTGACCTAACCATGCCATTTGCAGCTGCTCAGGCCGATTCAACGCACGTTCAGTCTGAAGTTGACAAAGCAAGTAGCTTCATTGAGCGCATTCAACACATCCGCCAACAGGTTCATGATATATTGGACAGAGCCAATGCGAAGTACAAGCAGCGGCATGATCAACACCAAGTGCCACACAACTTCCAGGTGGGCGACAAAGTATGGCTGCATTTGCAGAAGGAGCGCCTCACTGGACCTCACCGCAAGCTTCGCCCGCTCCGATATGGGCCGTACACCATCACCAAGGCTGTAGGTAACAATGCCTTCGAGCTTAGTATTCCACCATTCCTTGGTCTGCACCCAGTCTTCAATGTGGATCACCTTCGTCCTTACTTTCCACCTCTACTGGACACCTCGGACATTGCAGAACAACTCACACCAACAGAGTTAAACCCAGACTGCATGGAAAAGGCCACCACAGATTGTATCATGGACATGCAAATCAAGAACACTCGTCAACAGCAGATCCAACTGTATCGGGTTGTCAAAGTTGGCCAACTCCTGCACCAAGGAAAGTGGTTCACCAAGGACCAAGTTCAGCAGAAATTTCCTCATCTCATGGAGGAACTTAACGCAATGGGGACCATTGCTTCCTAAGGGGGGAGGAATGATCCAGGTGGATATTGGTGGCCACCCGCCTATTCCACTTGGGCCCCCACCATTGTCTCTTTCAGTTTTTCAGTTTTGGCATAACTTACTATTTTTAGCAGTTTTTCGGGTCCTGAACTTCCGGAGCCGTTTTGAGGCCCTAAACGACGTTTTTTGGGTATGAAATTTGTTGCGATTTGACAAAAGTTGTAGTCCTCGGATAGAGCTTTCTAATGATGTATCGTGTGCGTCAAACGGAGATAGTATGCCAAAGTTACGTCCCTGGGAAGTTGAAACACCAATTTACCCAAACGGGGCCCATAGTTTTGGCGCTTCATCTCCTAGGGTTAGGTTTTTGGGATGTTTAGGGTTCTCCATTGTTTCTCAATAATAAATAGGCCCCCGAGCCTCATTGTAACACAGTTCAGAGGCCTGTAGCCGCCACATCTCTTCTCAGAGATAGCTACCAGTGCCCTAGCTAGTTTTATTTCCATTCTTTCTGTAAGCAAATTTCAGTTCTTTGATATTAATGAAATGAAGTGTTATTTCCGCTGCATCTCTATATTTATGGTTATGTGTTTATTCTGTTGCGTTCCTGCATAAATCCGGATCAGTGATTTACTGTGATAATCAGAGTTGCATTAAACTCACGGAGAATTCAATATTTAATGACAGGTCAAAGCATATCGGGATCAAATATCATTTCATCAGAGACTATGTTCAGAAAGGAGCTGTGAAGCTTGAGTATATTCCCACTGATGAGCAGGTTGCAAATATTCTTACCAAAGCCTTACCACGGGGCAAGCATGTCTACTTCAGAGACAAGATGGGTGTGGTGAGGAACACCTTCCTCGGTAAGAGGGAGTGTTGAAATTTGGTTACCGGAGGATAGGTGGTTCCCTAAGGCTTTGATCTTTGGCCTAGGGAAAAGTGTCCAAAAGAATTTAATTTTTTCTCCTAAAGTGACTTTATAAAGTTATAAAGTCAAATCTAATTTAAAAGTGACTTTAAGTGATAAAGTTACTAAAGTATAATTTTAAAGTGACTTTAATAAAGTCAATGTGAAATTAGAAAGGAAAAGTGACTTTGGAAATAAATGACTAAGTGGGTCTTTATTAAAGTGGGGTGAATTAAAAAATAGAATGTGAGATTTAAATGAGCATTTAATCTTAGCTCTAGATCTAAAGCTATCTCGGCCATTATATTTTGGGATTCCCCAAAAGTCACTTAGGGTTAAGTTAAAGGAGGAAAAGGAGGGAAAAGGTCATTCATTCTTTCATGAGCAGATTGAGAGAGGAGGAGGAAGAGAGCTAGAGACATTTTTCTGGTTTGAGATTGAGAAGGTGAAGGAGAGGTAGATTTAGCAGTCCGTACAACAGCAAGGGGCTGCACGTTTTTCTAGGCAGCAAGAGGCTACATGAATTTCGAGGCAACAAGGCTATACAACATCACAGATTTTGAGGCAAAAGTCCATATAGCATCTTGAGGCATGTTTTTTGAGGAGAGGGATAGCTAGAAATCGAGGCAAAGGTACAACAGTTAAAGGCACAGATTCCAAGGTGGTTGTGCACAGTTTTTGAGGCAACTTGCTGTATTTTTCTGTAAAGTCCATATAGTCCATATGGCCATACAGTTAAGTACTCAGCACGATTTCCAAGACTGTCATTTGCTGTAATAAATTTCTGTTTTGAGTTTTTTGCTGTTTTGGCATGTTTTCCAAGGTTGAGGCAAGCATGGAAAACAAGATAAGTCTGTACTTTGTTCGCTGTAATTTTTCCTGTACATTTCACTTCTTTGTAAAACAATTTTCCAGAAATAAGAAGAATCTTTCGAGTTTTCCCCAAGAGTTGTAGGGGTTTTTCCAGGGTCATATTGACCAAAAATCAGCATGTCAAAATTCTGTGAGTGGCTGATTTATTTTTTGAGTTTTTATTTCTGCATTTCAGCATTGTGAAATTTCCAGAATTAGTGTTTTAAAAAAATATTTATTTTTTCCAGCTTGTTGAATGTATGGCTATGGGAATGGGCATTTAACTATATGGAAGAAATAAGGAGAAACTGAAAATCGGGGTTGGGTTATCAAATTTCTACAAATTTTATGGTTTGACCCCTATAACTCAAGCTATTAAGATAATTTTGGGACTGAGCAACTTAGAATGAAACTCTTTGGAAAATTCAATATGGTATTCTCTCTTGATATGGTGGAGTATTGGAAATTTTAGGCTTAGTCAGATAGATCGATGAGAGCAAGGTGCAAGAGATGGTTATAAGGGTGTAGTCGAAATATAAACACAGCAAGCCCTCAGGGAAATTGAAGTGAATCATTATGAAAAACCCTTGTGTGGAATGGGCTAATGAAACAAGTGTTAGTTGGAAGCATTTGATCTATTAACAAGGAGCATGAAGCGATGACACTAAAAATTTGGAACCTAGAAACATTAGACTAACCAAAGTATCCAGTACTAGGAGAAGTGAGGGGTGATGTCATGATTTTATGACATGGTGATTCCATGTGTATGTCATGTGTCACTTGGATTTGGTATTTTTGACATGACAACCTTGCAAATATGAGTGACATGGAACACATTAATAATGCCTCATGGAAGGGGATATGTCATCTTATCCAATGTGTTAAGTGGTGATTTGTCATCCATGATTGATGTGGCATACCAAAATATCATATCGACATATAAACATATTAGAATTTTAGGATGATTGCATGTTGTAAATCATTGTTACCTCAATAACCTAATATAAATGTTAAACATGCCATGTGTCAAAAATTTCAACCATTTTCGTGTGGAAAGCTATGATTAGGTGACACATTTATGAGGTGATGTGTTGAGGTGGCCTCAGTCCTATTGAATTATTAACTTTTGTGAGGATTTACAGTTATACATTTTTTGTCAAATCTCTGATGAGCCATTTTGGAGTAATGCTATATCAAAAATTTTGGAGAAGGCTATGCGCACATTAAAATATCTTAAATTGATTCATCAGTATATCGACATATCAACATGATCAAGGTTTAGAGAATGCACAAATTGTGAAATCACCAATATGGAAAAGCTCTAATATAGTAACAAACCAACAAACATGGACCCATGTGGGGGAGATACATGGCTAGGAGTTTCCACGTAGCTATATAAATGATGAATCGGGACTTTAAAGGAGTGAAATTTTAGAGACTGTGCTAAGAGTTTAAATTAAGATGAAATTTATATCGCGGGAAAGCTCTAGATAAGAAAAAACGATAGTGGTATTAGGAATGCGATTTAGTGGCTCACCCTCATTTTTGTCTTGAAGATAAGGTACACTTGCTAACTCAAAATGTCAACCATACACATTTTATACATTTCAAATTGTAATAAAATACATATTTTATTATAATTTTATTCAATTACAATTTTATAAGACTATTACTCATAAATTATTAAAACATTTTACTTATGAATATTTTAATATTAAAATTATATTTTATATTAATGATTTTTAAATAAAATAATATAAGACTATTATTATTATAATTATTATTTAGTTTTTTTTTTAATATTTAAAGATATAATTTTAATATTTTTAATTATATTCAAATTTTTTAGTTATATATATATATATGGGTAAAAACGTGAAGGTGGGTTACACTTTTGTGAGAAACGTGGGCATAAAATTCATTTTTTCCAACAATTCGGCTGAACTTTTATAAAAGTTTGGCCGAATTGTTACAAAGTTCGACCGAAGTTTGTAAATTAGTTCAACCGAACTAATTCTGCTGTTTACATTTACGATATAAGGACGGCATGGGTAAACAAATTTTTGGTTGGAGATGGAAAAAACAACATTAAAATTTCGGTTGAACTATCAGTTCGATCGGACTATTAGTTCAGTTGAAATTTTGAAATAATTTGGCCAAACTATTTCTTACCGCAAGAGGTTTCAGGCTTGTTATTGTTTGTTTGTTATTTTTGTGTCATTGTTTCGTTGTTGTGTTGTCTGATCTTTGTCTTGTTGTTTTTTGTTTCTGTTGCAAGGGCTTGAGGTGAGAAGCTTCGTTTTTGTGTTTTTTTTCTTGTCAATTTTTTTGTGGGTTTTAATTTTTGTCTCTATTTTTTTTTTCACAGGTTACAGATAACCTGCGTCTTCAATGATCTCCTTCCTCGTTGCGGATAACACACGTCTTCGGTGATCTCCTTCCTCATCATCTTGTTGTCTCCAGGTAGACGAATTTTTTTTTTTCTAATTAGTTTGTCTTGCAGAGTGTTTATTTGTGGTTAGATTGTCTTGCCTTCCATATAATGAACCAAACTATGATTCAGCTACAGGGAATGAAAAATTAGTTTTATTTATACGTAACTGTAAATTTAAAAAATATTAAAATTTTAATGTAAAAATTGTACAATTTTAATGTATGAGAGGTTTTTTTTTGAAGTATTGATTTTAGCTGTATATAACTATAAATTGAATAATGGAAATTTACAATTTCATTTAAAAAAAACAGTAATTCCATTGACTAACACAGTTATATCAACCATTACATTATCATCCTGATAGTTATCCAAAACCAAAAACGCAAAAATCTATTTTGAAACAAATTCTCGACTTATTATCTATATATATATATATATATATATATATATATAGAGAGAGAGAGAGAGAGAGAGAGAGAGAGAGAGAGAGAGATCATTTCAAATTTCGCATTCATATCCATGATATTCAAAATCATGTAGAGGAATCAATGATATTCAAATTCCAGTAGAGGAATCACTTGTAGCAGTTACACGTGTTTTCTCAATCCATGAAAGGCCACACGTATAGAATGTTCGTTGTGTTTAAACAATGTATCAAAATCCCTAAAACTAGACTCAAACATAGATCGTTACAGTAGTTACTGATGCACTCACAAAAATTCTTATTCATTTAATCATGAATGCACATTAGCTACATAATGTGATCATAACAAAATTCTTTGTCTAATGTGTGACAACTCAGAATCTCAGATGTTTCATAGGAAAAGTTTTAAGAAATTCAATGCTACAATTAAGCCACCAGTCAAGAATAGTGAAGCTACTAAAATTCAATAGAACTTCCAACTTCGATTTCTGCTCAGTCTAGTTTGCATGGAGCCTTCAAAACTGCTTCAGGACTTCAAGTAGCATTCACATCGTGCATGCTTACCAAACCATATATTTTTTAGCTACTTGAATATTAATATATCTGTGGAAGAGAGCTTCTGGAAACCTCATCGACCACCTCTTTTCTCATTCTCTTTCTCACACAAACAGACCTCAGAATCAGATTTAGTGGAATAAGATTTCTGTTGCCTATACAATGCAGCGTTTGAACCTTGATGCTAGGTTAGATGGTTGTTTGATTGGTTGAGTATAATCAATTCAAGTAGGCAGGTTTGTTTGATTTATTTCTTATTCCTGAACTAAAGCTTCCTAATCTAGCTAGCTTTCTAATGCCTCAAAGAGTAGAGTTTTATGTGTTTTCCTGATGGCTGATAGCTCTATTCTTTCCTTCAACCTCTGCAGATCTAATATCTCTGTGTTCTTCTTATGAGCACAAAATCACAACTCTGTTCTTTCTTAAGCTTATAGGTTGTATTTTTGTTATGTTTCTTCCTCAGACCTTTGTTAGATTATCTTTGTCTTTCATTAGAGTGTTTGTTTGTGGTTAGAGTGCCTATCTTCCTGAATACTCCTTGCTAAGCTAAAACCTAAGATTTTCTTTCTTATTCCTGAACTGAAGCTTCCTGATCTAGCTAAATTTCTAATGCCTCAAAGAATAGAGTAAAGATGTATGTGCTTGTTTTCTTGATGGCTAATAGCTCTGTTCTTTCCTTCAACCTCTGCATATCTAATATCTTTGTTTTCTTCTTATGAGTACCAACTCACAACTTTGTTCTTTCTTAAGCTTGTAGGTTGTATTTGTGTTATGTTGCTTCCTATGACATTTGTTATATTTTATTTGTCTTTTAGTAGATTGTTTGTTTCTGGTTATAGTGCTTATCTTCTTGAATACTCCTTGCTAAGCTAAAACCTAAGCTTTTATTTCTTATTCTTGAACTGAAGCTTCCTAATCTAGCTAGCTTTCTAATGCCTCAAAGAATAGATCTATATGTGTGACTTTTGACATAACTTCATCAACCACTACCACTAGTTGTTTAAGTAAGTGTATAAAATAATATTTCACCCCTTTCCACTTATTACTTCAATCATAAGTTTCTATGTGTAGATTTTAGGCCCACCTCACTATATGATGTGGTGGTTTTATTGTAATTGAGATGATAAAATTACTAGGATTGAGGTTGGCTATTTTTAAAAAATTAACCAAACATTGATGTAGTGATACTTTTCCATGATGCTTCCTCTCCTAGTGTTGTCGTTTACTTTTCTTATCTTGTAAAATGTTAAAATTGGAGTGTTTTATGATGTAATGGATATTACTGATCTATATTATTTACATTTACTTTTCTAATCTTGTAAATGTTAAAAGTGGAGTGTTTTATGATGTAATTGATATCACTAATCTATATTATGTATGTAGTGATGTGATGATAGTGTGTAGGTTGATGTTCAAGTTGTAAAATTCTTGTATGTATATAAAGGATGAATGATAGTACAAGCCAAAAATGACATTAAATTTTAAAATTTAAGTGATTATCAAATTTTACACCTTCCATGATGCTTCCTCTCCTAGTTTTTCATTTACTTTTCTAATCTTGTAAAATGTTAAACTTTACTTTACTTTTCTCCGACAAACTCATCAAGATGTGACTTTTGACATAAATTCATCAACCACTACCATTAGTTAAACTCATCAAGGTGTGACTTTTGACATAACTTGATGAACCACTACCACTAGTTGTTTTAGTAAGTGCATAAAAAAATGACATTATTATAAATTATTAAACAATCTATTAGGTGTTAAATCATACTTATTAAGGACATAACTAATTCAAGTTGAAAATTCCTTTTTAATGTTCTTAGACTATTTATAGATGTCAAAGTAAAGGTTTCTAGATGTGATTTCTCCCATAAAATTCAAGCAAAAATAAACTCTAAGGCAAACCATGTACATGCCATTTCTCCCTGTTATCACTCTAATAATTATTAAAGTTGTGATATTTTTAGTTTGAAGAATATCAGAGGTAACCACAAACCTACTTTTAAGCCTTAGGATCTAGCCTTCCTAATGTTCAGAGAGGGCTCTCTCTATAATATTTAACTTTGTTGATTATATTTGATTTTAGGCTAGTTATATGGGGCAAATTGGTTTTGGGGTTTTGATTTTGTTTGGTGGGAAAATAACTTACTCAGATGGATAGCTATAGATCTATATCCCATTGGGTAGATGGAGTCAATGTGTCAAGCAGTCAGATCAAGATCAAGGTCTAAAGGTAAATGTTTACAGGGTAAGATAGCAGAGTCACTTCAGATCTTCAAAGGCTAATGGTGAAATGGTTTTGATCAGGATAAAGAGCAATTAAGGGTTCTTAAATCCGGATACGAAGTGAAAAGGTAGAGGTAAATGGAAATCAGGGAGAAATTAAGGGTTCCCTACTCTAGATATCAATAGAAAACATTTAAATGATAATCAGTCAATAACATAGTGCTTTTAACAAATTCTGAAATAACAATTCCTCATTATCATTAAAATTTAGAACACATTCATGAATGGATGGAAAACATAAGAAAATTGACAAGATGACAAGTGAAACACATGAATCCTGTAATATGATGCTTTATTTCATGTGATCCAGTTTGCAAACTTGAACTTGATACCAAAAACCCTTAGGTTCAGAATATAACAGCTACAGAAATGTTCAACAATTAATCCACACTCAATACTTCAAATGATGAAGTATTTATACAAAAAGTAGTACAAAATATCCTAGAATAAACATAGGAATTTTTCTTGGAAAATAAAATATCTTCATGCAAGAAGATAGTGACGACTGCCTAAATAATTGGTAGCTATCCTATTTATTGAAATAAAATAGCTTGCTGTTTGGATTTTGGCTACAACTGGACAACTGAGGTGTCCCTCATGCTGGCAGTTTTATCTTCAATCTATTTTTATCTTCATTTTTCATGTGATACACTTTTAACTGATACACTTTGACTGCAGAAAACTGTTTACTACTGATGTTAAAGCAACAAATTATGTTTTTACCTTTCATGCTCTATCCTCACTGTAGTTTGATCTTACAGTAAATCATTTAACTTCTCCTAGAACTTCTCTTCTCGCAATTTAATCTTCATTAGCTTTCTAAATTTTTCATCAACTTCAATGTATTTGGAAAATGTTGGTTTGTTAACAAAAAGGTGTTTTACTTCATGCTGCTAGTAAAACATATTTTCAAGATTCTTGTGCAAAACTTTCCCTGTTGGGATTCCTTGCCAATATGAATTGTTTACCTGTTCTTTAGCAAATTCTATCATGTTTTTGTCATAATCCTCATGTTTCATCAATTTTTCATTGGTTACTAGTGGATTAGGAAGGCCTTTTTGCCTTAAAATATCAAATTTTATCTTGAATCTTGTGATTGCCATTTCCATGTTTTGGCACTTTTCCTCTAATTGTTTCATCAATTTCTTATTAGATATTAAAATTCTTACATCAAGTATGTTCTTTGTTATATCTGTAATTCCAATTTCATCCAATTCTTGTTTCTTTTTAGAAATGAGGAATTTGATAATTTCCAAGGCATCTTCAGGTTTTTTACCTCGCTCCTCCTTTGTCTTTTGTATTGCTTCTTTTGCCACTTTCAGTAAATCTTTCTGCTCATATATTACCTGTATATATGGCCAAGTATCATTGACTGATTCAATGATATTGGACCATAAGTGGTTTTTAATATGTGCCATAGGTTCTTTCCAAGTCAATTATGTTTCCAATTTCTTTATTTTTTCCTTCAACCTTTTGGCCTTTTGCTCTTCAGTTTTGGCATTAATCTGTAAAGGCTTTTTGGAATCTTCTAGATTTTTAATCTATTCCTTTAACCTGTTTATTTCATTGGTTTGAATGAACATGTCCTGCATTGCCTTTACCAATTTACATGCCTCATCTGATTGCTAGACTCTTGTTGCTGAAGACTCAGTGGCAAAAGTTGTTGAAGAAGTTACTGGTACTGCTGTAGCTAATGGAACATTTGGAGGTAGTTATTCTGCCAAAGTTGATAGCACTACTGTTGTCACTACAGGAATTACAGTAGCAGGGACTTCCTGGGCTTTGGTGAATTCTTTTTCTTGGACCAATTTGTCCATCTCAATCTCCATTTCTTTAATCTGAGCTGTAATTTGCAAAATAAGACTCATCATTTCATCTTTCTGATTAGTATCCTACAAAATCTCCTTAGCTTGAGGATGCTCAGTGGGAGGCAGTTTCAATTTCCGCCTTAAGTGCAACAATATTAGCATTTTTCTTCTTAATTAATTATTTTGCAGCTTTTATGTTCTAAGGATCATAACCTACCTCAATCACTAATTCCTCCTAGGATTTTATTCTGATATCCTTTGCATATGATGATGCTTTCTCTTGTTTGAGCTGATCACTTACATTAATCAAAGTATTTTGAATCTTTTGTTCACTCATTGCTTTTGTAGTCATTATGGAATAAAGTATCTCTCCTTCTTTTTTATGGAATTCAATTTGGTCGAGGGGATGAATATCCTGGACTGGAACTTTAAAATAAACCCTTTTATAATCAGATGATGTTTTAGGAGTTGGAACTATGAGCTGAAGCACTGTCATCAACATTTTCTCATTGTTATGTAACCAGCTCCAAAAATAGAAGAAAAGAGATATGAACGCCTTAGAAATAAGCCACTTCGAGGGGGCAACCTCCAATACATTACATAAATGAAAAATTCTTGGATGATCCAATTTACAAAACCTCCTTTCTATATATAGGATTCCATGGGGCCATAATGTAATCCTAGTGGGCCACAATGTAATCCTAGCCGACCTAACAATAATAATTTAAGGGCACAATAATAACAAAATGGGAGTTACAAGGGTACAATAATAACAATAAGGGGGTTACACTAACAACAATAAGGGACTATACTAGTAATATAGGGACCTAACATGACCCTCTCCTTCAAAAAAGTGTTGTCCTCAACACTTGAGTAGCTCTGGGTGCTTCTGTATAAAATTATCATCCTCCCATGTAGAATCTTCAATGGGTAAGTTCTTCCACTTGATGAGATACTCTAAAATTGATCGATTCCGTAGTTAATGGGGATTCTTGTTTTACGTGACGCCGGGTTCCAATATGATTTTTCCTTCCTCATCAAGTTCTGGTAATATTGTTTGAACTGGAAACATTCCGCCAATTCAAACAATTAAGACCCCAGGAAACAATATTACCAGAATGAACTCCAGTTCAAACTGTGATTGGTTTGCCAGTCGAGTTCTTGTTTCCTGGGGTCTTAATTGTTTCCACTTTATTCTGCTGGAAAACCAAACATTCCGCCACAAAATTTTGAATATCAGATTTAAGGCCATCCCAAAAAAATTCTTTCTTCACCCTGTGGTAAGTTTTTAAAAATCCTGAGTGTCCTCCTAAAGGAGAAGTGTACAATTCCAGAAGAATCTTTTGTTTTAGTTGGGAATTCTTGCAAAGATATAAGCGATCTTTGTACCATAAGGAATCATTTTTCCAACTAAATGTATCAGATGTACTAGGATCTTCCTGCAACTTTTGAATGAGTGTCCATACATCTTTGTCCTTCTTCCATTCATCTCTTGCTTCAGTTATCCAATCTGGTTGGATAATAGAAATGGCACAAAGCAATGCTTCCACCTCTTCCTTCTTTCTTGAGAGTGCATCTGCAACAACATTAAGCTTTCCTTTTTTGTAGATTATTTCAAAGTCATAACCCAACATCTTTGTGACCCATTTTTTCTTCTCTTCTGAAGATAGTCTTTGTTCCAAAAAGTGTTCAAGACTATCATGATCAGTTTTTACCTTGAAGTGTCTTCCCATTAGGTAAGTTCGCCATTTCTTTAGTGCATGCAGTATTGCTAACATTTCCTTCTCATAAATAGGTTTCTGTAAATACTTTCCTTTGATTGGACGACTTTCAAAAGCAATGGGTCTTCCTTCCTGCATTAAAACCGCACCAATTCCATTTTCTGAGGCATCACATTCCACAATAAATGTTTTTGTGAAGTCTGGCGTAGCTAAGACCGGTGCTAGGCACATTGCCTCTTTAAGATGTTCAAAGGCCTTAGTTGCTTCAGGATTCCATGAAAATGCATCTTTCTTCAATAATGTTGTTAGAGTTGCTGCTATTCTCCCATAATTCTTAACAAACTTGCGATAATACCCTGTTAACCCGAGAAATCCTCGCAACTGCTTTATGGTTGTGGGGACTTTCCATTCCTTAATGGCTTTAATTTTGTTAGGGTCTACTTTAACACCCTTGTGAGATAAAATATGACCCAGATATTCCACCTCTTGTACTCCAAAGAAACATTTGGATGTTTTTGCATATAATTGTTTCTCCTGCAATAGTTTGAGCACCCTATCAACATGTTGAACATGATCCTTCCAAGACCTGCTGTAGATTAGTATATCATAAAAAAAAAACTAGCACAAATTTTCTAAGGAAGGGTTTGAAAATGGAATTCATCAACCCTTGAAATGTAGAAGGTGCATTGGTAAGGCCAAAAGGCATGACCAAAAATTCATAATGACCCTCATGAGTTCAAAATGGTGTTTTCAGAATATCTTCAGTCTTCATTCTAATTTGATGATATCCTGAGCGAAGATCCAACTTGGTAAAATAAATTGCTCCATGTAATTCATCCAATAATTCATCAATCACAGGAATGGGAAATTTGTCTTTAATGGTGAGCTTATTGAGCTCCCTATAATCCGGACACAGTCGCCATGATCCATCCTTCTTGTGTACCAACACTACAGGAGCAGAGAAAGAACTTTGACTGGGTTGAATTATACCCGCCTCTAACATTTCTGCAATCATACGTTCAATTTCGCTCTTTTGGAAGTAAGGATATCTATAAGGCCTGATGTTTGGAGGAACACTTCCTGGAATCAAAAGAATAGCATGATCATGATCACGAATAGGTGGGAGTCCTTTGGGAGTTTCAAACACCTTGGAATGATTGTCCAAGACTTGTTGGAGATCTGCAGAAATAGATGATTTTGATGTCGGAACTTCTAGTGAGCATAATTGTACAATTACGCCTCTTTGTTCTTTCTTTAGAAGCTTTGTTATGACATTAGAGCTTATTATCCTTCCCGGCTTCCCTTCAATACCCCATAATTCGACTTCCTTTCCTTCTGAAAAAAATTTCAAGAAAAGTTCTTGAAAATTAAAAGCTACCGTCCCCAAAGATTGTAACCATTGTACTCCTAGTACAACATCAGCACCTCCCATAGGAATGGCAAGCATTGGACTAGTCAATACATAATCCCCCATGGTTAGCTTGATATTATGGCATTTTCCAGAGCAATTTATAGTTCCTCCATTTGCAACCATCACTTGACATTCTGGTGCTGGGTATAGGAAACAATTTAATTCCTTGGCTACCTTATAATGAATAAAATTATGAGTGCTACCTGAATCAATCAACACTATTACCCTTTTCTTCTTAATATGTCCTTCTATCTTGAGAGTTTGAGGAGTGGTAATTCCTGCCAGTGCATTACACGATATGGTCGGATTCATTTCTTCCTCTTCTAGGGCTGGTTCCTGGTGTATATCCTCTTCTTGTTCATTTTCTTCTTCTTCTTCACAATCTATGTAAAATAATTTCTTCTCAGCACACTTATGACCTTTAGTGTATTTGCTATCACAAATGTAGCAAAGCCCTTTTGCTCTTTTTTCTTCCAATTGTTGTGGTGTCAACCTTGTAGGTTGTGGAAATCTAGGCGTAGCCACACTTCCTTCTTTATAGAATTGAGTGGTAGGCTTCCTTGTCGCCATAATTTTACATTCAACTTTTCTTGCCAACTTGAATGCCTTCTCCAATGAATCAGGTTCCAGAACGCGAACTTCATGTTGAATGTTATCCTTTAAAGTGCCTATGAAGAGATCAATCATGTGTTCCTCTGGAATATCAGTTACCCTTATATTCAATTTTTGGAAGTCCTCAATGTGCTGCCCCACTAAACCCTTTTGTTTGAGATTTATCAATTGGCTAAAGAAGGTGTTGCTCTTTGTATCATCATAATGTGCTATCATTTCCTTCGTAAAAATTGACCAAGTGACAGTTTTTTTACGGGAGCAAAACCATCGATACCATACAAATGTATTTTTTTCTAAATGTAAAGTTGCAATGCGTACCTTTTGTGTGTTTTGCACATTATGGAGATCAAAATATTGCTCCATCTGTAGTATCCATGTTACAGGATCCTTTCCATCAAACTTTCTCATATCCATTTTTGGAATATGGTGGTTCTTGCCGCCAACATTAGAGTTTATGCAATCACGATTAACATTTATTTTGTTCTCATCATGAGGTTCTTCTACCATATTTTCACCATTAGGAAACATTTCTTGTATAAACTTGGTCAAATATTCGATGTCTGCTTTTAGATCATTCTTCATGTTTTTCATTTTCTCCTTGATCTTAGCTTCCATGTCATCCATCTTAGATTCTATGCCAGCCTCCATACCATCTATCTTAGATTCCACGCCTTTCTTCAAACCATCCATCTTAGTTTCCATGCCTTTCTTTAGAAACTTCCATGTCATTTTTGTTTCTCTTTAAGAAATGAAATCTGTTGCACTTGCTCTTGTAATTTTGATAGATCATGTTGCAATTCTTCATCTTCATGAGTCATAGTAGAGCCTTTTGAAGGCTTAATGGGTGTTGAATTATTTTTAGGGGCCATTTTAGAATCCAATATTGATATCTATTCTACAAGATGCCCTTGGAATCAATTCAACTTGATTCTTCAAACAAGACTTATGCAATTCGGAAAAAAAATACACACCTTTTACTTGCTTTAAGGAGCTCTATATTGAAATTGAATTATCTCTTTAATTGTAAATCTTCGATATTTGAAATTCCTCCCTGTAGTATCCCTTTAAATATTCTTTCAAATGCCATAGGTCTAACCTAATTTGGATTCTCCAAGAGAAGTTTGTGTCCAATCTCCCACAATGACCTAATTCTGGACTGGTTCAGTAGAGTGAACTTGTATGAATTTCCACGTGTCACTGTTTTGTCCTTTGCCTCTGAAATTGATAGCCAAAAAACTAAAGTCCGTGTACTTGCGACCAATTTTTACGGCACTCCAATCCGATCCCCAGAGAGAGAGTTATTGAACTTTTCCCACGATCACCTCTTTGAGATGAAATTCGGGAGCCTGAAAAAGCACTACCTTCCACAGATCATATCTCCCAAAATATTGCGCACCAAGCTCTGAAAGTTTTTGATGAATTTCCTCCGGATTTCAACTTCACACCATATGAATTTCAGATTCTAAACCTTCGTAGAAAAAACTTTATAGCGCAAATTCCACGATGACATGTTTAGGAGCCTGAAAAAAGACCTGACTTCCATAGATCATATCTCCGAAAATGTTGCGCACCAAGCTCTGAAATTTTTATGCAAGCTTCCTCAAGATTTCCACTTCACACCCTAAAAATTTCAGCTTCTGAAACTTCGTAGAAAAACATATATAGCAAAAATTCCACGATGACCTGTTTGGAGCAGCGAAACCCTAGAATCCAAACCTCTGATACCAAATGTTGTGTAACCAGCTCCAAAAATAGAAGAAAAGAGATATGAACACCTTAGAAATAAGCCACTTCGAGGGGGAAACCTCCAATACATTACATAAATGAACAATTCTTGGATGATCCAATTTACAAAACCTCCTTTCTATATATAGGAATCCATGGGGCCATAATGTAATCCTAGCCGACCTAACAATAATAATTTAAGGGCACAATAATAATAAAATGGGGGTTACAAGGGTACAATAATAACAATAAGGGGGTTACACTAACAAAAATAAGGGACTATACTAGTAATATAGGGACCTAACACTCATTCTTGTAATCAAAGGCTGAAAGCAGCCTATTTTTTATGCTGGGGGTTTGCTTTAAGTACTGATAGTATATTTCATTCTTTATTTCTTAATTTTTAGCTTTAATATCCTTATACCTTTCCTTGATGTCCATATCCTTTTCTTCTGTCTGCTTTGATGATGATACTTCTATACTATGTTGTTTTTGAATCAACTATGTATTAGAAGTAGTTGGCTGTTGTTCATTTTCAACTACTGTGGGAGGCACAGTGTCTTTTTCTTCAATCTCTTTGTCTATGATCTCTACTATCTCTTTTTCTTTGTCTGTTGGATTAATATTTGGCTTTTTTTTGTACCTAATTTTGAACTTTGTCTCTATAGTGGTCTCAGTTGTGTAAGACCCTTATGTTACACAACATTTTGTCAGTGTCCCTGCAATCCCCATCTCACACATTGGAGGGTCATTCCTGTGACTAATAAGAAGTGTCATTCCTTGCAAAGACCATCATTGCATCCCTTTACATGAGAGTAATATTCCTTCTGTTGACAATTCCCTGAGTAGAGCTTTAGAAACCCCTATTTTTGCCTTGGCGCGAGTAGCCAATTATGCCCTCGCGCCAATGAGGAAGATTAACACTGGGACCCATGCCAGTTGGCGCTCTATCCCAGTTAGCCACCTGCTTCGAGATGTTTATGGAATGTTTTTTAAAAATAGAGGTGAAGATTCCACTCTAATAACTTTGAGGATGAGTCATTGGGAGTGGTTGGACTGAATAACCATGGACTCCCTCATTTAGTTTATGGTTTCCACGTCTTGTGGGAACCTCCTAAAGGATAGGCCTCCCTTCCACCTTTGTAGGAATCCTAACCTCCTCATTTTACTCTATAAAAGAAGCTATCTCTCCTTGCATAAGCTAGATAAACATGGAGAACTTAGTACACTATAGTTGAATAGAGATTGAACAAGAAGGAACTTCATTGAGAGAGCTTAAGTCCACGCTCTCATCCCATCCGAATCACCTGATGAGTATTTGATACGCTCTTCGGTTGAATCCTGCTGGAGGAGATTGCGATGTCAAAGCTTTGGCTATATCTCTTCCTTCTATCAATACATATACGTGACTATTGTTTGGTTCCCATTTTGCGTTATGTCATTTGTTTAATGCAATATTCTTAGCCCTCTTTGAATGGCTAGTAGTTATGAATGAAGTAATTATGTCATATGCTATTCTTGTTTACTAATCTATGTGCAAGTATCCGAGCATGACTGCAAAAGGATCATGACTTGCCGAGCCAAGAGTGAGAGACCACCACCACTACAGCCATGATGACATCCTTGGATTCCATGTAGGTCGATATACCGTGTTATATTTTCATTCAGTAATTAGGAACCTACACTCTATCATGTCTCTTTGTTTGTAGACCCACTCTAGGGCTAGAGGGATCACCTTTGTCCATAGAGGAGATTTAACTGCTTAAAAAATTGGTGACTCAACTAGGGATCAATGTGAGTTTGTCGTTTCAGCTTGTTGGGTCACACTTGGTCGTTGAATTGCTTATCTATCTTTTCTAGTTTTCTTGCTTGTTTTCAATTCCTTGTTCAGCGCCAGAGTGTCAAGATTGACCTCTGCCCATTGGTTTTTCCATTTTTCCATAGTTATCTAGCTTGGCGCGCTTTTTTCTTGAACAGTCGCACTGATTGGAGATTGATTTTGTTGGAGTCGTGCCAACCCCTGTTTGGCACGGATTACCACCTTACAGTCGTGCTGAATCCTGTAGGATTTGGTTTGACCTCCTTGATGAGCATTTTGGTCAATTGTTCTTGACTCTGGGTTGTTTTTTGTGTGTAATTGAGCCTTTGGGACTGTTTTGACTACTGTAGGCTTTATTTTCTCAGTTGTTTGTCTATTTTATTATCAGTGTAGTTGAAGGACTTAGGGTTTCTGAGTGTCTTTATGCACTGAGCCTTCTGTTCTGAATTCAAGTCTTTTTTATTATTGTCGGTCTCATTCTCGGGTTGATTGTGCTAAGTTTTCTTGATCCTTTTGAGTGTTTTCTTTGGTTGGATGATCATTTCATTTTTTTTTATTCTTCTCCTTGTTGCTTCGAGCATAGATTACATTACTTTTTTTGGGTCGCTTTGAAAACTTTCTTTTGGTTTGGGAGATTGCAACATTATTTTGAGTGCTTTCTTGTGTTTGTTTTGCGTTGATCGAGTTATTCAATTTTGATTCCTAAATTCACAATACTTAAGCTAATGTTGATTTTTTTTTCATGTAATTAGTACATTGTGTGCTTCATTTCATTGGAAAATCAACCCAAAAAAAATAAATATTGTGAGAATTTCTTCTGCATAACTAGCATTTGATCATCTAGGAAATACTTTTTCATTTTCGTTTGATTGCATTAGATGAATTAATGGATTTAGTCTTCGCATATTCTAATTGTTTTCTATTGTTTGAAAGATCTCTATCCTTCTCCTAATTAGTATTCATTGAATGAAAGATGGTGTTCTTTTGCATGTAGTTTGCATTTAGGAAATTTGAGATCCAAATTCGATAGGGCCGTGAAATTGAAACATAATCCAAGATCAATTTTAAAACTCATTCAATTAACCTAAGGAAGCATTGGAACCTAACGCAACATCTTTAGTGGTCTAGGTTAGAGACGTGTTCTGGTGTCTTAAAACCTAGTAGTTGTCATTTTCCATCTAGCTTTAGAGAGCGCTAGTACGGACTTGTGCTCACTGTACCGTCAAGTATATAAAGGGAGACCCCTCTAGGTTGCAATCCTTTTATCCATAGGAAGTCGAGGTGTGATTTGTTACAATTTTTCCTGTTTATTAGGTCTTACTTATTGTGGAGATGTCTCTTACTCCTTATGTTGGTTTCGTGGATGGTGCTTCCCGCAGTACCAGGAATTTGTCTTCAGTAGCCTAGGTAATTTATGATCCTATTGATGAGTTGATAGATCTGCAAGTTATTTGTTTAGGATGGATTAGAAGACGGACTAGAAAAAATGTCAGTGAATATAGTGCTGTCCTTGAACTATTAACCGAGGCAATCAACCTTGGCATACGCACATTGCTTGTAAATATAGATTCATAGCTTGTCGTTCTTAAGCTCAATGGTCATTATTCCGCCAGAAACCCATACATTTTGAGATTGTATTTACATGTTCGTTTGCTAGAAATACATTTTTATTTTATTACATATCAACATATTCATAGCTGAATGAATGCATTAACAAATACAGTGGCTAACACTGTATTAGATAGACATTTTGGTAATATATAAAATCATCATCATACGTAAAAGATCCATGTACGAAAATATATGTATATATATATCAGATGTTTGCATTAGTGTGCATAATAAATTCAAAAAATATGTGTGTTTCTGTTACATCATGAGACATCATGTCTCTCAAAATATGCAGATATAAAACCTAGGTATCTAATTGGCATGATGCTCATGGTAGCATGTCACTGCTTGTATGAGCCGCCTCAGCAAGCGGTGAATTCGGTTTGGAACCCCTACGGTATGTCTCTGGTAAGCACGAGGAACATCGTCGAAACGTTCATAGTCCGAGACTCTGCGTGTGATTCCCTCCAAGTTTTGCACGATCTCTTCCTCCTCGCCTTCCTCCCCATGAGGGTAAAAATCGCGAGGGATACGCCTCGATATCGAAGACATGCTTGCGGGTCTCTTTGGCCCAACATCTGCAGGTGCATGGGTCTAACGTCTGAGCATACATAATTTAAAAAAAAATCATAACACTCATGAAAATTAAAAATGAGTCTTGCCCAAATCTTCATCTCAATCCTCTCCCTCTAGGAGCGAGAGGTACAGATCACCAATAAAGTCCATACCAGAGTAGGGCCATTCCTCCATGAAAATCAACTGTCGGTGGAGCCAATCAAAGAACTCTGGTCTCCAAGACATTTGTTGGCCACCGCCTGCCCTTGGCATCAGAGCTGTCCATTGGGCCATTCGTGGTTCCCTCGTTGGTGGTGTCGAGACTATGACCTCCTGACGCTAAAAGATTAGTAGTCGTTCCAGGAAGAATGATACCAGGATAGACCCATAACCAAATTGCTTCAATTTGGTCTTATTGCACTTTGTCAGCTAGAGTTTCATATTGATTATCATGACCTCTGCCCAGTTGTAGATGGTTGGTGTCAAGCAGTCCACAAAAAGAAGTAGCTGTGTCTTTGTTGCTTCATGTGGTGTTTGCAATCCCACAGCTCGTGTGATGGTATGTAGCACTACCTTTAGTGCCAAGTCTAAGATAGTCTGCATATCAACTTCCCACTTCCTGATCCCTTTCATGCCCCTGCATACCCTGTCAATCACCATGGACATGTCCTCCATGCAAGGCCAGGTGCCAGTTAGGATTGGTGCTGCTCCCCTTCCGGATAGTACTGTTATGAAGTAGATATCAGAAACATCAATCTCGAGTTCCTGATCTCTAAGGATAAAATTTTCCTGATCCTCATCCCATATGCTGATCAAATAATGTAACAACTCCAGTTGAGCTCGAATACACAATGTTAAGAAGAACCTTTTCAGTGAACAGTCTCTAAGATATTCCATGCATCTCTCATTTTTCATGGAAAACTCATCTTCTTTGCTCTGTTCTTGTTCTTTCCATTCAATCACCATTCTGCCACTTTATACCTGCAAACATGTTCATATGGACGGTATCAGCTAATTTAGAAGCTTGAATTTTCTGAAAAAATTGGTCCTTAAGTTGCATATTTAAGCAAACATGGTCTACGTGGTTGGCGTGAATATTTCTAAAATAGTCGCGCCAATGGACGCGCCGAAGTTCAGAAAAATGGGCGATTGGTGCGAGTCTGTCCCTGAAACTCGCGCCAACCACCGTGCCCTAAAATTTGCATTTTCCTCCTCAGAAATAAAAGTTAAGGGTTGTAGACAATAAAAGAGGACTTAAATTGAAGGAAAGGATGTTGGCTCTTACTTGGAACTGACGGATTTGAGATTGGTCTGCCGGATTGTCTGTTATCATCGTAGCAAGATCACACTATAAAATGGGTAACTATTGCTCGACACGAGGTAAAAAGTGAAAGGTAATTATTTTTATCATTTTTGGCATTTTATAACTTTTCACAGCCCTAATTAGGTTTTAAGATATGTTTTTCAATTATTTTATTATATTATTTCAAGAAATGGGTTTTACAAGTATCTATTGTGCAGTGACAGGTTTTCGCGAAATAGTGATGAAGTAACGAGTTGTATTTTATACTTTTTTGGACTCGGTAAAAACACGAAAAAGTCACTACTAGAGTCATATTTCAGCTCTTTTCTGATGCTCTAAAATTGAAAATATTGCTGAGATTCTTGTCATTTTGAACTCGTTAAATGGTCACGAAATGATATCTACCCAGTATACATTTACCTCTTTTTCGGGATGGGACGAATTATTTATGAAAAAGGAATACCTTAGCCTATCACAATTAAGAGGTTCTTTCAAATATTATTTCCTACCTTTTTGGATCTGAGAGACTATTTACCAAAAGGGCCATGCTGGATTTTTCTTTTTCGCCTTCTTTTAAAACTCTCTAAACATGAAAATATGTCGAGTTCTCCCTTTGTCAAACTCGTTAAACCTTGATGACATCGAACATCATCATCATGACATTAACCGAGTTCCTCCTTCCTAGGGCTCATAAAATGTACTAGGTTGGATTTGTCTGCCTACTCAATCGCAAGGAACTTATTACCCTCAAGGTCAATATCAGCCGGTATATAATGCGCCCCAAGTTTTTTACCCTCAAAATAAACCTGCATTGGTGTCTCAAAAACATCATAGCCATGCTTAAATTCCACAAAAAGCTCCATCCGTTGCTTAGCAAGGACCTCAATGGTCTACTCAGACTCAATATCCTGATCCTCAATCCCAGTATCAACAAAATTATCTTGCTTCTAATCCCTATGGTCAGACTCATCTAGGACAAAATATATGGGGGAAAAATTCCTCTTGGACTGGGTGGAATGTGAACACGGGTCCTTATTAGAGACCTCCAACGACTCAATTACCATTTCTTTCTAAGTTGGAATTACCAAATGTGTCAAAGTTAACAAACGATCCCATTCTTCATAACCCATATTGGCCTCCGTTGCCGACCAAGATTCCTTGTGATTGTCCTAAATTTTAGGGCAAGTCAGGAAAAGACTCCCAAGCACATGTTATGACTTACCACTTGTGGTGTTCCTCTAACTGTTGGGTTTATGATTCTATTTGACTCTGTATTTTCCAGCGAACTCTTACTGGTGCCGCTACAAAGTGGTACATTGAGCTGTCTCGTGGCACCTTCCAAGACTTAAATTCTTTAGCCATGGCATTCCTTACGCATTTTCAGTTACCAGTCCGCTATGAGACTGGGACACACCTCCTCACTTCATTGAAACAATATCGAGCTACTCATATCTCAGATCATATTCATGAGTTGCAACGTCGTCGTCGCATGATCAAATTTGAGATTCTTGATCAAATTTTGACTCATTGGGTCACCACCTCCTTTTTCATTCATATTGTGAAAGACATAGCTATGGGGGCATGTGTAACAAAGGAACTAGCTATTGCTTATGCCTAGTACCTTGATCTTGTGTACTCTCAATCTGGCACATTGTATGATATCTTGCCTGATGCTCCTCGACCTGGAACTTCTAAACCACCAGCGATTCCATCCGTCAATGGTATTATTGGTTTCATATCTCATACTTCCCAGAAGTCTTCTTCTTCAAACTATGGGAAGCCGAAGTCTATTTCTTCCAACAATTTTGCTTCCTAGTCCACCTCGAATTCTGGTAAGCCCGCATAAGTTAATTCTATTCAAGTCAATCTGACGACTAACGCTTCTAAAGGTAAAAATAAGGGTAAATGTAAGGCCAAAGCTGATACCCCGAAACAGGATTCTCAGAAAATTTGTGCTGGTGATGATTTTCAACGCAAGTCGCAGTACCCTTGTTTGATTTGTGATGAAGAGCACTTCACCAAGGATTGTCCTCGACGGTTCGAAGTGAGCCAGTTGCTCAAAGGCACTCAGGGAACTATGGTCCTTCTTAAAGAACCTTTCCCATCTCAGCAGACCTAGATGATAGAGAAACCTAAGTCCTCTGCCCCATTTGGCTCTCAGGTGGTCATGATGAACGATTCTGCAGCTATTTCTATTGCTATTCGATCGAAAGATTATACTGGATCGTGTCAGGTAATGGGGAAGGACATCACTAATGGTCCTCCTCCTTCACCTGTTTCTGGTCCTCTTGAGATTGAAAGGCCCAGTGTTGAATCCATTGTATGGCCAACTTCCAAAGGTGTACTCAGCAAGTCTTGTTACAATCCCAACACCTATGCCGCTCACCATTATAGTATTGTTGAGGGTTTGGCTCAATAACCATTTTCGATGTCCACATTAGAAGTACTTCAGAGCTGTCCATCTCAACTAAAGGATTTTTTTTTTCTGCGATTGGTGGGATTGACCCTGCTGATACTAGCCTTCTCACTTTCGATTTAAAGAATTTCATTCCATGACTTCTGCATCAGATTGCACTGATTATCCAAGTTGTTATTAATGGTATCAACATTCATCGAGCTGTTGTGGACAAGGGTGCATCAACCTATGTCATGTCATCTTCTTGCTGGAAAGATATTGGTTCTCCAGCCTTGAATTCATTATCAAATGTCCTTGAAGCATTTGATGGAAGGGAATCTAAGCCTTTAGGTGTTCTTGTTGGTTTACCGATTACTTTGAAAGGGAAGACAGTCAATGTTGAGGTAGATGTAGTTGATGCCAAACTCAATTATAATCTTCTCTTCAGTCATAGTTGGAATCACGTCATGTTGTGCATTCCGTCCACTCTCTTTCATGTTCTGAAATTTCTGCATGAAGGAAATATTGTTATTGTTGATCAATTGTACTTCTTCACCTCTTCTTCCCAGAACAACATTCCATATGTGGATCAAATTCCTGCTCCATACAAAAGCGTAGGGCCGAGCCTTTTCAAGGATCCTGCCCTCATGGGTATTTTTCCTCTTCCTCCACCAAACACTGTTCAGATCAATATGATCTCTCGGTCTGATGACCCATGGATTATTCCTTCACCTGAACAGATCGATTCTTTCAGATATTCGATGCTGTTGAGTCAGATTGAGATTGATTATTGTGAACTCGTTGTGGATTCAGAAACTCCGTCCTCTGATCATGCTCCTTTGAGCATGTCTCTTGATATTTATTCTCAATCCCCCTAGCTTGGTGATGCAGATTCATCTGATCCTTTGAAAGAAGTGTTCCCCTCCGATGAAGCCATCTTGGAAACTATGTCTCTCGAAGATCTGCCGTGGGATGATGGTCATCATCGTTCCTTGTTCATGCCTGGCCTCAGGCCATGTTTATGTGTCTTGAGTGATTTTCATCTCAGTTTCCTTCTCCTCCACTTCAAGTTCCTGTTCTGACACATGACGTTTTTGCGGAAGGTAACTTTAGTAATATTACACAGACGATGCCTATTGACATTTTCGTGAAATCGGGAATTGTCGAGAACATTCATATCGAGGTCACTTGTTCTTCTGATGAAGTACAAGTTTACACTAGCATTTTCCACGAGTTCCGTGATGTCTATGCATGGTATTATGAAGAAATGCCCGACATTGATCCAAGTATAGTGGTGCATGAAATTCCTACTTACCCGGGTTCGAAACCTGTTTGCCAGTGTCTTTGTCTTGTGCACTTTAGAAAAGTTGTTGCCATTAAAGGTGAAGTTGAAAAGCTTCTCCGAGCTGGTTTCATTTATCTGATTCCCTTGACAAAATGGATCTCTAATATTGTCCCTGTAGATAAGAAGCAGGGAACCATTTAGGTCTACATTGATTATCGTGATATTAATCAAGCTTGTCCCAAGGGTAATTATCCTACTCTTTTTATCGATTAAATCATTCACGACTCTAACAGGAGTGAGATTTTTTCCCTCATCGATGGTTTTTCTGGTTATAATTAGATTAATATTCTCCTGACTGATCAACATAAGACTGCCTTCATCTGTCCTTGGGGTACTTTCGCATATAAGAAGCTCCCTTTTGGCTTAAAGAATGTTGGGGCCACATTTTAGCGGGTGATGTTGTATGCTTTTCACGATATTCATCATATCATTTAGCCTTATTGGGATGACCTTCTGGCTCATTCGGCTAAGTGTATGGACCATCCTGACCATCTTCATCATATTTTTCTTCATTTTCGACGCTACAACATTCAGATTAATTTGCACAAGTGCATCTTCTGTGTTGATTCTAATAGAATCTTGGGGTTTATCATGTCCAAACATGGAATTCTCCTTGATCTTCTTAAGGTTGAGGCTATCATCAATCTCCCCTCTCCCTCTTCATTGCATCAGTTGAATATTTTGCAAGGGAAGGATAATTTTCTATGTCGTTTCATACCTAACTATGTAGAAGTGGCTAAAGGATTCACATGATTATTGAAGCAAGGTGTCCCATTCTATTGGGATGAGATTGCTCAGAAATCCTTTGATGCACTGAAGACGTTGTTTTTCAACACTCCTCTATTGCATCCTCTAAACTATCATCATGATTTTTCCCTCTATTTAGTCATTGCTTTCAGTACGATTGCCATGGTTCTGGTACAAGACAATGATGACGGTGATGAGCATGTTGTCTATTACTTATGTCATAACCTTCTTGATCCTAAGACACACCATGCACATGTCAAGAAGTTAGCGTTAGTTGCAGTTCAGGGAGTTCAACATTTTCTTCATTATATTATTTTGCGTACTGTAACCATGATTTCTGATTGCAACACTATGACCTATATATTATCTCGACAATTTTTGGGGGGCAAATACTCGAAGTGGATTGTCATCCTCCAAGAGTTTGATTTGGAATTACTGTCAAGTCGAAGAAATCATTATTCTTTGTTGATTTGATTTGTTCCCTCCCTTCTGACTCTGCTCCCTCTCGTTCCGAGGAATACATTCTAGACAATACACTTTTCTTTATTAACACCCCTGATCCCTGGTATGGTGATATCATTGTCTATCTCCAGACATCTATTTTTAGATCTGAGTGGACGAAGGATGCCACCTATGCATCCGACATCAATCGCAACCTTATCGTATAGTCGGAGATACGCTTTATAGCGTCGGAGTGGATTCCATACTCCGCCGATTTTTTACTCTCGAGGAAGCTGAGAAAGTCCTGAATGATTTTCATAGTGGCGCCTATGGCGGTCACATGTTTGGTTATGCCACTGCACAGAAAATTCTTCGTGTTGGTTATTTCTGGCCTTTTATCTTCAAGGACTACATTGTTGCGGTTCGTAAATGTCATGATTGCCAGATTTATCAGTGCAAGATGCGTGCGCCGCCTATACCTCTCCATCCTGTCATTACCATTGGTCCCTTTGCGAAGTGGGGCATCGATTTTATGATGTGTAACCCTCACTTGGCCAGGGGGCATGCTTATATTTTCATAGTCGTTGACTACTTCACCAAATGGGCCGAAGCAATTCCTACGCTTGCCTTCGATGGTAAGACAGTTTCTCAATTCATATTCAATCACATCATTGCCAGGTTTGGTGTCCCTTAAGCCATCGTTACCAATCATGGTTCCCATTTTTGGCATTATATGGTGGCGGAGTTGACTTCTAGGTTGGGTCTACTGTTGGGTGTGGAGCCTGGATTTCTTCTTGATTCAGAGGTCCTTGTTTTAGCTAGATGTATACCCCAAGAAAATTTTACACCCTTGCACGCGGGTGCGAGGGGGACTTGTTCCCCCCGCGGGGTCCGAGGAGGCCGACCCCCTCGACTAGGGGGTCTGTGGGCCAGCGGTCCCCCGCTGGGGGTTTCGGGGGCAGTGCCCCCGAAGCCAAAAATAGATGTAAAATTGCCTTGTAAAAGTATAGTAATTTCTAGTCAATCTGGGCCATTCATTAGGTGGATGATCTGACGGTAGAAGTTATGTTTAGTTTATGGTTTTTTTCCCTAGAAGGCAACCCCTTGATTTTATGAGGGTATTGTATTGTGGCTGTGTTGCATTTCTCTGTAATATTTAATTTTCTAACAACTGGTATCAGAGCCGAAGGTATATTTGACTGATAAAATCGTAGGAAAGAAGGGTCCCTGGTTTGAGTGGGAGAAATGGCGAAAGATGCTAAATTTAGGGTCGAGAAATTTAACGACCAAAACTTCCCGTTGTGGAAGATGCAAATGGAAGATTATTTGTATCAGAAATATCTGTACCTACCATTGAGAGGAAAAGCAAAGAAGCCGATGGCCATGACATACGCGGAATGGAACATTCTCGATAGAAAGGCACTCGGAACAGTACAGTTGTGCCTTGCGGCGTCAGTCGCCTTCAATATTTCGAAGGAAACAAAAACAGAGGGTTTGATGTAGATGTTGGTGAAACTATATGAAAAACCCTCGGCCTCAAACAAGGTATTTCTTATGAAATGACTATTTAATATGAAGATGTCGGAAGGTGGATCTGTTGCAGACCATTTAAATGATTTTAATACAGTTACCAGTCAGTTAAGTTCTGTAGGGGTAAACTTTGATGATGAATTTAGAGCTCTATTATTCTTGTGCTCATTTCCAGAGAGTTGGAATGGTTTAGTAATGGCCAATAGTAACTCTGTCTCTGGATCTAGTACTTTAAAGTTTGATGATGTTGTCAGTGCTATCCTTAGCGAGGAAATGCGACAGAAAAGCTCCAATGAGACATCGGGTAATAATTTGAGTGCAGAGTCTAGGGGAAGAAGAATGGAAAGAGGAAAGAGCTCAGGATATCGTAGTAAATCAAGGAAAGGCAGATCCAAGTCCAGATCGGGGATAGTGTGCTAGAAATGTGAAAAGAAAGGACACCTAAAGAAAGACTGTAGATCTCAGAAGGGAAAAGAAGGAGATGCATAGTAAGAAAACAATCATGAAGAAAATGTGACAGGTGATGTGTTACAAGATGCTTTGATTATTTCTTTCGAAAATGTTACTAATTCTTGGGTTGTAGATTCAGTGGCTTCATTCCATGCCACACCTGATAAGAAATATTTTCCTGACTATGTTCAAGGAGATTTTGGACAAGTTCGTTTGGGTGATGATAAACCCTGTAAAATTGTTGGAATGGGTAAGGTTATTGTAAAATAGAAGAATGGAAACCAATGGCTACTAAAGGAGGTAAGGCATGTTACAGATCTGAAGAAAAATATGATTTCAACAGGGCAGTTAGGTGGTGAAGGTTGGGTGAAAAGGTCACCAAAGAAGCCCTGGTAATATCAAAAGGTGAAAAGGTTGGTACATTGTATTTATACAATGGTATTTCTAACTCTGTTAATGCTTTAACTTCCAAAGGAGAAGATGCAGCATTATGGCATCATAGGCTCGGACACATGAGTGAAAAGGGGATGAAGATTCTTCAATCAAGAAATTTGTTTCCAGGTTTGAAGAATGTTGATTTGGATTTCTGTGAAAATTGCATTTATGGAAAACAAAAGAGAGTCAGATTTCTCAGAGTTGGGAAAGAAAAGAAGAGAAAAAAATTGGAGCTTGTGCATACAGATGTATGTGGACCTGCTCAGGTATCATCTCTCAGTGGCTCTCGCTATTATGTTACGTTTATTGATGATGCAACTAGAAAAAACTTGGATTTATTGTATTCAAAATAAATCTGATGTATTTGATTCTTTCAAGAAATGGAAAGCTTTGGTTGAGATTGAGACAAGAAAGAAGTTGAAGTGTCTGAGATCAGAAAATGGAGGTGAATATTGCAGCAAAGAGTTTGATAGGTATTGTTCAGAGCATGGAATTCGTAGAGAGAAGACAGTTCCAAGAACACCACAAGAAAATGGTGTGTCAGAAAGGATGAACAGAACAATCATGGAGTCTACAAGGTGCATGAGATTGCATGCAGGATTGCCTTTACAATTTTGGGCAGATGCTGTAGATACTGTTGTTTATCTAATAAACAAAGGGCCTTCAAGTTCCTTGGATGGTGGTATTCCAGAGGAAGCATGGATAGGTAAAAAGGTAAACTACTATTTTTTAAAGCCTTTTGGTTGTGAGGCCTTTGTCCGTATTAATAAAGAAAATAGAACAAAGCTTGAGGAAAAATCAAAGAAATGTAACTTTATTGGATATGGTGTTAATGATTTTGGTTATCGCTTATATGATTATGAAAGTCACAAAATCATTAGGAGAAGAGATGTAATATTCAATGAAAGGGTATTGTATAAGAATCAGTTGCAGGAAAAGAAACAGGAAAAAGAAAGCAAGGAATATGCGGTTCTTGATGAGATAACTGAAAAAGTAAAGGTGCCTGAAAATGATAATAATCAACAACCACAGTAGCAACAACCACCACAACAGCAACAGGCACCTCAAACACCTGAAAGTGGTGTTAGAATATCTACCAGGATAAGTAGACCCCCTGAACGATACTCTCCTTCATTATATTATTTATTGTTGACTGATTCTGGTGAACCTGAATGTTATGAAGAAGCAATGCAGGTTGAAAGCAGGAAGAAGTGGGAGCTAGCCATGGAAGAAGAGATGGATTCCTTAATGCATAACCAGACTTGGGACTTAGTTAGGTTGCCTGCAGGTAAAACTACATTGCAGAATAAATGGGTTTACAGGCTGAAGGAAGAAGATGGAGGAAAACAGAGGTACAAAGCTAGACTTGTGGTGAAGGGGTTTGCACATAAGAAAGGTATTGATTTTGATGAAATATTTTCTCCTGTTGTTAAGATGACTTCAATCAGAACTATCTTAAGTCTTGTAGCAGCGGAAGATTTACATCTTGAACAATTAGATGTAAAGACATCATTTCTCCATGGAGATTTGGAGGAAGAGATATACATGCAGCAACCAGAAGGATATGAGGTAAAAGGGAAAGAAAAATTGGTGTGCAGGTTAAAGAAGAGCTTATATGGCTTAAAACAAGCTCCAAGGCAGTGGTATCTAAAATTTGACAAGTTTATGTCTGAACAAGGTTATACTAGATGTCACTCTGATCATTGTGTTTATCTGAAAAAAGAAAAATGATGGCAGCTATATTATATTGTTATTGTATGTAGATGACATGCTTGTTGCAGGGTCTAACATGCAGGAAATAAATGTGCTCAAAATAAAATTGGCAAATTTATTTGCAATGAAGGATTTGGGAGCTGCAAAACAAATCCTTGGTATGAGGATAACTAGAGACAAGAAAAATCACAAATTAACACTGTCTCAGAATGAGTACATAGAAAAGGTGTTGAAAAGATTTAATATGCAGAATGCAAAACCAGTTAGTACACCTTTTGCTAGCCATTTCAAACTTAGTAAGGAGATGTTCCCAAAGACCCAAGAAGACATGGATTGTATGTCTAAAGTTCCATATGCATCAGTAGTTGGAAGCTTAATGTATGCAATGGTCTGCACAAGGCCTGATATTGCACATGCAGTGGGAGTTGTAAGAAGGTACATGAATAATCCAGGAAAAGAACATTGGATGGTAGTAAAATGGATTCTCAGATATTTGAGAGGTACCACAAATCAAGCATTATGATTTGGTGGTTCAAACATTGCTCTACAGGGATATGTTGATGCAGATATGGCAGGTGACAGAGATAATAGGAGGAGCACTACAGGATATGTATTTACTGTAGGTGGAACAGCTGTCAGTTGGGTTTCAAAAATCCAAAGTGTTGTTACACTTTCAACAACAGAAGCCGAGTATGTTGCTGCTACAGAGGCTAGTAAAGAAATGATTTGGTTACAAAGGTTTATGGATGAATTGGGTAAGAAGCATGATATGGGCACACTATACAGTGATAGCCAAAGTGCTATTCATCTTGCAAAGAACTCAGCATTTCATTCTAGGACTAAACACATACATATCAAGTACCATTTCATACGGTCAGTATTGGAAGATGGAGAGTTGAAGCTGGAAAAGATACACACTAGCCAGAATCCTGCAGATATGCTAACAAAAGTTGTAACCAGGGAGAAACTGAAAATGTGCTCAGTTTCAATTGGTATTCAAGGATGATGATGAAGATGAGGAACAACCAGGTCCAAAGAGGAGTCATTTTCCAGCAAATGAAGTAGCGACGGAGTTGCTACAATCAGTCTCCAAGTGGGAGATTGTTGGGTGTGGAGCCTGATTTTATTCCTGATTCAGAGATCCTTTTTTTAGCTAGATGTATACCCCAGGAAAATTGTACACCCTTTCACGCGGGGGGGGGGACTTGTCCCACCCGCGGGGTCTGGGGGGGCCGACCGCCCCGGCTGGGGGGTGCGGGGGCCAGCGGTCCCCTGGCGAGGGTTTCGGGGGCAGCGCCCCGAAGCCAAAAATAGATGTAAAATTGCCTTGTAAAAGTATAGTAATTTCTAGTCAATCTGGGTCGTTCATTAGGCAGATGATCTGACGGTAGAAGTTATGTTTAATTTAGGGTTTTTTGCCCTAGAAGGCAACCCCTCGCTTTTATGAGGGTATTGTATTGTGGCTATGTTGCATTGCTCTGTAATATTTAATTTTCTAACATCTACCTCACGAGAGCTCAACACCATACTATCCTCAGGCCAATGGCCAGGTTGAAGCTGTAAACAAAGTTCTTTTCACCATGCTTCAACATATGATTGGGATCCACAAATCCAATTGGTATCTCATCTTATTTCAGCTCTTTTGGCATACCAAACTTCAGTTAAGAATGCAACCGGATTCACTCGTTTTTGGTTGGTTTATGGTCTGGAAGCTACTCTTCCGATTGAGTGTGAAATACCTTCCCTCAATTTGGCTGTTTAATTACTACCGAATACTTCGCCAGAAGAAGAGTGTCTCCTCTACTTAGAAAGGCTGGATGAAACTCGTTGCTTTGCTGCTCTATTTATCGAAGCATGTAAGAAGCGGGTCAAAGCTCATTTTGACCAATCAGTTTCCCCTCGTTCCTTCATTGAAGGAGACCTCGTCCTCCTGTACGACCGAGCTCATGATAAGCTGGGGGTAGGAAAATTTCAACCCATGTGGCATGGGCCCTACATTATTAAATGTGTGTTGCATAATGGGGCTTATGAGCTCATTGATTACGAAGGTCATCCTCTAGAACAACCCAGAAATGGGTTGTATCTCAAAAAATATTATGCATGAGTCATTCATGCATGACTAATGTACATATGAGTTGTTTTTATTTTTGTACATGTTTTGGTTTGGTGTGCTTTGTGAGAATTTTTTCTGCTTATTGGGTCTTGCTTATTGTGCAAATGTCTATTACCCCTTATGTCGGTTTCGTCGATGGTGCTTCCTACAGTACCAAGAATTTGTCTTCAGCAACCTGGGTAATTTATGATCTTGCTGGTGAGTTGATAGATCTGCAAGGTATTTGTCTAGGACAGACTACAAACAATGTCGTTGAATATAGTGTTGTCCTTGAACTATTAACCGAGGCAATCAACCTCGGCATATGCGCATTGCTTGTAAATCTAGATTCACAGCTTCTCGTTCTTAAGCTCAATGGTCATTATTTGGTCAGGAACTCATACATTTTGAGATTTTATTTACGTGTTCGTTTGCTAGAAATACATTTTATCTTATTACATATCAACATATTCATAAAAAAATGAATGGATTAACAGATACAATGGCTAACATTGTATTAGATATACATTTCCGTAATCTATAAAATCATCATCATATGTAAAAGATCCATGTAGGAAAATATATGTATATATATATCATATGTTTGCATCAGTGTGCATCATAAATTCAAAAAATATGTGTGTTTCTGTTACATCATGAGACATCATGTCTCTCAAAATATGCAGATATAAAACCTAGGTGTCTAATCGGCATGATGCTCATGGTAGCATGTCACTACCTGTACGAGCCGCCTCAGCAAGTAGTGAATTCGGTTTGGAACCCCTACGGTATGTCTCTGGTAGGCATGGGGAACATCGTCGAATCGTGTATAGTCCAAGACTTCATGTGTGATTCCCTCCAAGTTGCGCACGATCTCTTCCTCCTCGCCTCCCGCACCATGAGGTTCAAAATTGCGAGGGATACGCCTCGATATCGAAGACATGCTTGCGGGTCTCTCTGGGCCAACATCTGCAGGCGCATGGGTTTAATGTCAAAAAATACATAATTTAAAAAAAAATCATAACACTCATGAAAATTAAAAATGAGTCTTACCCTAATCTTCATCCCAATCCTCTCCCTCTAGGAGTGGGAGGTACGGATCACCAGTAAAATTTGTACTAGATTAGGGCTACTCCTCCATGAAAATCAACTGCCAGTGGAGCCAATAAAAGAAATCCAGTCTCCAGGACATCTGTTGGCTGCCCCCTGCTCTTGGAATCAGAGCTGTCCATTGGGTCATCCGTGGTTCCCTCACTGGTGGTGTCGAGACTATGACCTCTTGATGCTAAAATATTAGTAGTCGTTCTAGGAAGAACGATACCAGGATAGACCCATAACCAAATTGCTTCAATTTGGTCTTCTTGCACTTTTTCAGCTGGATTTTCATATTGATTGTCACAGCCTCTGCCGAGTTGTAGATGGTTGGTGTCAAGTAGTCCATAACAAGAATTAGCTGTGTCTTTGTTACTTCATGCAGTGTTTTCAATCCTGCAGCTTGTGTGATGATATGTAGCACTAAATTTAGTGCCAAGTCTAGGATAGTATGGATATTGACTTTCACACTTCCTGATCCCTTTTGTGCCCCTGGAGATACCCTGTCAATGACCATGGACATGTTCTCCATGCAAGGCTGGGTGCAAGTTAGGATTGGTGTTGCTCCCCTCCACGATAGTCCTGTTATGAAGTAGACATTAGAAACATCAATCTTGAGTTCCTGATCTCGAAGGATAAAATTTTCCTGATACTCATCCCATATGCTGATCAAATACTATAACAGTTCCAGTTGAGCTCAGAGACACAGTGTTAAGAAGAAATTTTTCAGTGAACAGTCTCTGAGAGCTTCCGTGCATCTCTCATTTTCCATGGCAAGCTCATCTTCTTCGTTGTGTTCCTGTTATTTCCATTTGATCACCATTCTGCCGCTTTATACCTGCAAACATGTTCATATGGATGGTATTAGCTAATTTAGAAACTTGAATATGTGAAAAAATTGGCCCTTAACTTTCATTTTTAAGCAAACATGGTCTGCGTGGTTGGCGCGACTGTTTCTAAAATATTCGCGCTAATGGGCGTGCCCCAGTTTAGAAAAATGGGCGATTGGCGCGAGTCCATGCCCGAAACTCGCACCAACCGTCGTGCCCTAAAATTTGAATTTTCCTCCTCAAAAATCAAAATTAAGGGTTGTAGACAATAAAAGAGGACTTAAATTGAAGGGAAGGATGTCGGCTCTTACCTGGAATTGACGGATTCAAGATTGGTTTGTCGAATCGTTTGCTATCGTTGCAGCAAGATCATAGTATAAAATGGGTAACTATTGCTCCACAAAAGGTAAAAAGTGAAAGTAATTATTTTTATCATTTTTGGCATTTTATAACATTTCACAACCCTAATTAGGTTTTAAGATATATTTTTCGATTATTTTATTATATTATTTCAAGAAATGGGTTTTACAAGTATCTCTTGTGGAGTGACATGTTTTCGCGCAATAGTGATGAAGTAACGAGTTGTATTTTATACTTTTTTGGACTTGGTAAAAACACAAATAAGTCACTACTAGAGTCATATTTCATCTCTATTCTAACTCTCTAAAATTGAAAAGATTGCCGAGATTTTTGTCGTTTTGAACTCGTTAAATGGCTGCGAAATGATATCTACCCAGTATACGTTTACCCCTTTTTCGGGTTGGGTTGAATTATTTACGAAAAAGGAATACCTTAGCCTATCGCGATTAAGAGGTTCTTTCAGATATTATTTCCTACCTTTTCAGATATGAGAGACTATTTACGAAAAAGGCCATGCTGGAGTTTTCTTTTCTGCCTTCTTTTCAAACTCTATAAACATGAAAAGATGTCGAGTTCTCCCTTTGTTAGACTTGTTAAACCTTGATGACATCAGACATCCTCACCATGACATTAACTGAGTTCCTCCTTCCTAGGGCTCATCAAATGTACTAGGTTGGATTTTTCCACCTGCTCAATCGCAAGGTGCTTATTACCCTCAAGGTCAATATCAGCTGGTATATAATGCATCCCAAGTTTTTAACCCTCAAAATCAACCCTCATTGGTGTCTAAGCAACCTCAAAGCCATGCTTACATTTCAGAACAAACTCCATCCATTGCTCAGCAGGGACCTCAATGGTCTACTCAGACTCAGTATCCTGATCCTCAATCTGAGTATCAACAAAATTATCCTACTTCTAATCCCTTGGTCAGACTCCTCCGGGACAAAATATATGGGGGTAGAATTCCTCTCGGACTAGGTGGAATATGAACACGGGTCCTTATCATAGACCTCCAATGACTCAATTACCATTTCTTGCTAAGTTGTAATTACCAAATGTGTCAAAGTTAACAAACGACTAATGCTTTTAAAGGTAAAAAGAAGGGTAAAGGTAAGGCCAAAACCGATACCCTGAAACAAGATTCTCAGAAACTTCGTGCTGGTGATGGTTCTCAATGCAAGCCGAAGTACCCTTGTTTGATTTGTGATGAAGAGCACTTCATCAAGGACTGTCCTCGACAGTATGAAGTGAGCCAGTTGCTCAAAGGCACTCAGGGAACTACGATTGTTCTTAAAGAGCCTTTCCCATCTCAGCAGACCGAGATGGTAGATCATCCTAAGTCCTCTGCACCATTTGGCTCTCAGGTGTTCATGATGAATGGTTCTACATCTGTTTCTACTGCTACTTGATCGAAAGATTATACTTGATCGCGTCAGGTAATGGGGAAGGAGATCACTAATGGTACTCCTCCTCTTCCTGTTTCTGGCCCTCTTGAGATTCAAAGGCCCAGTGCTGAATCCACTGTATGACCAACTTCTAAAGGTGTACTCCGCAAGTCTTCTTACAATCCCAATGCCCATGCCGCTCACCATTATAGCATTTTTGAGGATTTGGCTCAGGCACCATCTACGATGTCTACATTAGAAGTACTTCAAAGTTTTCCATCTCAACGAAAGGCTTTTTTTTCTACGATTGGTAGGATTGACCTTTCTGATACTAGCCTTCTCGCTTTTGATATAGATAATTTCGTTCCACGACTTCTGCATCAAATTGCACTGATTATCCAAGTTGTTATTAATGGTCTCGACATTCATCGAGCGGTTGTGGATGAGGGTGCATCAACCTATGTCATGTCATCTTCTTGCTGGAAAGATATTGGTTCTCCATCCCTGAATTCATTATCAAATGTCCTTGAAGCATTTGATAGAAGGGAATCTAAGCCTTTAGGTGTTCTCGCTAGTTTACCTATTACTTTGAAAAGGAAGACAGTCAATGTCTAGGTAGAGGTAGTTGATGCCAAATTCAATAATAATCTTCTCCTTAGTCACAATTGAACTTATGTCATGTTGTGCATTCCGTCCACTCTCTTTCATGTTCTAAAATTTATGCATGAAGGAAATATTGTTACTGTTGATCAATTTTACTTCTTCACCTCTTCCTTTGAGAATAAAATTCCATATGTGGATCAAATTCCTACTCCCTACGAGAGCATAGGGTCGGGCCTTTTCAAGGATCCTGCCCTCATGGGTATTTTTCCTCTTCCTCCACCAAACACTGTTAAGATCAATATGATCTCTTGGTTTGATGACCCATGGATTATTCCTTCACCTAAACAGATCGATTGTTTCATATATTCGATGCCGTTGAGTCCGATTGAGATTGATTATTGTGAACTCGTTACGGATTTAGAAACTCCATTCTTTGATCATGCTCCTTTGAGCATGTCTCTTGATATTTATTCTCAATCCCCCTAGCTTGGCGATGCAAATTCATCTGATCCTTTGAAAGAAGTGTTTCCCTCTGATGAAGCCATCGTGGAAACTATGTCTCTCAAAGATCTATCATGGGACAATGGTCATCATCGTTCCTCATTCATGCCTAGCCTCGAGGCCATGTTTATGTGTCTTGAGTGATTTGCATCTCAGTTTCCTTCTCATCTTCTTCAATTTCCTGTTCTGACACATGACATTTTTGAGCAAGGTAACTTCAGTAACATTACATAGACGATGCCTATTGAAATTTCCGTGGAACCGAGAATTGTCGAGAACATCCATATCGGGGTCACTTGTTCTTCTGATGAAGTACAAGTTTACACTAGCCTTTTCCATGAGTTCCGTGATGTCTTTGCATGGTCCTATGAAGAAATTCCTGGAATTGATCCAAGTATAGTGGTGCATAAAATTCCTACTAACCCGGGTTCGAAACCTGTTCGCCAACATCTTCGTCCTGTGCACTCTAGATAAGTTGTTGCCATTAAAGGTGAAGTTGAAAAGCTTCTCCGAGCTGGTTTCATTTATCTGATTCCCTTGACAGAATGGGTCTCTAATATTGTCCCTGTAGACAAGAAGTAGGAACCATTCGGGTCTGCGTTGATTATCATGATATTAATCGAGCTTTTCCCAAGGATAATTATCCTACTCCTTTTATCGATCAAATCATTGATGACTGTGCCGAGAGTGAGATTTTTTCCCTCATGGATGGTTTTTCTGGTTATAATCAGATTAATATTCTCCCGACTGATCAACATAAGACTGCCTTCATCTATCCTTGGGGTACTTTCACATAAAATAAGCTCCCTTTTGGCTTAAAGAATTATGGGACCACATTTTAGTGGGCGATGTTGTATGCTTTTCACGATATTTGTCACATCGTTCAACCTGATTTGGATGACCTTCCAGCTCATTCAACTAAGCGTATGGACCATCCTGACCATCTTCATCAGATTTTTCTTTGTTGTTGACGCTACAACATTCAGCTTAATCCACACAAGTGCATCTTCTACATTGATTCCGGTAGAATCTTGTAGTTTATCGTGTCCAAAGATGGAATTATCCTCGATCCACTCAAGGTTGAGGCTATCATCAATCTCCCCTCTCCCTCTTCATTGCATCAATTGCATATTTTGCAAGGGAAGGCTAATTTTCTATGCTGTTTCATACCTAATTATGTAGAAGTGGCTAAAGGATTCACACGATTATTGAAGCAAGGTGTCCCATTTTGTTGGGATGAGATTGCTCAGAAATCCTTTGATGCACTGAAGACGTTACTTGTCAACGCTCCTCTGTTGCGTCCTTTGAACTATCATCGTGATTTTTCCCTCTATTTAGCCACCGCTTTCAGTAAAATTTCCATGGTTCTGGTACAAGACGATGATGACGGTGATGAGCATGTTATCTATTACTTATCTCGTAACCTTCTCGATCCTGAGACATGCTATGCAGATGTCGAGAAGTTAGTGTTAGCTGCAGTTCAAGAAGTTCAGTGTTTTCTTCATTATATTATTTTGCGTACTCTAAACGTGATTTCTGATTGCAAACCTATGACCTATATATTATCTCGACAATTTTTGGGGGGAAAATACTCGAAGTGGATTGTCATCCTCCAAGAGTTCGATTTGGAATTCACTGCTACCAAGTCGAAGAAATCATTACTCTTTGCTGATTTTATTTGTTCCCCCCCTTTAGACTCTGCTCCCTCTCGTTCTGAGGAATACATTCTAGATGATACACTTTTCTTGATTAACACCCTCGATCCCTGGTACGGTGATATCATCGTCTATCTCCAGACTTCTATTTTCATATCTGAGTTGATGAAGGATGCCTGCCTATGCATCCGACATCAATCACAACCTTATCGTATAATCGAAGATATGCTCTATTGCGTCGGAGTGGATTCCATACTCTGCTGATTTTTGATCTCGAGGAAGCTAAGAAAGCCCTGAATGATTGTCACAGTGGTGCCTCTGGCGGTCACATGTCTGGTTATGCCACTGCACATAAAATTCTTCGTGCTGGTTATTTCTGGCCTTTTATCTTCAAGGAATGCATTGTTACGGTTTGTAAATGTTATTATTGCTAGATATATCAGCACAAGATGCTTGCGCCGCCTGTACCTCTCCATCCTGTCATTACCGTTGGTCCCTTTTCTAAGTGGGGCATCGATTTTATGACATGTAACCCTCCCTCGGTCGGGTGGCATGCTTATATTGTCGTAGCCGTTGATTACTTCACCAAGTGGGTCGAATCAATGCCCACACTTGCCTCCGACGGTAAGAATACTGCTCAATTCATATTCAATCACATCATTTATAGGTTTGGTGTCCCTCAAGCCATCGTTACTGATCATGGTTCCCATTTTCAGCATTATATGGTGGCGAAGTTGACTTCTAAGTTGGGTCTATGTCACGACATTTCAACACCATACTATCCTCAGGCCAATGGCCAGGTTGAAGCTGTAAACAAAGTTCTTGTAACCATGCTTCAACATATTGTTAGGAAAAATACTACGAGGGGGGGGGGGGTGAATCATTATTTAAGGCTGAACAATTTTTCTTTCCGTTCTATTAAAAAAGACCATATGTTACAGTACTGCATTCAACATTTATGTCCCGATATCTTATTATGTCTTTACTTAAAGAATTGCATCAGATAAGCATTAAGCATGAACAGAAATAACAGAACAAACCATTAACCATGAACAACACATATGGACACCAGGATTTAAGGTGGAAACCCAATTCGGGAGAAAACCACCGCTGCTGTAATCTCAGTCTTCAATATTTTATTATAGAGAAAACCTTTTACAATATATGTCAGGCAGACTATACTCGGAAGACGTTGTGCACTCCACCGTTGTATACACAACCCTCTCGCTTACTCACTCTCCTTCGGGAAGGGAGCTTCAACCCCCTGAACATAACACCAGTTTCTACTGGCAGAAAATTTCTACTTCCAAAATGAAGGCTTCAACCCTCAGAATCACCGGATTCATATGTTTTCTTCAGCAATCATGCGCTAGCTCTTCATCATTTCTTCGTCCATCGTTCAAGACCAAAGGTTCATTCAGATTTTTCTGTTAAGAACAGAGTTTGCCCATCCAGACATTCCTTCAAGAGCTTCATTCATTCATCACCCTTATGCATGCACATGTTCTTCATTATTGCATTAGTCGATCTGATCATCATATTTACAGGTGCACCATCGATTCAGATATATCAAGGGTTTATTCGTACAAATATCTCCAAAGGATATTCGTTTTATTATCCACACTTTTTTTTTTTTTTTTTTTTTTACCACACCTTCTTTATAATTCTCATCACTTTATATAGATGTCGCCTTTAGTAAAACCATGAGTCAAAACCACGAACCGCTAATGGTCTTCCTGGACGGGGTTACAATAGATAATCCAGCGTATTAAAAATCGAGCCAATTTAAATTGAAAACCCCAACCTTCGTTCTTCCATGCATGAATCGTCCCAAAGGTACTCTGCCATATAATATTATTTCAAGGTTAATAAATATTAACGTGCCGCTGACTCAACAGTAATATATATATCCACAAAACCTTTCGGCCCCTTCAATAATATTCAATCTCGGCATAACCCAACATAAAATATATTTGCGAATCCCCTCTATGGGTCCCTGCGGAGGCACCAAACGGTTGATGCTGATTTGGCATGCAGTGCTCCCGTAGTCATTCTCCACCATTGATTTATGGTCAGCGCTTGATTTCCAGGTCAACTGCGGGGGCACCCCCTCCGGTTGTTTTAAATCTTTACATTGTCCCCATAACATTACTTTTAATCAAATTTCAATGAAATTTTTAATCCGAACTTCAATCTTCAAACAAACTGGATTTCATTCTTTGACCCCGGGCCCACATCACAGTCAGCCATTTGCAATGTATGATATGCAATGGTGCGACATCGCATCGCAGCTTACAACTGGTGGAAACATATGGCGGAAATAGAAAATATGCGATATTGCGATATTGCAATGATCACATATCGCAACATTCAATCGGCGCACACATATATTTACCATGCAATTGTGCGATGTGCGATGATCGTGTTAGACTCCTATACCAATAGGTGTCATTTTTCATGATTGTCTTGATTGAACTATGGAATATGTTCAAACCTTTTTCTTGAGCAAAGGTGTTCCATATTCTTGAAAAACCAAAAAATCAAAAAAATTTAAAAATGTAAAGAGGGTATACCCTAAAAGAAAAATCAAAGGGTAAGAAAAATAAATTGGTCAAGAAAATGAAAGAAATGAACCCCAAGCAAAAAATATACCAAGGAAAGTGTGCAAATCCAAATGCCACTACTATTTCATTTATTGTAAATAAACAAAATTGTGTGCAGCTTGTCAAACTTTGCCACAATTTATGAAGAGTCAAACTGTTTAATCTTGACTCATTCATCTTTCAATTTCATGTTATAGAATAGAGAATAAATATCTGACCAAACAGCTTAATCATGATAAGCAGATAGGTGCTAGTAATAAAAGGTGCTCAATGATTAACTGAGCCCTTGGATGTAATAAGGGTAGAATTAGATAGATTTTCCTTGTAAAAAGAAAAGATTGATAAGGGTTTGCAAGTCTAAATGCACCCTAATAAAGAAGAGAAATGGTAGTGTCAAGTAGATAGGGTAGGTAGAATGGTGTTGCAAAGTTTTATGTGACTTATGATGGTGTCGAATATGTTTAATTTTTTTACCTTCATCACAAGTACTGCAGAAGAAGCAGAAAATGCACTCAAGAATTCAAGGTAAAAGCAAAGTCAAAATCACTAACTTCCCTCATCACTTTCTCCTTAAAGTTTTACTAATTTCCCCCAAAGTACTAAGGTACTTGGAGATCAAAAGGGCTCAAGGCATTTCCTTGACTTTTGGAGGGACCGGACCCTCGGTCTAATGATCAAAAAGACCTAAGTACTTGAGATAATTCATCATTATAATCATTCACCTTTAACCTTGTCCTAAGTAAAATCTCATTTTGCTTAGGAAAATTATGCAAAATTCCATAAACATCCCTCAAAATAACTTACTATTCTAAGTTTAAGTGTGGAAGATGAGATATTGCAATTTACTTCAGAAATTGTCACTTTCTTAGATGTGCAAAGTATTTTGATTTCCCTTGTTCCTTTGTCATATTAATGTTTAACTCTAGTTATTAAATCCCTAGTGAAATGCCCTATCCTAAGTATATAACTCCTTTTATATAAATATCCAAAAAACCCTCTATTATAAAGTTTAGCCAAATTATTTATTTCCCGGTGCATTCAAATAAAAACCCACTATACAAGCCCTTTGGTTAAATATATCGTTATACAATAGTCCTGCCCCTATGGTAAATTAATTATATTGATTAATTTATCATATAATAAAACATATATGAGAAAAACTTTAAACATATGATATATATGTTTAACGCAAAAAGATGAATAAAGCCAAAGTTTAATTCAAACTGCGGAAAGACCCTATGCCACCGTGGCCATCCACTTGGCATCCCACCCGACGCTTCAACCATAATCAAAACTCCACCGCGACCCCTATTTCCTTTATAACCGTGGGATTAATTAATTATCTGAATTAATTAATAACCATACTTTTCTGCCTATTAGATGCCCCCCGGGATGTTTAATATGAGTTAATTATGTTTAAAACCCCGCCGGGCCCGCACGATAACATTCTACCATCTCCCCGTCATTTCAACCGTCGGATCGTCCCTCCAAAGATCAACGCTCCGCATCAATTCTGCCAGCCATCCCTTGTCAGAGCTTTAACGCACGGGGACTTGGTGGTTTTCAAATAGTTCACCTGCCACGCGTCAAAGATCCAATGGAATCGCTGCCCTCTCGATTAATACCACTCTTGTCCATAAGCGGTGCGGGGGTCACCGCTTACCACTTACCGCCTGACCCTTGCACGCGTCAGCCCGTACTAATATGACGTCACTCCTCGAAAAAATAAAAAGCCCTTTTAACTTGTGAATAAAACAAATTTTCGCGTTTTTTATGTCATTTTCGTCATTTGAACGCGCCTCCACCTTCTGCTACGAATTTCAAATTTCCACTAAAATCTACTGGGCTATCTGATTTCGCTCTAGAATTCCGTTGCACCTGTGTTCGAGTACCCTCCTGCCATCGCCTGATACCTGTTAAAAGCCAGTTTTCCTCCAAGAACAGGTATTTATCCTATAGCGCTTCGAACTTCAAAAGAAAGTCTGTTTTCCTTGTTTTCCACTGGATAACTCATTAAATCTTATCACTGAGATCGTTCTCTGAGGTTTAAGACTGTAAATTGTTCCCCTGAACCTGCAATTGTGCCAATTTCCCTCAGTTAGATCAAAATCACGCCCGGCCTGTGAAGAAAATTAGAAACCTTCGTTTTGAATCCACAAGAACCAAAATGGAGGCCCCAACAGCTTTGAATGTAACTCCACTGAATGCCCCTCACCGAGAGTTAGAATATTTACCTTTAGTAGATAAAGATTTCCATATTAAAGACTTGCATTTTGATGAAAGTCCCCTATTGAGTTATTGTCGCTGCAGAGACGAATACTCAAAGGGGCAAGATCTTATAGGGTTGTGGGAATCCAATCTCCCAAGGTATCTCATCCCTTCAGTCATTTTTTTCCTAGAAATCATCCACTATTGCCATTCAAACTATGATCCCACTCAAAGGGCTGTAATAGCTCCTGATCAGAGTGTTCTGTTTCCCATTACTCCCCAGGCTATCAATGCAATGTTACACTTTGAACCAGACCAAGAACTAGCACCGTTGTCTATGGAAGAATTGATTGAGAAGACTAGGCAATTAACCCCAGAAAAGCTAAAATCCATGTGCCAGAATTTCATGTTGCCTGAACATCAACCTAAGGGGTATCCTTCCTATGGTTTTTATTATTTCAATAAACTGGGAAGGCTCATCATAAATATGATATCTTTTATCTTGGGATTCAATACCAGTGAATATGTGGATGAAATAACACTGGTTTTACTATCTATCTTTACTCCTGGGCAGCCTCCTGAAGTTAAATATGACTTTGTCTCTTTCATAGCCAATAAGATCCATGATCAGTTCATGAGGCTAGATGATGAGAAAGTTTTCAAATATTCCTCAGTTATTTATCATCTCATTATCTTCTATCAGTCAGAAAAGTTCCCTTTCCCTGTTAAAAAGCTTGATGCCAAGGGAAACCCCAGGTCAGTCATATTTTGGTCCCCATAAATTCATTCTTCCTCTGATTCTCCCTATTCCTACACTGAGTTAATTGATCAGTTTGTATATCCTGCAACAACTTTGTTAACAGGAATCCCTCCCCCAAGGCTCAGTAATGAAATAAAGAAGACCTTGCAGCTCTCAAGGACTTATAAAGTTGGAGATTGGTATTTATATCAAAACCATATAGTCATCAGAATTTATGGATGTGAATTACATCCATTCAAGTTACCAAGATATGTGCCCATGAGGATTTTTGCCTTGGAATATTTCAGGCAAATGAATAATTCAAATGTGATCCATTTTTGTAGTGTGAAGAAGAAAGCTCAATTAAGGATCAAAAGTCAATTAGGTCCTTTCATCTGCAACTCTAGGGAGGCCGAGAGAGAGGAAGAAAATATATTACAAAGCAAGTTCCAAAGAACTTTTCGTTGGGTTCCTTATGACCCATTTGGTTTTATTTGTGAAAAGAGATTAAAGAATAAATCATCCCCTTATATACACCACAAAATTCCTGAACTAGAACAATATGCCAATCAAGATGAATGGGTTGAAGGAACACTTGTTGAGGAAGAAAGTGAAGCTGACAAAATGAACAAAATTATGAAATATCTCGAGAAGAAGTATGACCTAGAATCTTGTGGTCAAGTGCAGGTACCCTACATTGGCACTTCTTCAGCAGCAACTCTACAGCAGACATTACAGGGAAGAAGTTCATCAGTTGCAGCAGAACCAAAGGGCAAAGGAAAGGAACCTGAAATCTAGGTCATTGAAACTTTGGTCATGGCAGAGAAACCACAAACTTCCAAAGCACCTGAACAATCACAGGTTTCTCCCACTCAGGTAAATCATCCACAAGTTCCAGAGTTACAAACTCCATCAAATGTGGAAATAGGAAAGAAAAGGCAGGTTCCAGACACCACTCCTCCAAAAGAAACCTCACAGGTACATCAGGCCAAAAAACAGAAATCAGATCCACTTCCAGATGTGGAAATCATAGATGAAGTGTTTGATGATGGAAGGGAAGACAGTCAACTAACTGGCACAGTTAGTGAAACAAACATAGGGCAGAAAGGAAAAGCTTTACAAAAGCAATTGAGTACAGAAGTATCCTCTTTCAAGCCACCTAAAACATATATAGGGGATATTAAAAGAACTTTCATCAACATAAAAGCCAAGAATGATCCATTAAGGATGAAAGTATATGACCAATATCTGAAGATGGCTCCCCATAATCAAGAAAGGTTAATGTCAGCATTTGACCTTTCACAAGGCAAAATGCTGATGAGCCACTTCAAGTCAAAGGTGCCAAAGCCCATGTCAGCAGCTGATTACATTAAAAAAAAATTTGAGGTTATGGCAAAGGACATTCATCCTCTGGACCAGATAGAGCTACACAGACAAACTGGGGAAATGGTCTATTCCACTCTTACCAATAAAGCCATGGCAGCCATACCGCTGTAAGATTCTTTGAATAACACAACTGCACAATTGCAAATTGAGAGGGCCTCTTCTCAGGCCAAAGATAATAGAATAAAGTCTCTAGAAGACATAATCATTGGCTTGGGTCACAACCCCAAAGACATTAAAAGTATTGAGGCATTAATAAAGAAGAAAGATGATGACATAGCTGCATTGAGAAAGCAACTAAAATTTCCAGCCTCAAGGCACCCTCAGACCCAAGAAGTTTTAAAGGGGAATTCAGAAGAAGAGGTAATGGAGTTGCTCCTAAATATGACTGAGCGACTAAGTGAAACAGAGAAGGAATTAGAGCAAGCTTTGCAGGAACAGGAAACTATCAGGCAGACATCAACCACAGGTACTACAACAACAGGTCAGCTAACACAGCCAGCCCAGGTAAACACTTCTGGTTTAAGTTCTGATGAATTGATAAAGCAAATGGAAAGTTTACAACTAAGGGTCACATAACTTCAAACCACAAAATTGCAATTAGTAAAATTGGAAGAGAAATATGATACATCTAAAAAGACAGTTGCTGATAACACCAGGGAAATAAAAAGATTAGAAAAATTGGTTCAGGCTTTGGAAAAAGATCTTTCATTGGAAAAGCCTTTAAAGGAAATAAATGAAATTCTTTGGGGTAATATCATTGAGTTAATAAAGGGCATTTGGCCCTCTATTCAAGCTATTTTTGAACAAAATGATTTGGTTAAAATAGCCCAAGAAGAAATAAATAGAACCAGAAATGAATTAAGAGGCAGGCCTGAGCAGGCCAATCAGCTTATTCAATTTTTGAACACCCGGACAAAGCAACAGCTTGCAGTTTTAGGGATTGAGGACAGGACCGGCACAATTTTGGAAATAAAGAGAGTTTTCATCAAAAGAACTTTCATGCAGAATTTAGAAAGGAAGTGCTCAGATATTTTGATTGATATCAATATTTTCAGAGAGAAATTTCAAGCTTTGTTGGACAATGGGTTACCAAGTCCTATGCTCTCAGAGGATCAAATAATGGACTTGGAAACCTATGTAAAGAAAATAAATGCTCATGCTCAAAATACAGCTGCTTGTTCTCCTAGTTTACCAGAATCAACATTACCAACAGGGAGAAATATCTATGATAGAGTGAGGAATTTATTTCATCTGGAACATGACATAAAGTATCTGTTTCCTAATGATCCCACCTTTTACAAACTCACCGAAGCAGATGAGACATTGAGAAAACTCAAAAGAACTATGATACCAGATGATCAATGGTGGAAAGAATTATTGGAAATTCTATAAAATTTATCTTCAGGATGAGAATTTTATTTTTACTATCAGGTAAAAGGATCAAAATAAGTACAGATGAAAGAGTATCAGTTACGCAGGTTGAAGAGTATCCGTAAAGACAAAGAGTATCAAGCAAGCAAAGAAATTACTCCAAAAGACAGCATTGAGCCCTTTTTCAGCACTTACCTCCAGCACATCAGCAAAATGAGGAAACAGCACATCAGCAGTTACCTATTATTCTATCCACGAGACCATTTGTCTCCTGTTTATTTGTAAATTACTCCTTAGTCACCCTAGGTTATTGGCTAAGTTAGTGTGAGATTTTTTCAAGTTTTTCTTGTATAAATAAATACTCAAAGGAAGTATTGAGGGTGGATTCTATTACTTTGCTGTAACATTGAGATTTTCGGAATAAAAGCACTTTGGAGAAATTTATTCGTGGCTTACTGGACGACGATTTGAAGTTCAGGACTTTTTGCAGGATTCATGTGTTGGACTGCAGTTCAATAAGTCTTTCTACCCTTTGTCTTAAGTTCTATATCAGTTTATAATATCATTATGTCCATTTCTGAATAATTTACATAAAGGATTGAATCAGAATTTACTTAATTGTACTCTGATTTCAGATGTGATTGTTCTTAATGTTTTCCTCTAAATTGGTTATAAGCATGAATTTTTAAATGCTCTTGCTTTGCTAATTTAAACATTGTTGATTACTATAATAAAGAATTCTTCATTGCTCTTTGTTTGTAGTCATCTCATTTCTTTCTTTTGAACATGGTGAAAGATTCTTATCTGCCTTTCATCCCTTCAAGATCATCCCATCCACTTTAAATTTTAAGGATTGTTCTCTGTCTAGCTATCTTGCCCTGTAATACCATCTTGTGTTTAGAATAGAAATCCAGTAAAGCCATCCTTTGACTCCATAGCCCAATGGACTGAAAGCCCTCAACCTTGCCCTTAGTTTTTGGATTCCACCATTTTCCCCAAAACAAACTCTTGAATCTATAACTAGCCTAAAACCTTCCAAGAACAAAGATAAATCATAAAGAGAGAGCCCTCTCTGGATGCAGATTGGCTAGATTCTGCATCTAAAAGGTTGGTTTGTGGTTACCTCGGGTATACTTTCCTCTTACACAACTTCTAGGAAAACCTGAGAGATAACATAGTGGCGACCATACTGGGGACCTGAATCATTTTATTGATACTATTGTTTGATTTATAAGCTATAGACAGAGTCTGAAGATCAGCCAGGTAGCCTTTTAAATGCTTTTGCTCTGCAACTGCATAGTAAACAAATGTTGCTTCAGTCTATCTCTGGTTTAGCTTATAAACTGAACTTTGGATTCAAAATATTCAATCAGATTCTCTAGTTTAATAAATCTTTGAGAAAAGATTAATTAAAAATCTTAAATTTCTTAAAGAAATCATAGAAGTTGTTTTGAAAATTCATAAAAAATAAAATAATCATAAAATACTAAAAATTTGGTTTCCCGAAGAACTAACTTTTTCTTCAGAATTGTTTTACAGGTTCAGATCTGATCTATGATGGTGGACAGTGATCAGACACACAAAGGTTAAAATCATCCACCTGGCGACTCCAAATCCATTTCACAATCAAGACTCCACTGGAGGAATGAACCTGGAAGAACAATATGGAAAGATCAGGCTTTCAACTTGGATCTTAATCCAAGACATTATGTTCTTTCTCATTAAGATTCAATATGTATTGTATTTTATATAAGGATCTAACTTGATTGTACAGATAAAGTGGCTTTTCATTATGGCTGATTTTCAAGATGATCCAAGAATAAAACGAAGATATACTCCCATGAGCAGAGATCACATACCTGGATTTCCACACAAACTACCGAAGGTAAATTGGGGTGAAAATCTGCCCATGTTTCAAGATGAGAATATTGATGATCCTTTATTACATCTCATTAAATTTCATATACACTCATCAAGATTGAAAGATGATTGGCATGAGGATTGCCTCATGAAGATATTCATGGGAACCTTAGAAGGAAAAGCAAGGGAATGGTACGAATCTCTCAAACCTGCAAGTTTGTTTTCTCTAAAAGATTTTCATAAGGTATTTTATGAGCATTACAAAGAAGATTTTCCATCTTTATCATTAGCTGAAAATTGTTGTGATCAAGCTGAAGATCTTATACATTACCTTAAAAATATTGATGAAGATTTTGCAAATTGGTCTCCTGAAGATTTATTAGAAGAAGTCAAAAACTTTCATTCTCAAGTTAAATATCATAATAATCAAGAGGAGTTAAACAAAGATGAAATAAGTCAGGAGATAAATCAAGATCCACAAAACCCCTTTGTATTAACAAATGATGTTTCATTTAATGTTTTGAATGAAGTTAAAGAAAATAATCAACCTCATGATCAATTTTTAGATAAGAGAAAAAACAACTGTCATTCCAATCTAAGAATTCAGAGATTCCCACCCCCCCTCACCGAAGAAGAAATCAATTTGCTTCTAAACATGCAACCATCCTTAAAATATTTACATAATGAAGAAATTGTTTCTACTTCTTCTAATGTTGATGAATGTACAAGGTTTTTTATCCATGAAGAGACAGAAGAACAAGTTGATGCTTATGTTATTCTACCTTCACAAAAAGGCCCATTACTTGATAGTACTCCTATTGAGAAAAATAATGACTTTCAAATAGAATGCAACCAATCTAATCAAGATGTATTGGGATTGTTGGAAGAGAAATATGCTGATCCAATGTTTATAATTGATGACATTCCTTATTCTGAAGATTTGCCTAAATATGATCAGTATGATGATAATTATGATAATTTCACAGAACAATCACTAGCTATTTTGAGGGATGAAATATTAGAACTTCAGCTTGATGAGGATTTTCTAAGGGATTTCTTTCTTCTTGTTAAATCAAGAAAATGTTCTCCTCAAATTAAAAAATGGCTTCTTGATATAATTTCTGAAAATTATGAAAATGAAATCAAACTTTTGCATTCTCAAATTCAGTCATACAATTTCCGAAATCTTAAAGAATTCTTTGAAAATCTTCCTTCTCCAAAGCAAGAGAAAATTGTACTATCTTTTGACTTGCATATTGAATATGATTATTCTTTCAAACACAAGACTAAAGAAATAAGTTCATGGTCTAATATTCATAATTCAATTGAACAATTAGTCATTGAAGGCCTAGAAGTAAATAACATACATCATGCTTTTAATGATCTTATAGCAAATTATATGGAGATTATTTTTACCTCAAATCTGCAAACATGTTTTATCTATGAGGATCAAATATATCAACAATTGCCATTTCACATCTTATCGTTGATTATAAAGGCACATGATCATAACATACTTCCAATTTTGATCACAAGCAATCAAGTTATCCATTTCTTTTTATAGCTACTTGATTGGCTTCATTGGAATTTTTGCATTACCTGATTTAATAAGATTTTTAGTAGATTAGAGTAGGAAAATGAGTGCTAATAAGCTCATAATTTTGAGCATTTTTTTTAGTTTTCAATTTTCAGCTATTTTTTCATTAAGTTGGTTTGAAAATTTTTGTGTGTTGTTTTAGTTTCAGATCAGATTTCAGGTTGCAGAAAAATGACTATATTCAATTCAAGATTTTCAACCACAGCAAATGCATGTTTGGGATTGGAACAAGGAAGAAAATTCCTAACTGGGCAACAAAGTTTTAAGTTTTTACTGGATAGTAACTTACTGGAGTTGAAGCCCGAAGTGAAGGCCCTAAGCTTCAGAAGTTTTACTATCATATATACAATAAAGCCACCAGAAGAAGGAAATTACATAGTTCAGTTTGAAGACATTTTGAGGCATCTGACCCGCTGTTCTTGACTTTCCACAAGGAAAAGCCATCCCCAAGTGGAGCCAGTGTTAGACTCCTATACCAATAGGTGTCATTTTTCATGATTGTCTTGATTGAACTATGGAATATGTTCAAACCTTTTTCTTGAGAAAAGGTGTTCCATATTCTTGAAAAACCAAAAAATCAAAAAATTTAAAAAATGTAAAGAGGGTATACCCTAAAAGAAAAATCAAAGGGTAAGAAAAATAAAATGGTCAAAAAAGTGAAAGAAACGAACCCCAAACAAAAAATAGACCAAGGAAAGTGTGCAAATCCAAATGCCACTACTATTTCATTTTGTAATAAAGCAATTGTGTGCAGCTTGTCAAACCTTTGCCACAATTCATGAATAAGTCAAACTGTTTAAACTTGGCTTACTCATATTTCAATTTCATGTTGTAGATTAGAGAATAAATATCTGACCAAACAGTTTAATCTTGGCAGACAAGTAGATAGGTAGAGTTAATAAGAGGTGCTCAACAGTTTAATCTGAGCCCTTGGATGTAATAAGGGTAGAATTAGATAGATTTTCCTTGTAAAAGAAAAGAAGATTGATAAGGGTTTGCAAGTCCAAATGCACCCTAATAAAGAAGAGAAAATGGTAGTGTCAAGTAGATAGGGTAGGTAGATGGTGTTGCAAAGTTTTATGTGATGAATGATGGTGCTGAATATGTTTAATCTTTTACCTTCATCACAAGTACTCAAGTAGAAAATGCACTGAAGAATTCACAGAAAGAAAAGTCAAAATCATTAACTTCCCACATCACTTTTTCCCTAAGTTTTACTAATTTCCCCAAAGTGCTAAGGTATTTGGAGGTCAAAGGGGCTCAAGGCATTTCCTTGACTTTTGGAGGGACCGGACCCTCGGCCTAATGATCAAAAAGACCTAAGTACTTGAGATAATTCATCATTATAATCATTCACCTTTAACCTTGTCCTAAGTAAAATCCCATTTTGCTTAGGAAAATTATGCAAAATTCCATAAAAATCCCTCAAAATAACTTACTATTCTAAGTTTAAGTGTTGAAGATGAGATATTGCAATTTACTTCAGAAATTGTCACTTTCTTAGATATGCAAAGTATTTTGAGTTCCCTTGTCCCTTTGTCATATTAATGTTTAACTCTAGTTATTAAATCCCTAGTGAAAATCCTTTATCCTAAGTATATAACTCCTTTTAAATTAATATCCCAAAAACCCCTCTATTATAAATTTTAACCAAAGTATTTATTCCCCCGTACATTCAAATAAAAACCCATTATACAAGCCCTTTGGTTAAAATATAGCGTTATACATTAGTCTCGCCCCTATGGTAAATTAAATATATCGGTTTATTTATCATATAATATAATAAAACATATACGAGAAAAACTTTAAACATATGATATATATGTTTAAACGCAAAAAGATGAATAAAGCCAAAGTTTTAATTCAAACTACTAAAAAGTCTTATGCCACCGTGGCCCATCCACCATGGCATTCCGCCCGACGTTTCAACCCCACCGCGACCCTTATTTCTATTATACAGTGGGATTAACTAATTATCAGAATTAGTTAATAACCAACCTTCTCCACCAATTAGAAGCTCCCCGGGATGATTAATAACGATAATCACGTGTAAAACCCCGCCGGGCCCGCACAATAACGCCTCATCATCTCCCCTTCTTTTCCACCGTTAGATCACCCCACCACAGATCGACGCTCCACGGCGATTCCGCTACCCATCCTTCGTCAGAGTTTTAACACGCGGGGACTTGGTGGTTTTCAAATAGTTCACCTGCCACGCATCAAAGATCCAATGGAATCGCTGCCCACTCATCTAATACCACTCTCGTCCATAAGCGGTGCGAGGATTACCTCTTACCGCTTACCACTTACCGCCCAGCCCTCCTGCACACGTCAGCCTGTACTAATATGACGTCACTCCTCGAAAAAATAAAAAACCCTTTTAATTTGTAAATAAAACGAATTTTCGTGTTTTTCCCGTTATTTTCGTTATTGAAAACGACTGCGCTTTCTGCTAAGATTTTCAAATTTCCGCTGAAATCTACTGTGCTATCTGATTTCGCTCCAAGATTCCGCTGCACCTGTGTTCAAGTACCCTCCTGCCATCGCCTGATACCTGTTAAAAGTCAGTTTGCCTTCAAGAACATGTATTTATCCTATTTCGCCCCGAACTGCAAGTAAAATTCTGTTTTCTTTGTTTTTTGTTGAATCAGTGTTTAAATCATATTCCTAAGGTCATTCCCTGAGTTTTACGACTGTAAATTGTTCCCTTGAACCTGCAATTGTGCCAATTTCCTTCAGTAAGATCAAAATCACGCCCGGCCTGTGAAGAAAACCAGAAACCTCCGTTTTGAATCCACAAGAACCAAAATGGAGGCCCCGACAGATTTGAATATAACTCCACTTAATGCCCCTCACCGTGAGTTGGAATATTTACCTTTGGTAGATAAAGATTTCCAAATTAAAGACTTGCATTTTGATGAAAGTCCCCTTCTGAGTTATTGTCGCTGCAGAGACGAATGCTCAAAGGGGCAAGATCTCATTGGGTTGTGGGAATCCAATCTCCCCAAATATCTCATCCCTTCAGTCATTTATTTCCCAGAAATCATCCACTATTGCCATTCAAACTATGATCCCACTCAAAGGGCTGTAATAGCTCCTGATCAGAGTGTTCTGTTTCCCATTACTCCCCAGGCTATCAATGCAATGCTACACTTTGAACCAGACCAAGAACTAGCACCATTGTCTATGGAAGAATTGATTGAGAAGACTAGGCAATTAACCCCAGAAAAGCTAAAATCCATGTGCCAGAATTTCATGTTGCCTGAACATCAACCTAAGGGGTCTCCTCCCTATGTTTTTTATTATTTCAATAAATTGGGAAGGCTCATCATAAATATGATATCTTTTATCTTGGGATTCAATACCAGTGAATATGTGGATGAAATAACACTGGTTTTACTATCTATCTTTACTCCTGGGCAGCCTCCTGAAGTTAAATATGACTTTGCCTCTTTCATAGCCAATAAGATCCATGATCATTTCATGAGGCTAGATGATGAGAAAGTTTTCAAATATTCCTCAGTTATTTATCATCTCATTATCTTCTATCAGTCAGAAAAGTTCCCTTTCCCTGTTAAAAAGCTTGATGCCAAGGGAAACCCCAGATCAGTCATATTTTGGTCCCCCATAATTCATTCTTCCTCTGATTCTCCCTATTCCTACACTGAATTCATTGATCAGTTTGTATATCCCGCAACAACTTTGTTAACAGGAGTCCCTCCCCCAAGGCTCAGTAATGAAATAAAAAAGACCTTGCAACTTTCAAGGACTTATAAAGTTGGAGATTGGTATTTGTATCAAAACCATACAGTCATAAGAATTTATGGATGTGAATTACATCCATTCAAGTTACCAAGATATGTGCCCATGAGGATTTTTGCCTTGGAATATTTCAGGCAAATGAATAATTCAGATGTGATCCATTTTTGTAGTGTGAAGAAGAAAGCCCAATTAAGGATCAAAAGTCAATTAGGTCCTTTCATCTGCAACTCTAGGGAAGCCGAGCAAGAAGCAGAAAACATACTGCAAAACCGTTGCAAATTCCAAAGAAGTTTCCATTGGGTTCCTTATGACCCATTTGGTTTTATTTGTGAAAAGAGATTAAAGAACAAATCATCCCCATATATACACCACAAGATTCCTGAACTAGAACAATATGCCAATCAAGATGAATGGGTTGAAGGAACACTTGTTGAGGAAGAAAGTGAAGCTGACAAAATGAAAAAAATTATGAAAGATCTCGAGAAGAAGTATGACCTAGAATCTTGTGGTCAAGTGCAGGTACCCTACATTGGCACTTCTTCAGCAGCAACTCTACAGCAAACATTACAGGAAAGCAGTTCATCAGTTGCAGCAGAACCAAAGGGCAAAGGAAAGGAACCTGAAATCCAGGTCATTGAAACTTTGTTCATGGCAGAGAAACCACAAACTTCCAAAGCACCTGAACAATCACAGGTTTCTCCCACTCAGGTAAATCATCCACAAGTTCCAGAGTTACAAACTCCATCAAATGTGGAAATAGGAAAGAAAAGGCAAGTTCCAGATACCACACCTCCTAAAGAGCCTTCAAGAATACATCAAGCTAAAAAACATAAATCAGATCCACTTCCAGATGTGGAAATCATAGATGAAGTGTTTGATGATGGGAGGGAAGACAGTCAACTAACTGGCACAGTTAGTGAAACAAACACAGGACATAAAGGAAAAGCTTTACAAAAGCAATTGAGTACTGAGGTATCCTCTTTCAGACCACCAAAAACAGATACAGGGGATATAAAAAGAACCTTCATTAATATAAAGGCCAAGAATGATCCATTAAGAATGAAGGTATATGATCAATATTTGAAAATGGCTCCCCATAATCAAGAAAGGCTAATGTCAGCATTTGACATGTCACAAGGCAAAATGATAATGAGCCACTTCAAGTCAAAGGTGCCAAAACCCATTACTGCAGCTGACTACATCAGAACAAATTTTGAAGTTCTGGTGAAGGACATTCATCCTCTGGACCAGATAGAGCTACACAGACAAACTGGGGAAATGGTCTATTCCACTCTTACCAATAAAGCCATGGCAGCTCTAACACTGCAAGATTCTTTGAATAACACAAGTGCCCAATTGCAAATTGAGAAGGCCTCTTCTCAGGCCAAAGATAATAGAATAAAGTCTCTAGAAGACATAATCATTGGTTTGGGTCACAACCCCAAAGACATTAAAAGTATTGAGGCATTAATAAAGAAGAAAGATGATGACATAGCTGCACTGAGAAAGCAGCTAAAATTGCCAGCCTCAAGGCACCCTCAGACCCAAGAAGTTCTAAAGGGGAATTCACAGGAAGAAATAATGGAGTTGCTCCTAAATATGACCGAGCGACTAAGTGAAACAGAGAAGGAATTGGAACAAGCTTTGCAGGAACAAGAAACTATCAGGCATACATCAACCACAGGTACTACAACAATAGATCAGCAAACACATCCATCCCAGGTAAACACTTCTGGTTTGAGTTCTGATGAATTAATAAAACAAATGGAAATTCTACAACTAAGAGTCACAGAACTTCAAACCACGAAATTGCAATTAGTAAAATTGGAGGAGAAATATGATACATCTAAAAAGACAGTTGCTGATAACACCAGGGAAATAAAAAGATTAGAAAAATTGGTTCAGGCTTTGGAAAAAGATCTTTCATTGGAAAAGCCTTTAAAGGAAATAAATGAAATTCTTTGGGGTAATATCATTGAGTTAATAAAGGGTATTTGGCCCTCTATTCAAGCTATTTTTGAACAAAATGATTTAGTTAAAATAGCCCAAGAAGAAATATACAGGACAAGAAATGAATTAAGAGGCAGGCCTGAGCAGGCCAATCAGCTTATTCAATTTTTGAACACCCGGACAAAGCAACAGCTTGCAGTTTTAGGGATTGAGGACAGGACCGGCACAGTTTTGGAAATAAAGAGTGTTTTCATCAAAAGAAATTTCATGCAGAATTTAGAAAGGAAGTGCACAGATATTTTGGTTGATATCAATATTTTCAGAGAAAAATTTCAAGCTTTTTTGGACAGTGAGTTACCAAGTCCTATGCTCTCAGAGGATCAAATAATGGACTTGGAAACCTATGTAAAGAAAATAAATGCTCATGCTCAAAATACAACTGCTTGTTCTCCTAGTTTACCAGAATCAACATTACCAACAGGGAGAAATATCTATGATAGAGTGAGGAATTTATTTCATCTGGAACATGAAATAAAGTATCTGTTTCCTAATGAGCCCACCTTTTACAAACTTACCGAAGCAGATGAGACATTGAGAAAACTCAAAAGAACTATGATACCAGATGAACAATGGTGGAAAGAATTATTGGAAATTCTATAAAATTTATCTTCAGGATGAGAATTTTATCTTTACTATCAGGTAAAAGGATAAAAATGAGTACAGATGAAAGAGTATCAGTTACGCAGGTTGAAGAGTATCCGTAAAGACAAAGAGTATCAAGCAAGCAAAGAAATTACTCCAAAAGACAGCATTGAGCCCTTTTTCAGCACTTACCTCCAGCACATCAGCAAAATGAGGAAACAGCACATCAGCAGTTATCTATTATTCTATCCACGAGACCATTTGTCTCCTGTTTATTTGTAAATTACTCCTTAGTCACCCTAGATTATTGGCTAAGTTAGTGTGAGATTTTTTCAAGTTTTTCTTGTATAAATAAACCCTCAAAGGAAGTATTGAGGGTGGATTCTATTACTCTGCTGTAACATTGAGATTTTCGGAATAAAAGCATTTTGGAGAAATTTATTCGTGGCTTACTGGATGACGATTTGAAGTACAGGACTTTTTGCAGGGTTCATGTGTTGGAATGCAGTTCAATAAGTATTTCTACCCTTTGTCTTAAGTTTTTTATCAGTTTATAATATCATTATGTCCATTTCTGAATAATTTACATAAAGGATTGAATCAGAATTTACTTAATTGTACTCTGATTTCAGATGTGATTGTTCTTAATGTTTTCCTCTGAATTAGTTATAAGCATGAATACTTAAATGCTCTTGCTTCGCTAATTTAAACATTGTTGATTACTATAATAAAGAATTCTTCATTGCTCTTTGTTTGTAGTCATCTCACTTCTCTTTTTTGAACATGGTGAAATATTCTTAGCTGCCTTTCATCCCTTCAAAATCATCCCATCCACTTTAAATTCTAAGGATTGTTCTCTGTCTAGCTATCTTGCCCTGTAAAGCCATCTTGTGCGTAGAATAGAAATCCAGTAAAACCATCCTTTGACTCCATAGCCCAATGGACTGAAAGCCCTCAACCTTGCCCTTAGTTTGTGGATTCCACCATTTTCCCCAAAACAAACTCTTGAATCTAAAACTAGCCTAAAACCTTCTAAGAACAAAGATAAATTATAAAGAGAGAGCCCTCTCTGGATGCAGATTGGCTAGATTATGCATCTAAAAGGTTGGTTGTGGTTACCTCGGGTATACTTTCCTCTTACACAACTTCTAGGAAAACCTGAGAGATAATAGATCGCATATCGCAACAAACTCTGGTTTGGGCGGAGGGTGATTTTGTGACATTTCGATGTTGTGATCATGCGATGGCGCGATGATCGTACATCGCAAATAATCCATATCAACAAGACACTTGAAACTTCAAAACTGTGCTTTGCGATATGCGCTCAAGTGGTAGGGACCACTTGTCCTGCCACTTTCAAAGATTTAAAGTCTTTGGATGTTTTATTCAATTTTCTTCATATTGGTTGTTGAGGGCTTTAAAACCGGAGACGACTATCTTTAAATAAACTCTGCTCCTCCGTATTCTGGAACTACGAATGTCTTCATTCCTTCTGCAAAATGTCTTCGCCCATAACAAAAAATTAATTCTCCTCTGCAATACTTGGCTACGGCCCATCAACAATTAATTCATCCTTACATTTTTCCCATCCTTCTTTAATGCGTTTTGTTGTTCACCAAAACTCTGCTGCGCCTTTGATATCTTTTCTCCCATTCTGTCTCTGCTTCTTCTGTTCTTCCTCTGTTCTTCTTTGTTGCCCATGCCTTTGCCATTTCCTTTGCCATATCCTTTGCCATCAATGACAATATTCCAACAATCTCCCCCTTTGGTATTTATGGCAATACTCTTCCTTTGATGACCTGATAGACACCCTTTGTTGCATTTCCTCCCCCTTTGACATCAATGGCAAAGAGTTTTATCAAGAACCGTTGAACCGACAGTCCCATGCTCCCCCTGAGATCATGCTACATCTTCAAACATAATATGACCAACAATTCATCCTTTTAAGATGACCAATGCTCCCCCTGAGCCTGTGCATTCAGACAACACCTCACAACCAATTGAGTCTTCTGTAATTAAGTAGACCTGATCCTCTGCATGGCAGAGACTACTCCCAATTTCTGTCTGAGATATTCGAATGCTTTCCTGGGTAGAGGTTTGGTAAATATATCAACAACTTGTTCTTTGGAGGAAACATATTCTAATTTCACCTTTTGCTCAAGCACTTGTTCTCGTAAGAAGTGATATTTGATGGGAATGTTCTTGGTCTTGGAATGCATAATAGGATTCTTTGAGATACTGATGGCACTTGTATTATCACACATAATGGAGATTGGAGGTGAAAATTTGATTTGAAAATCTTGTAGGGTTTTCATCATCCAAAGAAGTTGAGTGCAACATGATGTTGTAGCCACATATTCTGCTTCTGCTATAGATAAGGCAATGGAGCTTTGCTTATTGCTGAACCAAGATACTAACCAGGGCCCCATAAAGAATGCACCACCACTAGTGCTTTTTCGATCATCAACACTTCCAGCCCAATCTGCATCAGTGTATGCATGAAGAGTAAGATCAACATTCTTTGGATACCATAGTCCAAAGTCTTGAGTTCCCTGTAGATATTTGAATATTCTTTTCACAACCTGAAGATGAGACTCTTTTGGATTGGCTTGAAATCGTCCAACAATCCCAACTGCATGCATGATGTCTGGTCTTGTCCCAGTGAGATAAAGTAGACTTCCTATCATAGATCTATATTCTGGTTGATTTACGGTGGGGGAATCATCATTAGAACTGATATTGCATCCGGTTATCATTGGTGTAATTACAGGTTTGCAATCTTCCATGCCATACTTCTTCAGGATTTGCTTGAGATACTTTGCTTGTGATAAGAATATACCATCTGTTGCTTGTTGCACTTGCAGGCCAAGAAAAAATGTTAGTTCCCCGAGTAAAGACATTTCAAATTCTTGCTGCATATCAGAAGCAAATTTCTGACTCATAGAGTCTTTATTACTTCCAAAAATGATATCATCGACATATACAACCACAATTAACAGCTTGTCATTTTCAGTTTTTGTGTACAAGTTGCTATCAACAGACCCCTTTGAAAATCCTTGTTGATGAAGATATTTGTCAAGACGATAGTACCATGCCCTTGGAGCTTGTTTGAGACCATATAGAGCCTTTTTAAGTCTACAAACAAGTTTTTCATCATTTACAAAAATGAATCCTTCTGGTTGTTCTATATAAACTTCTTCTTCTAGATCACCATTGAGAAAAGCAGATTTAACATCCATTTTATAAAATTTGATTTGTTGGAAGCTTGAAAACACAAGAAACATTCTTATGGCTTCAAGTCTGGCTACAGGAGCAAAGGTTTCTTCAAAGTCTATACCTTCTTGTTGAGCATACCCTTTGCACACAAATCTAGCTTTATTTCTTATAACATCCCCATTCTCATTTAACTTATTTTTGAATATCCATTTAGTTCCAATGACATTTTTGTCATGAGGCCTTGGTACTAACTCCCAAGTGTGATTCTTTTCAATTTGATCAAGCTCTTCATTCATGGCTTGAATCTAACATTCATCTTTGCTAGCTTGACTGACACTGTGAGGTTCAACCGTGGACAAAAATGCCAGGTTGCTAGAAGATCCCACAAGAGTCCTTCTTGTTTGTACACCTGATTCCTTTTCTCCCAAAATTTGAGATTCTGGATGATTCTTTTGAACATATCTAGATGGAGCCTTTTCAGACAGCTCTTCTTCAGGTTCTTCACTGGGTGTACTGTTTGAATCATTACTATTTGATGTAGGAGGATATGTGTCCTCATCATCTTCATCTGTTGTTTGCTTTTCTTCTTTTGGGGCTGCAGTAGACTCATCAATAACAACATCAATACATTCAACAATCTTTCGAAGTCTTTTATTGTAACATTTATATGCCTTACTCCTAGAGGAGTAACCAAGAAATATTCCCTCATCAGCTCTAGGTTCAAACTTGCCAAGTTTTTCATCATTATTTTTGATAAAGCATTTGCTCCCAAAAATTCTAAAATGCTTTATAGTGGGAGGATTACCATACCAGAGTTCATATGGAGTTTTATCACTATTTACATGAACATGTGCTTTGTTGAGAATGTTTGCTGCTGTATGTGATGCTTCTCCCCAAAATGTGTCAGGTGTTCCGGAATCATCAAGCATAGCTCTAGCCATTTGTTGAATTGTTCTGTTCATTCTCTCTACAACACCATTCTGTTGTGGAGTGCCAGCTACATAGAACTGTATTTTTATGCCGTGTTGTTCAAAGAATTCAAGAAATTATTTGGATGTATATTCTCCTCCTCGATCAGATCTAAGACACTTGATTTTTAATTCTAATTCATTCTCCACTAGTGCTTTGAAAATCTGAAATTTCTCAAATGCTTCATCTTTGTGTTTAAGCAGCCCAATCCAACACATTCTAGAGAAATCATCAATGAATAAGATATAGTATTATTCACCATGCGGTGAATTTTTCCTCATAGGTCCACATATGTCAGTATGAATGAGTTCAAGAGGCTTATTCGATGATCCTTTCTTGGCATTAAATTGTACCCTGGTTTGCTTACTGAATTGGCAAGATTTGCATATGATATTTTCAGGTAGAGTAATATTCAGAAGATCACGAACAACTTTAAGTCTACTTGATTTGTTGATTTGAGAGAAGCTCAGATGCCCCAACCTTCTATGCCATAGCCAATTTTCTGAAGATTTACTCAAATAACATTGTTCTTTGGGGTTCTTCAATATATACAGGTTGTTTGGAGTTCTTTTTCCTTTTATAATTGCTTTTCCTGTATCAAGATCACGTACCACACATTCTTTTGAACTAAAGACAGCTTCAGTTCCTTGATCACACATTTGAATTACACTTAACAAGTTATGATTTAATCCATCCACATACATGACTTCATTAGCTTTCACCTTATCCTTTAGGAAGACAGACCCTTTACCTTTAATTACCGCAGGAGTATCATTTCCAAATGTAACATTCTTCTCCTTTTCTAGAGCACTATATGCAAGAAGTTTGTCTTTATCACCTATCATGTGTCTTGAGCATCCACTATCAATGTACCATTGGTTCTCTTCATCTTCTGAAAATAACGCTATGCCACAATTTTCAACCTGTAACTCCTTCTTTTTCCATACTTTGGATCTTGAAGGAACATGTTCTTTTGGCTGAACTTTGCTCCTGCATTCAGATTCTTCATGGCCAAAGTTATTGCAATAAGTGCATTCAACTTCATTTTGAAGAGGAGAAAAGTTGTTATAAGTATTCTTCTTTGATTCAATATCAGTCCTTTTCTTTCTTGCTTCTCTTTTCATAATAGTTTTATATGCTACATATTGAATAGCTTTATGACCAAAATTGTGACATGAGAAACATTGTCCATTGAAGAAGAAATTTCTGCGATCATAAGATCTTCTATATGAATTTATCTGTTGATTGGTGTTTCTTTGAAAGACATTTCTGTTAGTGTTTCTTGAATTGAAATGATCATGCTTTACCTGTAAATATTCTTTATTCCCTTGCTGAGTGGCAGCATGTTGTAAACCAGCTGTAACTGCTTTTAGATAATTTGGTGCTGATGCCTGAGAAGATTCTCCAATATATCCAAGACCTGTCTTTATAAGAGGAGAACGTTGTACCTTGATAATATCATCTAAGGTTTCAGACCCTTTAGCAAATCTAAGATTCAGACTCTTTACTTTCCCAAGTTCTTTTCTTAGATCTACTACTTCACATTCTAATTTCTCATTGTGTTTCTCTTTATCTTCAAGCTGATTTTCAGAGTTTCTATGATTATTTTGCTCTCTTCTAAGAAAATTTTGAGTTTATTGTTTTCATTAAAAAAATCACTGTCTTCTAGAGCGTCCACAAAAGTATCCTCTTCTTCTCTAGATTCTTTTTCAAATGCCATGAGAAGTCTCATATCTTGTTCACATTCTTCCTCACTATCAGATAACCCATCACTATCTTCATGAGTATAGTAACTCCTTTTAGAGCTAAAATGATTCTTATTCCTTCTTGCTACTTCCTTCCCCTTTTTATGTGTTTCTTTATAAGGACACTTAGCAGTATAATGACCAACTCTTCCACAATCAAAAAATTTGAAAGGAAGCTTACCTCTGAATCGTCCTGTGCCAAGTTGAAGTTTCTTTACGAAGTTTATCTCATCTTCTTCTGAGATATATCCTGATCCTTCTGTTATTTGTACTTCCTTTCCTCTTGTAGAAGTTCTAAAGACTGCTTCTTTGACTTCAGATGGTCCTCCTCTTCTCATTTCATATGTAGTTAGTATGCCATGGAGTTGTACCACAGTAAGATTTTGAAGATCTTGCTTTTCTTCAAGAGCTGAAACTTTTGACTCAAATTTTGCTGTTAGAGATCTTAAAATTTTCTCAACCAAAGTGGATTCGGTAATTGTTTCTCCCAGATTTCTCATGCGATTTACAATATCATCAAGACATAGAAAAAAATTTGCAATGCTTTCTTCATTAAGCATTTTAAGATTCTCATATTGGATTCTGAGAGTTTGAAGTTTAGCACTTTTTACCTTTGCATCACCTTCATAGCTTAGAATGATTTTGTCCCATATTGCCTTTGCTGTATTTAGCTGCATGACTTTGACAAATTCTGATTCAGTTAGACTTCCTAATAGAGCATTGACTATCTTTGCATTTGTTTCATAATTCTTTCTTTCCGTTGGATCTGTTGGTACTACAGCTGGATATTGATATCCTTGTTCAACAATCGCCCATACCTATGCTCCCAGAGACTGAAGATAGGATCTCATCCTTGTATCTGCTTGATCTCTCTTCTAGTGACTAAGCTTTTTCTTGCAAGGACCTCTCCGATACCAATTGTTGGGAAAATACCGAGAGGGGGGTGAATCAATATTTAAGGCCTAATAATTTTTTCCGTTTTAAAAAAACCATATGTTACAGTACTGCATTCAACATTTATGTCCCGATATCTTATTATGTATTTATTTAAAGAATTGCATTAGATAAGCATTAAGGATGAACAGAAATAACAAAACAAACCATTAACCATGAACAACACATATGGACACCAGGATTTAAGATGGAAACCCAATTCGGGAGAAAGCCACCGCTGCTGTAATCTTAGTCTTCAATATTTTATTATAGAGAAAACATTTTACAATATATGCTGGTGCAGACTCATACCAGCACGCAGGCACCTACCTACAGAAGGCTACAACCTTCTCTCGTTTACCAGCCTTTCCTGGAAGGGAGCTTCAACCCCCTGAACATAACACCAGTTTCTACTGGCAGAAAAATTCTACTTCCAAAATGAAGGCTTCAACCCTCGAACTCACCGGATTCATATGTTTTCTTCAGCAGTCATGCGCTAGCTCTTCATCGTTTCTTTATCCGTCATTCAAGACCAAAGGTTCATTCAGATTTTTCAGTTAAGAATAGAGTTTGCCCATCCAGACAGTCCTTCAAGAGCTTCATTCATTCATCAACCTTATGCATGCACATGTTCTTCATTATTGCGTTAGTCAATCTGATCATCATATTTACAGGTGCACCATCGATTCAGATATATCAAGGGTTTATTTGTACAAATATCTCCAAAGGAGATTCGTTTTATTATCCACCTTTTTTTTTTTTTTTTACCACACCTTCTTCATAATTCTCATCACTTTATATAGATGTCGCCTTTAGTAAAACCATGAGTCAAAACCACGAACCGCTAATGGTATTCCTGGACGGGGTCACAATAGATAATCCAGCGTATTAAAAATTGAGCCAATTTAAATTGAAAACCCCAACCTTCGTTCTTCCATGCATGAATCATCCCAAAGTTACTCCGCCATATAATATTATTTCAAGGTTAATAAATATTAACGTGCCGCTGACTCAGCAGTAATATATATATATATCCAAAAAACCTTTTGAGCCCCTTCAATAATATTCAATCTAGGCATAACCCAACATAAAATATATTTGCGAATCCCCTCTGTGGGTCCCTGCAGAGGCACCAAACGGTTGATGCTGATTTGGCATGCAGTGCTCCCATAGTCATTCTCCACCGTTGATTTATGGTCAGCGCTTGATTTCTTGGTCAACTGCCGGGGCACCCCCTCTGGTTGTTTTAAATCTTTACACTGTCCCCGTAACATTACTTTTAATCAAATTTCAATGAACTTTTTAATCCAGACTTCAATCTTCAAACAAACTGGATTTCATTCTTTGACCCCGGGCCCACATCGTAGTCAGCCATTTGTGATGTACGATATGCAATGGCGCGACATTGCATCGCAGCTTACAACCGATGGAAACATATGGCGGAAATAGAAAATATGTGATATTGCGATGATTGCATATCACAACATTCAATCGGTGCGCACATATATTTACCATGCAATTGTGCGATGTGCGATGATCGCATATCGCAACAAACTCTGGTTTGGGTGGACGGTGATTTTGCGACATTTCGATGTTGCGATCGTGCGATGGCGCAATGATCGCACATCACAAATAATCCATATCAACAAGACACTTGAAACTTCAAAACTGCGCTTTGCGATTTGCGCTCAAGTGGTAGGGACCACTTGTCCTGCCACTTTCAAAGATTTAAAGTCTTTGGATGTTTTATTCAATTTTCTTCATATTGGTTGTTGAGGGCTTTAAAACCGGAGACGACTATCTTTAAATAAACTCTGCTCCTTCGTATTCTGGAACTACGAATGTCTTCATTCCTTCTGCAAAAAGTCTTCGCCCATAACAAAAAATTAATTCTCATCTGCAATACTTGGCTACGGCCCATCAACAATTAATTCATCCTTACATTTTTCCCATCCTTCTTGAATGCGTTTTGTTGTTCACCAAAACTCTGCTGCGCCTTTGATCTATTTTCTCCCATTCTGTCTCTGCTTCTTCTGCTCTTCCTCTGTTCTTCTTCGTTGCCCATGCCTTTGCCATTTCCTTCGCCATATCCTTTGCCATCAATGACAATATTCCAACAATCTCCCCCTTTGGCATTGATGGCAATACTCTTCCTTTGATAACCTGATAGACACCCTTTGTTGCGTTTCCTCCCCCTTTGACATCAATGGAAAAGAGTTTGATCAAGAACCGTTGAACCGACAATCCCATGCTCCCCCTGAGATCATGCTGCATCTTCAAACATAATATGACCAAAAATTCATCCTTTTAACATGACCAATGCTCCCCCTGAGCCTGTGCATTCAAAAAACACCTCACAACCAATTGAGTCTTCTGTAATTAAGTAGACCTGATCCTCTGCATGGCAGAGACTACTCCCAGTTTCTATCTGAGATATTCGAATGCTTCCTTGGGTAGAGGTCTGGTAAATATATCAGCAACTTGTTCTTTGGAGGAAACATATTCTAATTTCACCTTTTTCTCAAGCACTTGTTCTCGTAAGAAGTGATATTTGATGGGAATGTGCTTGGTCTTGGAATGAATAACAGGATTCTTTGAGATACTGATGGCACTTGTATTATCACACATAATGGAGATAGGAGGTGAACATTTGATTTGAAAATCTTCTAGGGTTTGCATCATCCAAAGAAGTTGAGTGCAACATGATGTTGCAGCCACATATTCCGCTTCTGCTGTAGATAAGGCAATGGAGCTTTTCTTCTTGCTGAACCAAGATACTAACCGGGGCCCCATAAAGAATGCACCACCACTAGTGATTTTTCGATCATCAACACTTCCAGCCCAATCTGCATCAGTGTATGCATGAAGAGTAAGATCAACATTCTTTGGATACCATAGTCCAAAGTCTTGAGTTCCCTGTAGATATTTTAATATTCTTTTCACAGCCTGAAGATGAGACTCTTTTGGATTGGCTTGAAATCGTCCAACAATCCCAACTGCATGCATGGTGTCTGGTCTTGTCCCAGTGAGATAAAGTAGACTTCCTATCATAGATCTGTATTCTGGTTGATTTATGGTGGGGGAATCATCATTAGAACTGAGATTGCATCCGGTTATCATTGGTGTACTTACAGTTTTGCAATCTTCCATGCCATACTTCTTCAGGATTTGCTTGAGATACTTTGCTTGTGATAAGAATATACCATCTATTGCTTGTTGCACTTGCAGGCCAAGAAAAAATGTTAGTTCCCCGAGTAAAGACATTTCAAATTCTTGCTGCATATCAGAAGCAAATTTCTGACTCATAGACTCTTTATTACTTCCAAAAATGATATCATCGACATATACAACCATAATCAACAGTTTGTCATTTTCAGTTTTTGTGTACAAGTTGCTATCAGCAGACCCCTTTGAAAATCCTTGTTGATGAAGATATTTGTCAAGATGATAGTACCATGCCCTTGGAGCTTGTTTGAGACCATATAGAGCCTTTTTAAGTCTACAAACGAGTTTTTCATCATTTCCCAAAATGAATCCTTCTGGTTGTTCTATATAAACTTCTTCTTCTAGATCACCATTGAGAAAAGCAGATTTAACATCCATTTGATAAACTTTGATTTGTTGGAAGCTTGAAAACGTAAGAAACATTCTTATGGCTTCAAGTCTGGCTACAGGAGCAAAGGTTTCTTCAAAGTCTATACCTTCTTGTTGAGCATACCCTTTGCACACAAGTCTAGCTTTATTTCTTATAACATCCCCATTCTCATTTAACTTGTTTTTGAATATCCATTTAGTTCCAATGACATTTTTGTCATGAGGCCTTGGTACTAACTCCCAAGTGTGATTCTTTCCAATTTGATCAAGCTCTTCATTCATGGCTTGAATCCAACATTCATCTTTTCTAGCTTGACTGACACTGTGCGGTTCAACCGTGGACAGAAATGCCAGGTTGCTAGAAGATCCCACAAGAGTCCTTCTTGTTTGTACACCTGATTCCTTTTCTCCCAAAATTTGAGATTCTGGATGATTCTTTTGAACATATCTAGATGGAGCCTTTTCAGACAACTCCTCTTCAGATTCTTCACTGGGTAAACTGTTTGTATCATTATTTTTTGATGTTGGAGAATATGTGTCCTCATCATCTTCATCTGTTGTTTGCTTTTCTTCTTTTGGGGCTGCAGGAGACTCATCAATAACAACATCAATACATTCAACAATCTTTCGAAGTATTTTATTGTAACATTTATATGCCTTACTCCTAGAGGAGTAACCAAGAAATATTCCCTCATCTGCTCTGGGTTCAAACTTGCCAAGTTTTTCATCATTATTCTTGATAAAGCATTTGCTCCCAAAAATTCTAAAATGCTTTATAGTGGAGGATTACCATACCAGAGTTCATATGGAGTTTTATCACTATTTACACGAACATGTGCTTTGTTGAGAATGTTTGCTGCTGTATGTGCTGCTTCTCCCCAAAACGTGTCAGGTGTTCCAGAATCATCAAGCATAGCTCTAGCCATTTGTTGAATTGTTCTGTTCATTCTTTCTGCAACACCATTCTGTTGTGGAGTGCCAGCTACAGAGAACTGTCTTTTTATGCCGTGTTGTTCACAGAATTCAAGAAATTCTTTGGATGTATATTCTCCTCCTCGATCATATCTAAGACACTTGATTTTTAATTCTAATTCATTCTCCACTAGTGCTTTGAAAATCTGAAATTTCTCAAATGCTTCATCTTTGTGTTTAAGCAGCCCAATCCAACACATTCTAGAGAAATCATCAGTGAATAAGATATAGTATTCTTCACCACGGGGTGACTTTTTCCTCATAGGTCCACATATGTCAGTATGAATGAGTTCAAGAGGCTTACTCGATGATCCTTCCTTGGCATTAAATTGTACCCTGGTTTTCTTACCGAATTGGCAAGATTTGCATATGATATTTTCAGGTAGAGTAATATTGGGAAGATCACAAAAAGCTTTAAGTCTACTTGATTTGTTGATCTGAGAGAAGCTCAAATGCCCCAACCTTCTATGCCATAGCCAATTTTCTGAAGATTTACTCAAATAACATTGTTATTTGGGGTTCTTCAATATATACAGGTTGTTTGGAGTTATTTTTCCTCTTATAATTGCTTTACCTGTATCAAGATCACATACCACACATTCTTTTGAACTAAAGACAACTTCAGTTCCTTGATCACACATTTGACTTACACTTAACAAGTTATGCTTTAATCCATCCACATACATGACTTCATTAGCTTTCACCTTTTCTTTTAGAAAAACATACCCTTTTCCCTTAATGACCGCAGGAGTATCATTTCCAAATGTAACATTCTTTTCCTTTTTTAGAGCACTATATGCAAGAAGTTTGTTTTTGTCACCTGTCATGTGTCTTGAGCATCCACTATGAATGTACCATTGGTTTTCTTCATCTTCTACAAATAACGCTATGCCACAATTTTCAACCTGTAATTCCTTCTTTTTCCATACTTTGGAGCTTGAAGGAACATGTTCTTTTGGCTGAACTTTGCTCCTGCATTCAGATTCTTCATGGCCAAAGTTATTGCAATAAGTGCATTCAACTTCATTTTGAAGAGGATAAAAGTTGTTATAAGTATTCTTCTTTGCTTCAATATCAGTCCTTTTCTTTCTTGCTTCTCTTGTCATAATAGTTTTATATGCTACACATTGAATAGCTTTATGACCAAAATTGTGACATGAGAAACATTGTCCATTGAAGAAGAAATTTCTGCGATCATAAGATCTTCTATATGAATTTATCTGTTGATTGGTGTTTCTTTGAAAGACATTTCTGTTAGTGTTTCTTGAATTGAAATGATCATGCTTTACCTGTAAATATTCTTTATTCCCTTGCTGAGTGGTAGCATGTTGTAAACCAGCTGTAACTGCTTTTAGATAATTTGGTGCTGATGCCTGAGAAGATTCTCCAAGATATCCAAGACCTGTCTTTATAAGAGGAGAACGTTGTACCTTGATAATATCATCTAAGGTTTCAGACCCTTTAGCAAATCTAAGATTCAGACTCTTTACTTTCCCAAGTTCTTTTCTTAGATCTACTACTTCACATTCTAATTTCTCATTGTGTTTCTCTTTATCTTCAAGCTGATTTTTCAGAGTTTCTATGATTATTTTTGTCTCTTCTAAGAAAATTTTGAGTTTATTGTTTTCATTAAGAAAATCACTGTCTTCTAGAGCGTCCACAAAAGTATCCTCTTCTTCTCTAGATTCCTTTTCAAATGCCATGAGAAGTCTCAGATCTTGTTCACATTCTTCCTCACTATCAGATAACCCATCACTATCTTCATGAGTATAGTAACTCCTTTTAGAGTTAAAATGATTCTTATTCCTTCTTGTTACTTCCTTCCCCTTTTTATGTGTTTCTTTATAAGGACACTTAGCAGCATAATGACCAACTCTTCCACAATAAAAAAATTTTAATGGAAGCTTACCTCTGAATCATCCTGTGCCAAGTTGAAGTTTCTTTACGAAGTTTATCTCATCTTCTTCTAAGATATATCCCGATCCTTCTGTTATTTGTACTTCCTTTCCTCTTGTAGAAGCTCTAAAGACTGCTTCTTTGACTTCAGATGGTCCTCCTCTTCTCATTTCATATGCAGTTAGTATGCCATGAAGTTGTACCACAGTAAGATTTTGAAGATCTTGCTTTTCTTCAAGAGCTGAAACTTTTGACTCAAATTTTTCTGTTAGAGATCTTAAAATTTTCTCAACCAAAGTGGATTCGGTAATTGTTTCTCCCAGATTTCTCATGCGATTTACAATATCATCAAGACGTAGAAAGAAATTTGCAATGCTTTCTTCATTAAGCATTTTAAGATTCTCATATTGGATTCTGAGAGTTTTAAGTTTAGCACTTTTTACCTTTGCATCAACTTCATAGCTTAGAATGATTTTGTCCCATATTTCCTTTGCTGTATTCAGCTACATGACTTTGAAAAATTCTGATTCAGTTAGACTTCCTAATAGAGCATTGTCTGCCTTTGCATTTGTTTCATAATTCTTTCTTTCCGTTGGATCTGTTGGTACTGAGGCTGGATATTGATATCCTCCTTCAACAATAGCCCATACATCTGCTCCCAGAGACTGAAGATAGGATCTCATCCTTGTTTTCCAAAAGATTAAGTTGTTTCCATTGAAGAGTGGAGGCCTGATAGATGTTGTTCCATCTTGATTGCTCATCTTGAATGATCTTCCTTCTAGCGGCAAAGCTTTATCAGAAGGACCTGCTCTGATACCAATTGTTGGGAAAAATACTGAGAAGGGGGGGTGAATCAGTATTTAAGGCTGAACAATTTTTCTTTCCTTTCTCTTAGAAAAAAAAAAAACATATGTTACAGTACTGCATTCAACATGTATGTCCAGATATCTTATTATGTCTTTACTTAGAGAATTGCATCAGATAATCATTAAGCATGAACAGAAATAACATAACAAACCATTAACCATGAATAACACATATGGACATCGGGATTTAAGGTGGAAACCCAATTCGGGAGAAAACCACCGCTGCTGTAATCTTACTCTTCAATATTTTATTATAGAGAAAACCTTTTACAATATATGCTGGTGCAGACTCATACCAGCACGCAAGCACCCACCTGCAAAAGGCTACAACCTTCTCTCATTTACTAGCCTTTCCTGGAAGGGAGCTTCAACCCCCTGAACGTAACACCAGTTTCTACTGGCAGAAAACTTCTACTTCCAAAATGAAGGCTTCAACCCTCAGACTCACCGGATTCATATGTTTTCTTCACCAGTCATGCGCTAGCTCTTCATTGTTTCTTCGTCCGTCGTTCAAGACCAGAGGTTCATTCAGATTTTTCAGTTAAGAACAGAGTTCGCCCATCCAGACATTCCTTCAAGAGCTTCATTCATTCATCACCCTTATGCATGCACATGTTCTTCATAATTGCGTTAGTCGATCTGATCATCATATTTACAGGTGCACCATTGATTCATATATATCCAGGGATTATTCAGCGAAATATCTCCAAAGGAGATTCATTTTTTTTTATTTATTATCAACCCTGTTTCACACACAAGTTCTTCATAATTCTCATCACTTTATATAGATATCGCCTTTAGTAAAACCATGAGTCAAAACCACAAACCGCTAATGGTATTCCTGGATGAGGTCACAATAGATAATCCAGCGTATTAAAAAATCAAGCCAATTTAAATTGAAAACCCCAACCATTGTTCTTCCATGCATGAATCGTCCCAAAGGTAGTCTGTTATTTACACCATATAATATTATTTCAAGGTTAATAAACATTAATGGGCCGCTGACTCAGAAGTAATATATATATCCACAAAACCTTTCGGCCCCTTCAATAATATTCAATCTTGGCATAACCCGGCATAAAATAGATTTGTGAATCCCCTCTGTGGGTCCCTGCGGAGGCACCAAACAGTTGATGATGATTTGGCATGCAGTGCTCCCTTAGTCATTCTCCACCATTGATTTATGGTCAGCGCTTGATTTCCTGGTCAACTGCGGGGGCACCCCCTCCAGTTGTTTTAAATCTTTACACTTTCCCCGTAACATTACTTTTAATCAAAATTCAATCAACTTTTTAATCCGGACTTCAATCTTCAAAAAAAATGGATTTCATTATTTGACCCCAGGCCCACATCGTAGTCAGCCATTTGCGATGTATGATATGTAATGTTGTGACATCGCATCGCAGCTTACAACCGGTGGGAACATATGGCGGAAATAAAAAAACATGCGATATTGCGATATTGCGATGATCGCATATCGCAACATTCAATCAGCGCGCACATATATTTACCATGCAATTGTGTGATGTGCGATGATCGCATATCGCAACAAACTTTGATTTGGGCGGAGGGTGATTTTGCGACATTTCAATGTTGTGATCATGCGATGGCGCGATGATCGCACATCGCAAATAATCCATATCAACAAGACACTTGAAACTTCAAAACTACGCTTTGCGATTTGCGCTCAAGTGGTAGGGACCACTTGTCCTGCCACTTTCAAAGATTTAAAGTCTTTGGATGTTTTATTCAATTTTCTTCATATTGGTTGTTGAGGGCTTTAAAACCAGAAACGACTATCTTTAAATAAACTCTGCTCCTCCGTAGTCTGGAACTACGAATGTCTTTATTCCTTCTGCAAAAAGTCTTCGCCCATAACAAAAAATTAATTCTCCTCTGCAATACTTGGCTGCGGCCCATCAACAATTAATTCATCCTTACATTTTTCCCATCCTTCTTGAATGCATGTTTTTGTTCACCAAAACTCTGCTGCGCCTTTGATCTCTTTTCTCCCATTCTATCTCTGCTTCTTCTGTTCTTCCTCTGTTCTTCTTCGTTGCCCATGCCTTTGCCATTTCCTTTGCCATATCCTTTGCCATCAATGACAATATTCCAACACGTATGATTGGGATCCACAAATCCAATTGGCATATCATCTTATGTTTTTCTCTTTTGGCATACCAAAATTTAGTTAAGAATGTAACCAGATTCACTCATTTTCAATTGGTTTATGGTCTGGAAGCTACTCTTCTGATTTAGTGTGAAATACCTTCCCTCAAGTTGGCTGTTGAATTACTACCGAATACTTCGCCAAAAGAAGAGTGTCTCCTCTACTTAGAAATGCTGGATGAAACTCACCACTTTGCTGCTTTGGTTATCGAAGCACAGAAGAAGCAGGTCAAAGCTCATTTTGACCAATCAGTTTCCCCTTGTTCGTTCGTTGAAGGAGACCTCATCCTCCTATAATACCAAGCTCATATAAGCTGGGGGCAAGAAAATTTCAACCCATGTGGCACGAGCCCTACATTATTAAATTTTTGTGCATAATGGGGCCTATAAGATCATTGATTACGAAGGTCATCCTCTAGAACAACCCAGAAATGGGTTGTATCTCAAAAAATATTATGCATGAGTCATTCATGCATGACTAATGTACATATGAGTTGTTTTTATTTTTGTACATGTTTTAGTTTGGTGTTCTTTGTGAGCATTTTTCCTTCTTATTGGGTCTTTCTTATTGTGCATATGTCTATTACCCCTTATGTCGGTTTCGCGGATGGTGCTTCCTGCAGAACCAGGAATTTGTCTTCAACAACTTGGGTAATTTATGATCATGCTGGTAAGTTGATAGATCTGCAAGGTATTTTTCTAGGACGGACTACAAACAATGTCGCTGAATATAGTGTTATCCTTGAACTGTTAACCGAGGCAATCAACCTCGGCATACGTGCATTTCTTGTAAATATAGATTCACAACTTCTCATTTTTCATCTCAATGGTCATTATTTAGTCAAAAACCCATACATTTCGAGATTGTATTTACGTGTTCGTTTGCTAGAAATACATTTTTATTTTATTGCATATCAAAATATTTCTAGGCGAATGAATGCATTAACGGATACAGTGGCTAACATTGTATTAGATAGACATTTGCTTAATCTATAAAATCATCATCATACGTAAAAGATCCATGTAGGAAAATAGATGTATATATATATCAGATGTTTGCATCAGTGTACATCATAAATTCAAAAAATATGTGTGTTTTTGTTACATAATGAAACATCATGTCTCTCAAAATATGCAGATATAAAACCTATATGTCTAATCGGCATGATGCTCATGGTAGCATGTCACTGCCCGTACGAGCCACCTCAGCAAGAGGTGAATTTGGTTTAGAACCCCTACAGTATGTCTCTGGTAGGCACGGGGAACATCTTTGAATCGTGCATAGTCCAGGACTCCACGTGTGATTCCCTCCAAGTTGCGCACGATCTCTTCCTCGTCGCTTCCTTCACCATGAGGGTCAAAATTGCAAGGGATACACCTCGATATCGAAGACATGCCTGTGGTTATCTCTGGGCCAACATCTACAAGCGCATGGGTTTAACGTGAGAACATACATAATTTAAAAAAAATATCATAACACTCATGAAAATTAAAAATGAGTCTTACCCAAATCTTCATCCCAATCCTCTCCCTCTTGGAGTGAGAGGTATGGATCACCAGTAAAATCTGTACCAAAGTAGGGCTAGTCCTCCATGACAATCAACTTTCGGTGGAGCCAATCAAAGAACTCTGGTCTCCAAGACATCTATTGGCCGCCCCCTGCCCTTGGCATCAGAGCTACCCATTGGGCCATCCGTGGTTCCCTCGTTGGTGGTGTTGATACTATGACCTCCTGACGCTAAAAGATTAGTATTCATTCCTAGAAGAACGATACCAGGATAGACCCATAACCAAATTGCTTCAATTTGGTCTTCTTGCACTTTGTCAGCTGGCGTTTCATATTGATTGTCACGGCCTCTAACCAATTGTAGATGGTTGGTGTCAAGCAGTCCACAACAAGAAGTAGTTGTGTTTTTGTTTCTTCGTGCGGTGTTTGAAATCCCACAACTCATGTGATGGTATGTAGCACTACATTTAGTGAAAATTCTAGGATATTATGGATATTGAATTTCCCACTTGCTGATCCCTTTCGTGCCCCTGGACATACCCTGTCAATCACCATGGACATGTTCTCCATGCAAGGCCAGGTGTCGGTTAGAATTGGTGCTACTCCCCTCTGCGATAGTCCTGTTATGAAGTAGACATCAGAAGCATCAATCTCAAGTTCCTGATCTTGAAGGATAAACCTTTCATGATCCTCATCCCATATGCTGATCAAATATTGTAACAGCTCTAGTTGAGCTTGGAGACACAATTTTAAGAAGAAATTTTTCAATGAATAGTCTCTGAGAGCTTCCATGCCTCTCATTTTCCATGGCAAGATCATCTTCTCCGCTGTGTTCTCGTTCTTTCCATTCGATCACCATTCTACCACTTTATTCCTGCAAACATGTTCATATGGATGGTATTAGCTAATTTAGAAGCTTTAATTTGTGAAAAAATTGGCCCTTAACTTGAATTTTTAACAAAACATGGTCTGCGTGGTTAGCGTGACTGTTTCTAAAATAGTCATGCCAATGGGCGTGCCCTAGTTCATAAAAATGGGCGATTGGCACGAGTCCATGCTCGAAACTCACGCCAACCTCCGTGCCCTAAAATTTGCATTTTCCTCCTCAGAAATAAAAATTAAGCATTGTAGACAATAAAAAAGGACTTCAATTTAAGGGAAGGATGTCGGCTCTTACCTGGAACTGACGGATTCAAGATTGGTTTGTCGGATCGTCCGCTATCGTCACAACAAGATCACAGTATAAAATCGGTAACTATTTCTCCACAAGAGGTAAAAAGTGAAAGGTAATTATTTTTATCATTTTTTCCATTTTAAAACTTTTCACAACCCTAATTAGGTTTTAAGATATATTTTTTGATTATTTTATTATATTATTTCGAGAAATGGGTTTTACAAGTATCTCTTGTGCAGTGACAGGTTTTCGCGCAATAGTGATGAAGTAACGAGTTGTATTTTATACTTTTTTGGACTCGGTAAAAACACGAAAAAGTCACTACTGGAGTCATATTTTAGCTCTTTTCTGACTATGTAAAATTGAAAATATTTCCGAGATTCTTATCGTTTTCAAATTTTTAAATGGTTGCGAAATGATATCTACCCAGTATATGTTTACCCCTTTTTAAGGCTGGGATGAATTATTTACGAAAAAGGAATACCTTAGCCTATCACGATTAAGAGGTTCTTTCATATATTATTTCCTACCTTTTCAAATCTAAGAGACTATTTACGAAAAGGGCCATGCTGGAGTTTTCTTTTCTGCCCTCTTTTCAAACTCTCTAAACATGAAAATATGTCGAGTTCTCCCTTTGTCAGACTCGTTAAACCTTGATGACATTGGACATCGTCACCATGACATTAACCGAGTTCCTCCTTCCTAGGGCTCGTAAAATGTACTAAGTTGGATTTGTCCAAAGGAAAAACTTACATTACAAGCATATGCTACCCCCTTCAAGATTTTTTAAAAAAATAATTGGGGTACTCGCCAAAAATGGTGAGGGAAATGGAACCAGTTTTTAGTTAAGTTGGCAGTCTGTTGCTCTTGAACATGGCACTTGTCTGCATTCGTGTCGGGTTGGGGACATATCATTTCGTCATATTTTCCTCCATGGTTTTGTTTAATCTATTTTTACCTCTCATTTATTCTTGGCCACATCATCATAACCTCAGATCCCTTGATGTAAAATACTGCCAAATCCAGTGGCGTGTCGCTGATATGTTCAAGAGAAGTTTGCCTCTGCATTTTTCAACCTCCCTATAATTCTCTGTTGGTCTTGATTCGATATCATTATGTTCCTCTGTCTCCTGTCGACGATGTAAGAAACATTATGGCCCTCCTTCAACCAGGTAACTTCCTATCGACTTCATCTCATTATCTAGGAATTTGATCTAGAGACTCCCTTCGGGTACCTTGGAGCCTGCATGCCTCAATGGAAAGTTCTCCGCATTCGACGCAAGGTCCACATTATTGGCCTTCGATCGAGTGATTCTGCAGGTGTTCAGTGTTAGATCACTGTTCACATTCCGTGGATTTTACCTCTCGTACCTTGAGGGCCATTGTCATTATTGGTGGTTTATCTCGCATCTACTAACAACTTTCATCATTGGCTGGTAATCAGACGATTTTCTTGCATGTTCAACTTTAGCTCATATATTCACATGCTTGAATTTGTACTTGTTCGGGTCCAGATGGAGCACAAGACCCTGGGTTTTGTCTGATAAAATCTAGGCTACGGATTCTTGTGGATTATCATGACTTATTTCATGACTCTTTTGATTGGATGGCTGCGACCATACCTGAGTCTATTTGTTGATCCTTACTAATAGATGGCTGCGTCCATACCTCGGATCTCAGTTTTTTATGTAATCTATTATGGATGGCTGCACCCATACCACATGTTCATGTATCCGATATATTAGTTGTATTTTTAATTGCATTTTTTTCGACAACAATGTTTAGTTCGAATGCGTTCTCGTAAAACATTTCGCTCCTCCCTCTCCCTTGGACCTCATGCTTTAGGCAGAATCTGTTACACAACATTTTGTCACTGTCCCTGCAATCCCCATCTCACACATTGGAGGGTAATTTTCGTGACTAATCAGAAGTTTCATGCCTTTCAAAGACCATCATTGCATCCCTTTACATGAGAGTAATATTCCTTCTGTTGAAAATTCCCTGAGCAGAGCTTCAAAAACCCATGTTTTTGCCTTGGCGCGAGTAGCCAGTTCTGCCCTCGCGCCAATGAGGAAGATTAACACTGGGACCCATGCCAGTTGGCACTATGTCCCAATTAGCCACTCGCAGTGAGCTTTTTATAAAATGTTTTTTAAAAATATAGGTGGAGATTCCACTCTAACAACTTTGAGGATGAGTCATTGGGAGTGGTTGGATTGAATAACCACGGAAATCCTCCTTTAGTTTATGGTTTCCACCTCTTATGGGAGCCTCCTAAAGGATAGGCCTCCCTTCCACCTTTGTAGGGATCCTAACCTCCTCCTTTTCCTCTATAAAAATAAGCTATTTCTCCTTGCATAAGCTAGCTGAACATGGAGAACTGAGTACACTATAGCTAAATTGTTGAAGAGATAGAACAAGAAGGAACTTCATTGAAAGAGCTTAAGTCCACGCCCTCATCTCGTCTGAATCCCCTGACGAGTATTTAAGATGCACTTTGGTTAAACCTCGCTAGAGGATACTGCGATGTCAAATATTTGGTTGTATCTCTTCCTTTTATCAATACATATACATGACTATTGTTTGCTTCCCATTTTGCGTTATGTCATTTGTTTAATGCATTATTCTTAGCCCTCTTTGACTGGCTAGTAGTTACGAATGAAGTTATTATGTCATATGTTGTTCTTGTTTACTGATCTATATGCAGGTATCCGAGCATGACTGTAAAAGGATTTTGACTTGCCGAGCCAGGAGCGAGAGGCCACCACCACTTTAGCCAGGATGATAGCATTGGACTCCAGGTAGGTTGATCTACCGTGTTCTCTTTTCATTCAGTAATTAGGAACCTACAATCTAGCATGTATCTTTGTTTCTAGACCCACTCTTGGGCTAGAGGTATCTCCTCTGTCCACAGAGGGGATTTACCTGTTGAAAACCTTCTTCCCTGTTTCTTTTCATGCTTCTGTCTTCCTGAGCTGGAGTCTACAAAATGTGACTAGTATCACTTTTCTTATCAGCTTCTACCAGTGTATTCTCTAACCATTATGTTTGGTTTGATAATTTCTCAATGTCAATCTTCTTTTCATGAATATATGGAGTAAAGCTACATTTAACTCTCATTTTTCTGATTATACCAAAGGGATCATAATACCAAAGAAAACTAGTGCTGAATTTGTACTCTAACAACTATTTTTTTGCCTCTGAACCTACTACTCTATTATTACATATGAATGGAACAACCTGGTTCTTCAGTTTAAACTGGGTTTTCTTCTTTACAGCCAAGAAATTTACAACATCTGAGTTTAAAATATGTCTTATATACTCTAGAGCAAACAACCTCATGGGGAGGTATTTTGGAAATTTATAGGGAATCATATTTGACACATAGACTCTGATTTCAATGTGATTTTGGTATAAATACCAATCACTTGTCCTGCTTTGTTCAGAAAACTATAAATATTTCTTGATTTCATTGCTGATCCTAGGCTGAACATTGTTGTTTAGCAGATTTATCAATGGATGGATAAAAGAATCTCTAAACTCATCTGACTCCTTCCTGATCAAGGAAGTCCATAATACAACATATTGTGGATTTTCTTCTACATCAAGCTTCTAAAGAGTTATAGGAAACTTTTATTACTGAAAATAAAGGAACATGTGGAAAAGAAATGAAGTATACCTAAAGACAACTTCAGTAGGTAATTTGACTAGTTGTTCATGGATGCTATCAGCAATATACTGGGAAAAATTGAAGATAACTGCAAGGGGCTGGCCAAGTACAAAAATGGAAAAGAAACCAAGTACTGATGCATCATCATGTTCATCTATGAAATATCCAAGGATAAAAGATAGCATGGAAATAATGTGTCTGGTTATTTCTGAGAATTTAGAAGAGGAGTATAGAGGGTTGAGCTTGGAAATTTCCACATAGGATGGCATGAAAGTTTGAAAATTTTGAAATATTTTTGGAAAATCTAAATCCAAATAGAATTTAGTGAGTGCTTCAATAGATAAAGGAACTGCATTAGGATTAGGCTGTAATTGAAGCATCTGGTTAATAGATTCAACTGTAATGGTAAATAGCACTTCTTTTTTTGAATTCCTAATGGCTCTTTGATCTGGAGAATAGTAATATTGGCATAATATAATAGCAAATTTGATTCCCAGCTAAACACATCATCTCCTTGATCTAATGATTTCTATTGGCACCGGGAGTGGAGCTCAAGAAGGTTAAACTCTGTCACAGGATCTGTAATTTTAAAATCTACATCTGCCAAGGGAGTATGTTCTACATCTACAATAAGGGGTTGTAGATGGTTGATCACAATAGTGCTTTTGGATGCCATTAATAGGTTTGATTTATCAATTTTAAACACTCTTGACCTTTAAAACTCTAATTTTAGGCATGTGAAACACTTCTGTAAGTTTAAACAGTCTATAGAAGGACTTTAGATATAACATAGGTTCTATCTTGGACTGAAAAAGGATACTTCTGATCACTCTGACCCAAAACTGTCAATTCTGTTTAAAAAAACCAATTTCCTGACCTTTATAGCCTCAACAAATGATATTAAGGGTTTATAGTGAAATTTCTGTGATGAAACAATCCTAAAACATCAAATTTTGTGCAAAAAGGTCTTCTGAGTACTGTAGAAAAGCCTTTGGATGTCTCAGAGGGCTTTTTAAGTCTACAGATAGCTAAACTCACTTCAAATTTTCTCTAAAAGAGGTCACATCTTTAGAAACTATAAGTAATGCTCAGGGTTTGCAGAAATAATGACTTTATGAGGCAATATGGTTGTTCCTTAGGCATACAGGCTTATGAAGGCTTTAATTAATAGAATAATTCTTTCAGATTAAGGAATGAGTCTCAATCTCTGAAGAATAATTTTGAAATTCAGAAATTTGCTGTGAAGAAGGGTTTTTTGGGGTTGGAAAGCTTTCAAAAGATTCTTCTGGCCTTCATATGCAATCTAGTGGCTTCACAGTGATTGTCACAGTTGATTTCAATGAATTCTGTTTATTTTTTAGTTAAAACAGAGGCGGCAACGTATTTTTCTTGGTCTGGGAATGTTTTGTACACAAAAAATGGAAACAGAAGGTTTAAACGAATGTATTTTATGTGAATAGTGAATGCATTAAACACTGGACAATTCAAAAAGAAAGTTTGTTTAGGTGCAGGGGAGGGTATAACCACCAGGTGGTTTTTGCACGGAAAAAAGGCAGTAAGTGGGATTAGATGAATCGATGCGATCCAATAGAATCAGGGCATGTGGAGGAGAGAGAAAGTGTTAAAATAGCTTTTATCGCAAGTTTTCATTTGTTTAACAATCGTGCTGAGAACTATGTGATAGGGGATCTGCACAGTTAGATCTGGCAGAGAGGAGCGAACGGTTTCGATCTTACAATGAATCTACGGGGTTGAGAGGCATGGTGCCTATGATATATATGCAGAGGGAATGTAAAATGCATTAAAATATCAGGTTTTAATACATAGTTCTTATATGGAATATGATAGGCGGGTATAGTGTTTTATTAACAAATGCAACAAACATAAGTGTAATGTTACTATAAGCGGGGTATTTACATAATAGTAATAGTTTAACCTATGGTAGCAGGAATAATAATCACGCGTGGAATAAAACATAGGCTAAAACTTAAAATATGGGTGGGAATAATATTAAAAGGGTTTAATATAATATAGGCTTTAAGGGTAAATAAGGAGCTAATATATAAATTTAATATTTTTTTTAAAATGAAGTGTGATGAGGGAAAATATACTAATCTTATTATAAAACATGATATAGGAACGAATTTCATTGTTGTGGGTCCCTTCTTAATGTTTTTACACTTAGGATATAACATTTTTTGGGTTTTTTAGGTAAAAGGGAAATTAATTAAAGGGATTTATTTTCCTTAAGTAAAATTAGTTTTATACTTAGGAAAAAGGGATTTTTGCAAGTGAAAGTAAATGATGATGGTAAAAGGAAGAATTAAGGGGAAAATAATGAAAATGGTGGGGATAAAGTATTTTACAAGGGAATGACTTTTTTGAAGGAAGTTGCTGAATGAATTGACCAATTTCTACTTATCCATGATTGTAAAAACTGCTTCTGCCTACCCTTATGTTGCCTAACATTTTTTCTTCATTTACCTCGGTGCATTTGAGCTTGCAAACCCTTGTTAATTTTTTCTTTTAAAACAACAAACTAGCTAATTCTATCATTATTTCTTCCAAGGGCTTATATTAATTTGTTGAGGTCCTTATTTATTCTCTACCTAACCACTGATCTACCAAGATTAATTTTTTTAGCTAGATATTTATTCTCTATTTAATAATATGAAATTTAAAGCATGAAAAATTCAAGATTAAGCTATTTGACTTATCATGGATTATGACATTTTGAACAAGTTGCACATAATCTTTTATTTTGCAAAAAAATTAAATAGTAGTGGTATTTGGATTTGCATCACTTTCATGTTTTATTTTTATCTCTTTTTTCTTAGATCAATTTATGTCAAAAGTCACACCTTGATGAGTTTGTGGGAGAAATGATATGTACATGGTTTGCAAAATTAGTTTATGCAAGTTTACTAAAACAACTAGTGGTAGTGGTTGATGAAGTTATGTCAAAAGTCACACCTTGATGAGCTTGTGGGAGTGTTAGGGTCCTATAATAATAGGATTCATAATTTTCTAATTGAATTTGATTAACCTTGTAATATGTACATATTTTGATTTCTGCAAATTGTTTTCCCATATCAGAAAAATAAAATAAAAAATGTAAAGAGGGTAAAAGCCCTAAAAGAAAAAAAATGTGAAGTTGGAGATACACGTTTCCCTTTTTTGAGAAAAAAAATTTCATTTTGGTTCTTCAAATTTACGCAAGCTAAAACAATTTTTTTGTTCGAAATTTCATTTTGCGATAAAAATAAAAGTTGTCGAAATTTTGTTAGCTTTCTATTACTTATTTTTTGAAATTTTTTTATGCAGATTTGATATGTCAAATTAGCATTTCTTTGAGTGTGTGTTTCTTAACAATCAAAGGATTCATAAGAATTCATGTTAATACGCAATGTTGTATTCATTGAAAATTTGTGTTTTGAGAAAAAAAAATGTGTTACAACAATATAGATAGAGTCTACTTCGGTTTCGTCATATTTAGAAAGCCAATGGATGCATATCATAATTACTAGAATTTTTTGAGCTGGTCAATTATGAAAAAACTGCATATTTTGGATATGTTTTGCGACACAACAAATTTCTTAGCATATAAGTTATAAACTAAAAATATAAAAGCTACCCATTAGAGATGACGGACCGATGTAATGGCCAATAATTTTTTCAATTTTTTTTTACAATGTATTTTGGGAGATACCGAATTTTGATTTCACTGAATCACAATGACCCTAAAAAATTGTTTGCACCCATTTTATTAGAAAATTAATTAAAATTAGTAAATTTTTATGAAATTCCATAAAAGTTATATTTCCTAAAAGTAGATTCAATTCTAAAAATGCTTGTCTTGGTCTCGACAATTAATTCAGAATGTTTCATGGAGTTTAATTAGTCCAAAGTTGCATAAACATCAAGCTGCGTAACTGGTGACACATTAGTTCGACCGAACTTTGATTAAAAGTTTGGCCGAACTATTTTTTGCACCGATGGCCCGTTAAGTCTAACGACTTTATAGTTCAGTGTTGTTTTTTCTTGTTGTGGTCGGGTAAAGTCTGCCCGACATAAAGGATTCGGCTGAAATTTTACATCACTTTCCATGTTGAAAAAATCTTTGCGGAGCTAAAAAAAAAAACATTTTGCGGAAATATAAATTGCCGCGAAATCATTCATTATTTTCACATATTTTCACACATTTGGTCTGATTTTACAAAGGTCTTGGTTTGATTTTGCAAAGAATTGTTTTGGGTTTAAGGACTTTTCTTGGAGGCATTCATTATTTTCACATATTTTCGTATATTTGGTTTGATTTTGCAAAGAATTGTTTTGGGTTTAAGGAATTTTCTTGGTGGTACATTCAAAGGACATTTCTTGGAGGCGCAACCGATTTTGCAAAGAATTGTTTTGGGTTTAAGGAATTTTCTTGGAGGTACATTCAAAGGAAATTTCTTGGAGGTATGTCATACAATTTTTTGGATGTTTTTTGGGCTTCATTTTTTTTAAAAGTATGGATTTAGGCTTAATTTTAATTATTTTTGAAGGTATGGATTTCGGCTTAATTTCAAAAGGACATTTTTTTGACATTTTTTGGAAGTATTTTTAAAGTGATATTTTTTGAAGTATTTTTTAAAGTGGTGTTTTTTATGAAGATTGAAAGGACATTTCTCGAGGCGTGTCCGATTTTTTGCAAAGGATTTTTTTGAGTTTAAGGACTTTTTGGCCTAACATTCAAAGGACATTTCCTTCTTTGAGGTGGTCCGATTGGTCTGCAAATGATTGTTTTGGGTTTAAGGACTTTTCTTGGAGTTACATTCAAAGGACATTCCTTAGGACATTTCTTGGAGGTATGTGATATATTTTTTGAATATTTTTTGGGCTTCATTTTTTTTGAAAGTATGGATTTGGGCTTAATTTTCATTATTTTTGAAGGTATGGATTTGGGCTTAATTTCGAAAGGACATTTTTTGGAAGTATTTTTTAAAGTGATATTTTTTGAAGTATTTTTTAAAGTGGTGTTTTTTATGAAGTTGGAATTAATTTTCAATGGACATTTTTTGGAGGCATTTTTTGAAGTGACATTTTTTTAGAGTATGTGTTTTGGGTTGAAGTAAATCTTTTATAATGATTTTTTAAAATGAGTTTTTGTCTAACTTTTTAAATGAAATTTTTTTGTAGGACTTGGAAGGAAATATTTTGAGCTTCGTTTCATTTTTATAAGACATTTTTTTCTCGGATTTTTTAAAGTAAGTGTTTTGGATTGAAGTATGTATTTTTTACAAAATTTTAAAAATGAGTTTTTTTTTTTTAATTAAATCTTTTGTGATGTTTTTTTTAATTGAGTTTTTGTCTAAATTTTTGAAGGAAATTTTTTGAACTTCATACTCTATTATCATGGGAAATCAAAGGAATTAGCCGAGATTGAAGAAACAATAAAAAAAAGACACCGAGAACGCAGAGAAGAGACTATGTTAATCTCACAAAAGAAAGAGAGAAGCACTCTCAAATATTGAAGGGGAAAATCAACCTCAACTAAAATTTGAAGCAGGTATGTAAATGTAACTATTATGAATTTGATGTATTTAAAATTTTCCTAGTGTATAATGTGAAGCTTAACTTTTATTTGATGAACTAATTTGAAAAATATTTTGCAATGTAAATAGAGACAGATACTCCTCAAAACATAGATGATGAGATACAAAATTTTGAAAGAGAAAGTGAAAGAGATATTGAACCAATGATTGAAAATGGTGAAAATGTTGAAAGAAATTAAAGTGAAGAAATTGAATCACAAGGTATGTACACACACACACACACACACACAGAGATATATATATGTTGAACACATGCACATATTATTGAAATTATACATATTTATTAATTTAGTTATTTATTGAATATGTAAAATTATTATGTACTATTCATTCGAATATGTACAGATGAAATCAATGTCGATGATCCCGGATGCGGGTGCTACGATGGCAATGGAGTTTGAGAGGACAGGAGCTACCAGACGGGAGGCCACTTGCCATCCCTCACGGCAGCATTGACTACACCTGTCCGACCGAGCACGATGAGCCAGTTTTATCTGTCCACAGTTATTTCAATCCCGCTTGTGTTTAATGGAGTATGCTCTGAAGGCGATTCTTATCATCCTTGAGGCGATTCGAAGCTGCCTCGACTGCAGAACCCATATCTCGCAAAAGATTTGCAAGCTTGGTTATTCAATGCGGCATTTGGAGAGTTGCTGGTTGTGTTCTTTAAACGCTATGGAGCCGCTAGCCCCCCAACCGATGAACGCGCATTGCAATTCTGCTCTGGACAGAGCCAGAGAACGCACCTCCACTGGTAAGCGTAGTCGACTCACTTGTTGTCTGCAGCCCGATGACAACTTACACATTTCTGTAGCTGGCCCTTGTTTCCTTGTGACTGTTGTGCTGGGCATCCCTCCTGCTACGGGCTCTCAGGTTCCTCCGAACTCCAGTCCTGCTAATTCTGCAACAATGCCTAGGCTGAGGCAGAGAATGAGGTGCAGGAGGGGGCCTTCGCGCTCTGCCAGAAGGCCGTCTCCCTCTCCTTCCTCTTCCCCATCGGACACCTCTACTCACTCTGACAGTCTCCCTCGCCTCCTCCGGGGGCGCTTGCTCCGTTCTGGACGAAGGTTGGATTCTCCTTCTGGAGATGCGCTGGCCGCTCAGTCGTACACTGCCCTTTTCTCGTTTGACTGTGCTCTGAACAAGCCTCGCGTGACGGTGGCCATCTCCGTGGTCTTCTTGGAGGAGCCTATTCCGGAGATTCTGCCAGAGGATCCTGATCCTGACGCCGGCACACACATGAACCAGATGCAGCATAGCGCGAGGGGTCAGCCTGAAGCTTCCGGGGCGACTCTGCAGGCGGACTCTGTTCGTGTTCCGGCTTTGGTCGCTGAGGCTGCTCACCATAATGATGAATTCCCCCATGTTCACAGCAATCCAGAAGACTTCAGCTGCAGGATTGAAGAGGTTCCGCCGGATGAGTAACTCGTCTCTCCTTTCTGGTTTCTTTTGTTTTTTCTCGACCCTCTCGAAGGGCCTGTTTTGCTATACCAATGCCTATCTCAATTCTGGTCCATTTTTTGTAAAAAATCAGTTTCAGTCCGTTCTATGGTCTAGTCTTGTTTGGGACCAGTGTCTTAGCAATGCGTATGGTTACAAGTCTATGTCTTTCCAGCTCGATCCCCTGCGAGGGATTTTTTATGTTCTGGGTTCTTCAAGATGGCGCCCCTTGCAGGGCTGCCCAAATCTAGTCACAGTCAGCCTAAATTGCCTCTCTGAAGGCACAGATATGGCCACGGCCAGTTGTACATTATTTTCTTACTGATAATAGATTACTTTAATCTAGCAAAAATCAGTGTCGATGATGAGATGTTAGAAAATGTTGACAGTCACACATATGGAGATAAAAAAACTTGACCATTATATACGATATCGTGTTAACCACATTTTTGAAACGTATTTCATAAAGGAGCAGGTGACAGTTCAAGCTCAAATGTTGAAAGGTCTCCTATCATTAATGAAATTAAAAGAAGCTACGACACTACTGGGTATTCGAAAATCAACCAAAGATAAAAAAATGAAGGAAAATGTGATACAAAATATAAGTAGTGCTATAAATTCAATGAGGAGATCTAGATAGAAAAAAATTTCAATTATACGTAGAGGAATACATATGGCAATGGTTTCATCAAGTACTAAAGAGAATCGTTTGGTAACATCTATGGCACGAGCATTAGGAACCTCGCGAAAAACTTTGCACAAACATCGGAAATTTCGGTTGCAAATAGATGTAAATGATGAACTCGCTTGTTGGAGAGCTATTTGTAGGCAACCATACAAAGATAGACTTGGAGAAAATGTTAAAAAAATAATATATGAATATTGGAAGAACAATTCGCGTGTTTCACTGACTGCAAGACATGTGATGCAAAGAAGAATAGCACGAAATCAATACGAAGAACATGAAAAACATCTCTTGGAAACCACTCAAATAGAGTTATTCAACAAGTTCAAAGAAGAGAATCGTCAAATTCAAGTTTCACTCAGTGCTTTTGTTCAACAAAAACCATGGTATGTAAAACCTATCACCGCACACGACACTTGTTGTTGCCGTTATCATGTGGAATTTGAGTTATATTATGACACATTCCTTGATTTCGGTAGAACATTATGGAAGGATTCACCTCCTCCTTCCACTATCTGTGATTTCATATCTCAAATTCTATGTGAAAGAGAAAGCGATGAACTATTTTACAAAAAGAAATGTGTTGGTGGTAAAAATGCGATGATTGTGGAAATTTGACTAAATTTCAAAACAAATATCGTATTGATATAAATGATCAATCATTGTCCAACATGAAAGTGAAATGGAAGAGATATGAATATATCGATACATCAATTCAAGGTGAAAATAGTGTTAAAATAATTGAATTACTAGAAGACGAAATTTTTCTGATAGACTTTTTGAGAAAGTTTGAGGCAGAAATTTACAAATACACCAAGCATTCCCATAGAGCTCGATGGAAAGACTTGCAATTCAAAAAATCTCGTGATTTTTTTCCACCAGGGACCATTTTGTCAGTGATTGATTTTGCAGAAAACTACACATTTGTTCCACAAAAAGAAATTCAGAGTGAATACTATCATTCTGACCAAGTCTCCATGCTCGCCCATATTATATATAGACACGCTGAAAAAAATGTCAATCATATAGAAAGCACGAGTGAAAATCGACATATCATTAAAGAATATCACTTTTATATCAGTGACGATCGTACACATGATACATGTTTTGTACAACATTGTTTTGGAAGAATTTATGATTCATTGAAAAATCGTGGAATAACATTCAATGAACATTGGATATGGTCAGATGGATGCGCAGGTCAATTCAAATTTGCACGATCATTCTTTTGGTTGTGTTGTCTTCATAAGAAAACCTGCATTAAACATTGTTGGAATTTCTTTGAGACTGGCCATGGAAAAGGAGAACATGACGGTGCAGGGGCATGCATAAAACGAGCACTTCGAAGATATCAAATGAACCCCTCTGCAAGCCGACTTGTGGACGCGAAAGAAGTTGTTCAATGGTGCATCGCTGCTCTAAGCCATGAGACTAACCAATCAAGGGAAGTGCGAAGGTACATTCAATTTAATTTTTATTGGATATCTAATTTTAAACAGTGTACATTTATCACAATGATTATATTTGATTGTATTTTGATATCATATTTACATTCTTCTTTAAATTTTCCATATAAAGGTTTTTTTGGCATATTGGGATCGAAGACGTAGATAGATCAATTGGAAATGACATTGAAACAATAAAAGGGACTCAAAAATTGCATTCAATTAAAACAAAGTCATCCAGAAATGTGTTTGCATTGGATAAAAGAAAATATTCTTGTTTTTGTCCTGTTTGCATAGACAACACAAAATCCAATGACGTTTGTGAAAACAAAATGTATGTAAAAGATTGGAAACATACAGAGCTAAATACAAAGGGCAAAATGTCCGTTGCAATGTTTGAAGAAATGCAATCAAAGGAGACTACAATATCATCCGATGGTGATCGAGTTTCTGATCTTGTTAGAGAAGGTAACATTTGAATTTCTTTCTAATGATAAAGATCTAGAAATAAATTTGAATATGTATAATTTTGTTAAGTTTGTTTTATTGTGCAGGAGATGTTTTTGCTGTAATTGCACCTACTGACAACGATGAAAATGTGAAGTATTATTTGATGCGTTGCACTGAACGAAAAATGAAATTATTAGAAGACTATAATGATCATGGATTTCCATATGAAAGAGGATCTATTATACTGAAAGGTTATTTTTTCAAACAAACTAATCAAAGTGGGAATTTTGTTTACTTTGAAGACTATGAACCTGATTTCATAAGTTGTCAATATAGTCACTTGGTGTGTGCAGCACACATAAAGTTGATCAAGGTTCAATCAAAGAAAAAAATGAAAATTAAGAAATGGAAAATGTCAAAATCCGATCATGAACGAATTATTGAAGATGGCATTCCATTGGAATTTTTTTGATTGAACTGCCCAACAATTTATTCTCTTTGGATTATATGTTCTAGAACTTCCAGTACTCAATTAAAAATTGAGCCACCTTGTTATGTTATTTGTGCAAGTATTTTCACATGTACAAATTGTTTTGGTACATGCACACTCTAGTATCAACAGAAAGTAGCTTTTTTATACATGCATTGATGAAAAATGTTGCATACATATTGGATATATATGTATATGTTCTAGAATGCAATTAACTGTTCAAGTAGTTTTACTATGTGCATTGATGAAAAATGTTTCACGTACTCAATATATATGTTCTAGAATGCAATTAACTGAAAGTAGTTTTTCTATGTGCGTTGATGAAAAATGTTGCATGTACTGGATATATACACGAACTCAATGCACGCCCAGTTTTTCTTGTGGGATTTTTTGGTAAAAAGTATCCACAATGTAAATAAATCATCCACAGTATAATTTTGTACGAATATTCCTTTCAGACAAGAGACTCGGAGCACTTCTCCGACTTTTGGTGGGATTTGACCCACATCTCTATTCTTGATTGAAAATCTAGTACAAAATTTGTCTGTCCAATGGTCGGATATGTTCTATGTGCATTAATGAAAAATGTTGTGCACGTATTGGATATATATATATATATATATATATGTTCTAGAATGCAAATAATTGGTCAAGTAGTTTTCCCATGTGCATTGATGAAAAATGTTTCACGTACTGAATACATATGTTCTAGAATGCAATTAACTGAATGTCATCAATTTACCAATTTATAAATCAACAAGGCTACCTAGTTGAGTGCATTAATGACATTGACCCCAATTCAACAAACATATATCTACTTCTTATATTTCCAATCAAAATTAAATGGTTTTATATGGGAAAGAGGCAACTGAATATATATATATTCTAGAATGCAATTAACAGAATGTCATCAATTCACCAATTTATAAATCAACAAGGCTACCTAGTTGAGTGCATTAATGACATTGACCCCAATTCAACAAACATATATCTACTTCTTATATTTCCAATCAAAATTAAAGGGATTTATATGGGAAAGAGGCAGAACATATAGCCCATGAACTACTTTTTAGAGGTCAATGAAGGTATCATCATGTGGGAAAATGTTTCAAGAACACTTGATAGTACTTAGAAGTAATCTTAAGATTTTTTTTTATCTCTACATGCCACATACTATTGTTTGAGTGAACAAAAATTTCCAATGAAAAGAACATAGCTTTTCAATCCAACTAGCCATATCAATTGAGCTCTATTTGAAAAAAAAGTAAAAAAAACCAAAAAGCCAACAAAATAACATCCTTGGTTGTTATTTTTATTGGAATAACTAAATCATATTAAGGATTCTCTTCATTGAAATTGTTTTTGGATGGAGAATCCTTAAAATATGATTTAGCTATTCCAATAAAAATGACAACCACGAATGTTATTTTGCTGACATGTTTTGTTGGCATGTTAACTTTTCTTTACTCTTTTTTCAATTAGAGCTCAATTGATATGGTTAGTTGCATTGAAAAGCTATGTTATTCCCATTGGAAATTTTTTCACTCAAACAAGAGTATGTAGAGATCAAAAGCAATCTTAAGATGCCAAATGTACTTCAACCATCCAAAACTTGAGTTTTAAAAACTTTTTGATTATATCAAAACATTACTTCACATGTCATGCCAATTGTAGTTCAACTATCCAATAAATTCATTTAACATTATATCACATGCCAAATGTAGATCAACCATCCAAAACTTAATTTTAATTTAACAAAAAATTATAGATCACAACATTACTTTACATGCCAAATGTACTTCAACCATCCAAAACTTGAGTTTTAAAAACTTTTTGATTATATCAAAACATTACTTCACATGTCATGTCAATTGTAGTTCAACTATCCAATAAAAAAATTTAACATTATGTCACATGCCAAATGTACATCAACCATCCAAAACTTAACTTTTTTAATTTAACAAAAAATTATAGATCACAACATTACTTCGCATGCCAAATGTACTTCAACCATCCAAAACTTGAGTTTTAGAAACTTTTTGATTATATCAAAATGTTACTTCACATGCCATGCCAATTGTAGTTCAACTATCCAATAAAAACATTTAACATTATATCACATGCCAAATGTAGATTGAAACCATCCAAAACTTGAGTTTTAAAATTTTTTTGATTATATCACAACATTACTTCACATGCCATGCCAATTATAGTTCAACTATCCAATAAAAACATTTAACATTATATCACATGCCAAATGTAGATTGAAACCATCCAAAACTTAACCTTTAATTTAACAAAAAATTATAGATCACAACATTACTTCACATGCCAAATGTAGTTCAAAAGAAAAACATTAATTTATAGATGACAACATTACTAGTAGTTCAACTATCCAAAACTTAAGTTTTAAAAACCAAACAAATTATATAACAACATTAATTCACATTCAAATGCCAAAAGTACTTCAACCATTCAAAACTTAACTTAAAAAAAAAACAAATTATATTAACACAATAAAATATGTCCAAAAATTGTAGATCTCACAAGTATCAAGTATCGAGTTATATATATATATATATGACTGTGCATCTAGATAATATATAAAAAAGTAAATTTAAGACTAGAAATCTCAATCAAATCTACAAATCATGTCCATCAAATGCAGATGGATGTAGTGTCTTTCCTAGCAGAGTCTCAATCTGTGCGCTATCTTGTGAAGCATGGGGAACCTGTACACAATGCACGTACAAACATTAAAATTTGATGTTTTAAAAATGAGTGAGGATATATAGAACTTCATGTAAAAAACAAAATATAAAAAAATCATGCAATACCTCATGAGGTTCCCTCTCCATTTGTTGCTCTCCTGCTACAACTTCCCCCATGGGAACATCTCCAACAGTAAACTGTACAATATACATGTACAGTTATATATATATATTAAAAATTTTCAGATGAAAATGCACATGTATATATAAACTTATTTTCAATAATATTAAAAAAAAAAGTTAGACAACTTGTTCAAATCGCTGAAATGGTGTGGATGTTCCTATCTCCGTCGCTAGAGTCCGTGGATTAAAGAAATCTTCTATAGAAACCTAAAATTCAAAATTTTAAAAGTATAAAATAACTCAAGATCAAGATCTCAATTTATAATAAAACTTAAATAAACTTCAATTTATAAATTATAACTTTAAAAAAAACATATATATATTTAAAAGTGAAAAATTGAATACTTCTGCAGGTGAATTTGGGACATCTCCTAAGAGAGGCTCCAAAAGAAAATCTCCAAAAACCTAAAATTCAAAAAATTTAAAATAACTCAAGATATAGATATATCTCATTTTTTAATGGAACTTTTTGAGGTGGAATATATATAACTTAAAAACATAAATTTTAAAAGTGAAAAATTGTCCATACTTGTTGTGGATCTAGCACATCTCCTAAGGAGGTAGAAGGTATATCTCCCAAGGAAGAAGAAGGTATCGTCATCCCAAAAACATCGGACGGAATCGGAATCTGTTAAAACATTTTATTATTATATATGTACATGTACATATGTGCACAATTATTTATTTTAAAAATATCACTTAAAAAACACTAACATTTGTCAACATATCTTGACGGTGAGACCCATATTGATTGTTTGAACCAGAGGCTCTGAACGTGATATTAACATTTTCATCATTCATCAAGCGTGACAACTACAAATGGTGTTTTAACATATAATGATTCATTTTTGTTAGAATAATGTACATACAAATAAATGTATACATATACATGTGTATTTATTACAAATTGTACATGTATGTGTTAAAGTAATTGAACCCTAACCATTAACACATATCGTTCTCGCACCCTCTTCCTCATGAATAATTAGGTCTTTCCAACCAATGCGACAATTATTTCCATATATTTTGAGATCTTCAACACTCACGTTGTCAATCTCTTCATCTATACAATACACAAAATTGGCGCGTGCATTCTCACGTGCTCTTTGTTGATTCAGACAAACATCGACTCCACCCAATCCACTGTGAACATTGTCGATGATGGCATCCCTTGCTTCTCGACCAATTTGAGAAGTGGCTTCCATCTCTGACTGCAAAGTTTCAACCCGAAAAGGTCGACTAACCAATGATGGCTCAAGGTGAGGCAACTCAACATCATGCCTAGCGCCCCTACGGTCACACAATCGACCTTTCCCGGGACCAAAAAAATTCAAACGGAAGGTCATTGTAATTAGGTTTCATTTCCAAAAAAAATTCTGCATAAAAAAAAAATTTACAAAATAAAGAGGAACCTCATCGTTCCATGGGAGTCTTCCATTGGCCGCAAGGTGTCTATCATACAAATAGTGAGCTATATTGGGGTGCTTGAAGTATTGCACCTTCAGCATCTTTCTTTTCGGCCCTTCTTTGAAATTAAACATTGACTTCGCCATTTCTTTTGTAACTCTTTTTTTTACATCCTCCCATTTATCGGGACCCATTATTGTTTCTGTTATTTTTCTCATGACTTCTACAAATGTATTAGTCGTTGGCCCAAGCTTTCGATACACAGCTACTAGTTCGCCTAAAGAGTGTGTAACTATTTCCAATCTTTGTCGACTCTCAGCAGGTAGAGTCAAAGCCACAAGATCTCTCTAATATTTTGCATGAAGTTGTTGACACCTTTCTAAGGTACATTGCTCCATGTTTCTTTCCCAAGGTATATCAGAAATGTCGATCGGATAAGTCGTGGTGGGTGGACAACCTTCTTCTTGAATGAAGCATTCTACCCTGCGTCTTTTTTTTACCAACACTTGGAGCATTTTCAGCCTCTGCATCAATATATAAAATTTTGTATATTAGAAAAAATACATGTAAACAAATTTGTACAAATTGAATGAAAAAAATATTCAAATTGATGGCAACCTCGATGTAGTTGGCTAGCATATTCCCCACCCTGAAATTGTTGAGAACCAGAACGACCCTGATGAGAACCAGCACCACCAGCCGTTGATTGGCCTTCGGGAGAATAAATATCACTACCTTCACGCAACCTGCTAGCACTTATTGATGGCCCTCTAAGGGGATTTGAACCACCACCAACCTCTCGAGACGAGAGAGAAGCTTCATAAACAAATACGAATTTATAATCAATTGAAAAATACATTCATGTGTACATATAAATACATGTACATATTCATTGATTAAATTGCGTGAACCATACCACGACTGGGTGAACCATGGGCATGCTCCATGGATGGAGTAGAGACCCTTCTCCTCTTAGCTCCTAAAAAATAAAAAATGAAACTTATTAACAACTAATTTAACTCACAAAGTTGATAAAAAATCAATTCCATATGTACACACATGTATGGAGATTTAAGATTATATTTAAATACCATGAACATCCCTCGATCCCTGATCCCCCCTCTCGTAGAGATGGGATTCTGTTGATATTCTTTGTCGTTCATCCTCCGTGATATATGATCTATATATCTACGGTGGACATTTACAATTATTTTTTTAAATGACTAATTTAAAATAAATTCAAAATAAATTTCATAAAATTAATGTAATTTAGTGTACACAAATTATGTAAAACACAACTTTCAAAACACTATTTAATGTGTGAAACTCAATTTAAGCAAAAAAGAATTATAAAAATGGTAAGTTCACCAAATATAGTTTTACATGGTGGGAGCACACTTGCTATAAAATTGAAAAAAAACACATTGTCATTAAAAAAGAAGTGAAACTCCATTTAAACAAAAATTTGTTGAAGTCTCCGCATTTTAATTTCATAAAAATGTGAAGTTCACCACTTGTTGCAAATGTGAAGTTCACCAAGTTGCGCTTTACATGGTGTGGTGGGAGCACACTTGGTATATAATTGAAAAAAACACACGGTCATTAAAAAAGACGCATTTATAAGTACACAACACACACATATCCAAGATATGTTACAATGTCCATCAATAAATTTTGAAGGAGAGCGTCTCAACACTAATTCATCTTTGAGAGATGAATCTTGAATTTTTGAAGAAGAGCATCTCAAAACTAATTCATCTTTGAGAGATGAATCTTGAATTTTTGAAGAAGAGTGTCTCAAAACTAATTCATCTTTGAGAGATGAATCTTGCATTGGCATTGCCCCGTATAATTCTAATTCATCTTTGATAGATGAATCCTGAATTTGCATTGCCCCACGCAATAAATCAGCAGACATCTTATTCACATTTGTACAATGCCTTATACTAAAAAATTGAAATTGGCTAACAATATTGTTTGCTATTCCATGTAGTTCTTTTAGCCTCTCCTTCTTAACTTGGTATACACCATTCATCTGGTTGCACACAAGTTCAGAATTGGTGAAAACTACAATTCCATTTGATCCATACTCCATCGTTGTTCCCAAGCCTTCTATCAATCCAATATAATATGCCTCGTTGTTTGTTGTTCTTCCCGGTATATTCATTTTCCTTTGGACGACTTTGCTAGTCGCAATATTGGAAAGCACATATGTAATCATTGCTTTCCTTGGATTGGGATAGCAAGAAACTTCTATGCATAATTTCCATTTTTCAACCATATTTAATGGTTTTCTTATCCCTGAAAAAAAAAACAAATTCAATAAAAATATATATTAAATTGACATTTATTGCAAATGCATGGGAGAAATGACACAAGATCATGAGATAAATGACATGTGCATGGTTTATCTTAAATTTTGACTTAAAAATTTTATGGTAGAATTCACATCTAGAATTAATGGGAGGAAGCCTTCAGTTTGTGGGAGAAATGACACATGTACACAATTTACCTTAAAGTGGTTGTGTTTTATGGATATTAAAATGAAGAACTTCTATTTAGATCTATTCCAGAGATTGACTGTAGGGGCATTTACTAGATATGTCACCTTTCATAAAAGATGAGATCCAGAGGCTACCTGGCCCTTTACAGACTTTGCCTATATAACTTGTAAAAGTTAACACTACCTATCCTAATTATACCCTATGAAGGGTGTAGAGGACCCGTGGAATCTCTCACACTTCTTTACGTAGACATAAGGGTGTATAAGAATGCATGTGTTTTACATTGAATATTTTTCATTTTAAATTAAGAATCTATTTGAAGCAATTACCTATATAAGGTTAAAACCTATGTTTTGTATCAATTTATCACTTTTGGTTTCAAAATTGGGAGGAAGCCTTTAGTTCAGGGGAGAAATGAAACATGTACACAGCTTACCTTAAAGTGGTTGTGTTTTATGATATTAAAATGAAGAACTTCTATTTAGATCTATTCCAGAGATTGACTGTAGGGGCATTTACTAGATATGTCACCTTTCATAAAAGATGAGATCCAGAGGCTACCTGGCCCTTTACAGACTCTGCCTATAGAACTTGTAGAAGTTAACACTACCTATCCCAATTATACCCTATGAAGGGTGTAGAGGACCCGTGGAATCACTCAAACTACTTTACGTAGACATAAGGGTGTATAAGAATGCATGTGTTTTACATTGAATATTTTTCATTTAAAATTAAGAATCTATTTCAAACAATTACCTATATAAGGTTAAAACCTATGTCTTGTATCAAATCACTTTTGGTTTCAAAATTGGGAGGAAGCCTTTAGTTTGTGGGAGAAATGACACATGTACACAATTTACCTTAAAGTGGTTGTGTTTTATGGATATTAAAATGAAGAAATTCTATTTAGATCTATTCCAGAGATTGACTGTAGGGGCATTTATTAGATATTTCACTTTTCATAAAAGATGAGATCCAGAAGCTACCTTGCCCTTTACAGACTCTGCCTATAGAACTTGTAGAAGTTAACACTACCTGTCCCAATTTTACCCTGTGAGGGGTGTAAAGGACCCGTGGAATCACTCAAACTACTTTACGTAGACATAAGGGTGTATAAGAATGAATGTGTTTTACATTGAATATTTTTCATTTTAAATTAAGAATATTTTTGAAACAATTACCTAGATATATAAGGTTAAAACCTATGCTTTGTATCAAATCACTTTTGGTTTCAAAAATGGGAGGAAGCCTTTAGTTTGTGGGAGAAATTCAACACATGTACATAGTTTACCTTAAAGTGGTTGTGTTTTATGGATATTAAAATGAAGAACTTCTATTTAGATCTATTCCAGAGATTGACTGTAGGGGCATTTACTAGATATGTCACCTTTCATAAAAGATGAGATCTAGAGGCTACCTGGCCCTTTAAAGACTCTGCCTATAGAACTTGTAGAAGTTAACACTACATGTCCCAATTATACCCATGAAGGGTGTAGAGGACCCGTGGAATCACTCAAACTACTTTACATAGACATAAGGGTCTATAAGAATGCATGTGTTTTACATTGAATATTTTTCATTTTAAATTAAGAATCTATTTGAAACAATTACCTATATAAGGTTAAAACCTATGTTTTGTATCAAATCACTTTTGGTTTCAATGGTTTGTTTATCAGCTAATATGTTTTTATCAATCACTTGGTTTCAAAGATATTCGAATCTTCTCGTAACTACTTATTAGGCCTACCAATATGTAATCAATATGTAATTAGAGCAATATGAATATGAAAATAATACAATTACATGATCAAAAATTAGTAGAGATAAGCGTATTTCCATATAAATTGATTTATCAATTTAAAAGTGGGTGCAATCATCAGCCTATATAAAATGATGATTACATTAATGGAGAAGTGGGTAAAAATTTTCTTTATCTTTGTCTTCTAATATGAAATCATTTGAGTGCAAGTCAGAGGATAAGTTTCAGTTTGTGGATGAAGTTGTAGAGAACATTGAAAAGGACATTCAAGTTTCAAAAGATAAAATTCAATCTCATAGTATTTATGATCAAGATCAGTCTTTTCAAATAATTTTAATGCCAAAACACAAAGAGGGGGTGTTGCTACCTTTATTCTTAAAGATGGAGGAAGAATACACTGTTTTTGTAAATCAGTTTGAAAATCAGTTTAAAATCACACAACTGAAGTCTTATGTGATTGATCAAAGTATGGGTGAGTTGTTCAAAGCTGCAGAATATCATGAGAAGCATCAAAATGACCATGTTTTATTTGACCCTATAGATAAATATATGGCAAAGCTTTGCACCCAAGTGTTTCATTTTCATTTGCATTATGAAGATCAGATACATTATAAGTTGTTTTGGTCATCTCAGCATCATGTTCACTTTTGGTTCAAGCACAGTCAAGAGATTCAAGTGTTAGATTAGATTGATGATTGACTTCATTGGAAATTTCATATTGATTGAGCTAAAATGGAGTTTTCAGCTGCCAAGGTAGGTAGGAGTATGTGAATAAGCTCAGGGTTGACTGAGCATTTTTAGTGGGTGCATTTTGAGTCCTTATTATAGAAATCATTAAATCTTGGGTAGTAGATTGGGTAGAATTTCAAAGTTTTATTCTAAAGGATGAATAGCAGCACTGGAGCTAACAGTTCTTAGTGTACCACTGGGGCACACTATCCCTAGTGGAGCCACTATTATCACACCCTAAATTTACAAAATTTCAAATTTGAAATGTGTCAATTTTTCTTTTGGTCATGATTTCAAGGAGGTCTAAAAATCATTTTAAGTCTTAGCAAAGGATAGGTCATAGGGTTAGAAGTATTTAAAGGTCATATTTCAAGTTGAAGTAAATTCTTTTACGTCCACTCCATGATCAATAAACTCTGAAAGTTTACCTTGTTTTATTCATGGTCTTAGATAGGTGTTAGGTCATTTCATGCTTTAAAGGGTAGCTGATAGGGTTAGAGTCTCAAAGGTCTTATTTTCATTTCCAAACAAAGTTTAACAACCTTATTCCATGGTTTAAAGGTCCAATCATCCATTTATAAGTCATTCCATTAGGTTTAAGGTCAAATTTTTGCAAACATATAGGAATCGACGTTTTCGCAGTGCAGCTAGTTCAAAAAAGGTGAAACAACGTTTTTCATAAAAAAAAAACTATGTTTTCTAGTTTTAGTAGTCAACTTCTAGAGGGGTTCCTAAGCAACTGAAAACTCATTTTTTAAAAAGAAAAGAGGATTTCTTCCTAAAATGTCTAAATACAAAAACCTCTTTCAGTTTCTTCAAATTCATTAGGAGGTGGGATAAATTTATGACTCAAATTGCATTACGAAAATGTTGAAAGTCATTGAGAGAAACTCTGTTTTCTGGTTTTAGTAGTTCACTTCAAGATCCTTTTCTGGCCACAAGAAAATGTATTTTGGAATGATGAAGGAGATTTTTTTTCATACACTCTCCAGCTACAATAACCTATCTCATTTTTCTCATAAGTGTTACCAGTTGGGAGATATAAGGCTTTCTTTGAAGCCATAGTTTCAGAAATCAAAATTTTCCAGTTTACACATGTTTTGCAAGGACAGTTTCTGGACAACAGGAGAAGTATTTCAAAAAAAAAAGAGAGATTTTAATTCTAAACAGCATGGAATACAAAAACCTCCTTTATTTTCTCAAAATACATCATGGATGAGAAGATAAAGGCTCTATCTCAAGACCTAATTTTCAGGGAAGAAACAGGAATAATTTGCTGAAGCAGTCTTCTCATCATTTTTCATAGCAAAATTTGAAGGAATCTTTGTGAGTTTAGTTTTGAAAATTCTTGTGGGAGTGTTTCAAGTAAAGATAAAGGCTATCATGAAAGAAAAATATTAAAATATGTTGAATAAAGGAGTGAAAACACTGTGCTACGAAAAGCGCTGCGAAACTGTGCTACTTTCGTAGCGCAGATCTGTTTTCATTGTTTTGAGAAGTTCAAAGCAGATTTGACATAGATGGAATGAAGGGATAACTTGGGACATATTTCAATCATGTTTCTAACATAAATTAGCCTTGAATTCATCAATTATAAGTGATCAGAACATCTCAAGAAACCAAAAGGATCGTAAGCCTAAAAACAGGGAAACATGTTCCCTAATTTCTAGGGCAGTTTTATCATCAGCAGCAAGGTGACTTTAAGTGAATGGTCAACATCAAAATTCAAATTCATGGGGTTTCAGGAGGCAAAGGATGAATTGAAGACTATATAAGGTTGTTAGAAGTATATTTAGGAGTTTTAGTGCTATTTGAATTAGGACTCTTCAAAGACAGTCAAGCTGTGATTTTGTAATTAATAAGTCTGTTTTATGGTTAGAATAGGTGTCAAGTATAGGAATTCGAATTCCTCTGATGATGGATCATAGAATCCAAGGTTGTAAAGACTCTATATGTAGCATGAGGTCGAATTCCTCAAGGTTGGCATTTTCATTAGCAAAGCAAGCTGTGTTATGGTAGTTCACTGTCTCCTTTTCATCAGAATACAGAGATTGGCTTTACTACTCAAGGTTCACAAGAGGTTTATGTGTTTGATATTTCTATGGCCCTTTTAAATTACCTATTTACAATAGTATGAGAATTTGCTACTTAGAATTCATTGGATAATGCTCTAACTTCATTCACATGGTTGTGGATTGTGTTTATTCACTGTGTTACTGTTTCACTTATAAACCTAAAACTTCAAGTGCCTTGACTTCCATATTTAGCTGATTATGATGTTCTGTTGAAGACCATATTTGACTCCATAGCCCAATAGATACTTGCTAATCTGTAATTCAACCAGTGATACATTTTTATCCATTTCTATTTCTAGAGTTAGCCAACTAATCATTAATTGAAAATCTTAAACCTATTGATAGAGCCCTCTCAAGTTGAGGAGGCTAAGCCTCAGCTAAAAGATTGGTTTGAAATAGTTACACTGAGGTAGTCTGATCAGCAACCTATCAGGGTCCTATTTTGGTGATAACAGGGCAATCACAATGAAATCCATGTTTTCCTCTCAAGATTTGTGGAAGCTAGTTGAAGATGGTTTAGAAGAAATAGCAGATGAAAATGCATTTAATACCTTGGCACAAGTAGAGAAATATTTTCTAAAGAGTAATAGAAAGAAGAACTCAAAAGCCCTCTTCTATCTCTATCAAGCAGTGCATGAAAGTGTGTTTCCAAGGATTGTAGCAGCAAAGAGGTCTAAGGATGCATGGGATACCCTCGAGACAACCTACCAAGGTATGGAGAAGGTAAAGACTGCAAAGCTTCAATTAATGAGAAGGGATTTTGAAGTTATTTGCATGAAAGAGTCTGATACAATAGACTCATTCCTTACTCTACTGATTGGGTTGGTTACCCAAATGAGATCTCATGGAGAGACAGTTGAAGAGAGAAGAATAATGGAGAAATTATTGAGGAGCCTTACCCTCAAAGTTTGATGTGATAGTCACAACCATTGAAGATACAAAGGATCTCTCAAAGTTTACTGTTGATGAGCTTCATGCATCATTGATAACACATGAACAAAGATTGGGCAGAAAAACAAACTCATCTTTGGAGCATGCCTTCAAGATCCAAATTTCCTTTGGAAGAGGAAGAGGTCAAGGTAGAGTAAACTACAGAGGAAAAGGAAGAGGTAGAAGCCAAAACAAAGAAGGAAGAAAACCTTGCAAATACTAGTAGAAGGGGCAATAATCAAAATCAAAACCAAGGCCAAGGCAACAACCAACAAGGTGGACAAAATCAAGAACATGGACAAAGGTATGATAAATCTCAAGTCCAATGTCATTACTGTAAGAAGTATGGGTATTATCACAATGAATGTAGGAAGAAACAGAGTGACACGAGTAATAGATCTAGTGCTAAAAGAGAAGTTGTTTTTAGCATGTAATATGGCTGAAGAAAAGAATGAAGATATATGGTTTCTAGATTCATGATGTAGCAACCATATGACTGGAAACATTTCCATGTTTTTCATGTGAGATGAAAATGTGAAGTCTCAAGTAACATTGGGGTCAGAAAGTAAGGTCTCTGTCATGGGAAAAGACAGAGTAAGTGTTTTGACAAAGAAATGAGAAGGAAGATCCATATCAGATATATACTATGTGCCTGGTATGAAGTGTAACCTTTTGAGCATTGGACAACTCATTCAGAAAGGCTACAATGTTTTCTTTGAAGATGATGTATACACCATCATGGATTAACCACCAAGCAAGCAATGCATTGCACAAGTGAAGATGACAAGGAACAGAATGTTCCCTCTCAAGATGAGAGCAGATTTGAAGAAATGAATTGAAATGACAGCAGTGACATAAGAGACATTCCAAAAGGAAACAAAAAATGAAAATTGGTTATGGCATTTGATATTTGGACATCTCAACTTTGGAGGTCTAAATTTGTTGCATATGAAAGGAATGGTAAAGGGATTACCATTAATTGAGAAATTGAACAGCCTATGTGAAGGCTGCATCTTGGAAAAACAACATAGAGAAAGCTTTCCATCAGGAAAGAGTATAAGGGCAAAGACACCCTTAGAAATTGTCCATTTAGATTTGTGTGGACCAATGCAAACACCATCACTAGCAAGCAGCCACTATATGCTGACTTTCATTGATGATTTCACAAGAAAAACTTGGGTTTATTTCTTGAAATATAAGAGTGAAGTGTTTGAAAAATTCTGCCACTTTAAGGCTCTTGTAGAGAACCAAAGTGGGCAGCATATAATTTTTTTAAGAAATAATAGAGGAAGTGAGTATATCTCAAAAGAATTACTGTGTTTTTGCAGAAAAAACGACATACATAAGCAATTTACAACAAGGTATACACCGCAACAAAATGGAGTTGCTAAAAGGAAAAATAGGACCATCATGGATATGGTAAGAAGTATGTTGAAAGAAAAACATTTTCCAAATGATTATTGGGCTGAAGCTGTACATTGTGCAGCATATATCTTGAATAGATTCCCAACAAAGAGTGTTATGAATAGAGTTCCTGGCATGGAGTGGCATAAAGCAGCATGTCACCCACATGAGAGTTTTTGGTTGTGTGGCTTATGCACACATTCCAGATCGGCTAAGGAAGAAGTTGGAAATTAAGGGGGAGAAGTGCATATTTATTGTCCAGTGAAGAATCCAAGGCATACAAATTGTATAACCCATCCACCAAGAAGTTTGTTACAAGTAGAGATATGCAATTTATTGAAGAAGAAGCTTGGGATGGAAGCATTGAGAAAACAATGAATGTAAAACGTTGTTTGTCTCATGATGATAATGAGGAAGAGATGGCTGAAATACATCTCTCATTAGCAGCACCACCTCCACCAACACAAGGACAACAAGGCACACCACAAGAAGGTATGAAAACACCCTTGAGAAGTGATGACAGTGCTTCTCCAAGCAAATCACAAGGAGCAGATTTGAGTGCTTCTACAAGCACAAGTACACCAAGTGAAAGGGGAATCATATTCAGAAGTCTGAATGATATTTATGAGCAAGAGAAAATAAATGAAGGTATAAACTCTTTATTTGCATTATATTGTCTTGTAGAAGATCCTATTCATTTTGAAGAAGCTATAAAAGATAAGAAATGGATAGATGTTATGGATGAAGAAATGAATGCAATAGAGAAAAATAAGACATGGGAATTGGTTGATCTCCCAAAAGGCAAAGAAGTGATTGGAGTGAAATAGATTTATAAAACCAAGAGCAATGCTAAAGGTAAGATTGAAAGGCACAAGGCCAGACTTGTTGTCAAAGGCTACAAGTAGCAACAAGGAAGAGATTATGAGGGAAACATTTGCACCGCTTACAAGAATGAAAACAGGAGTTGGTGCAGCTGAGTTCAGTAGCAAGACAACACAAGTGGAAAGTTTACCAAATGGATGTGAAATCGTGAATTAGAATGGAGTATCGATGGGAAGAGGTTTACAAGACAAGAAGATAGATGCCTATCTACTGGAAAATGGGTTTGAGAAATGTGAAGGAGAACCCACATTATACATCAAGGAGAAATATGGTAAGATGCTGATTGTTGTTTTATATGTTGATGATGTTATATTCACAAGTAATGATACTTACCTCATTGAGAATTTTAAAACAGTCATGAAGGATGAATTTGAGACGACTGATATGGGATTGCTGAGATACTTCTTAGGAATAGATGTAGAGAAAAATGAAAATAAGATTTTTGTCTCTCAAGCTAAATATGTGAATGAAGTTTTGGAAAGATTTAATATCCAGGATTGTAAGGCAACAATCACTCCTTCAATGATGGGATTGAAACTGAGCAAAGAAGACAACAACAAGGATTTTGATCCAAGTTTGTACAAAATCATAGTTGGCAGCCTCGTCTATTTGGTTGCAACTAGGCCGGATATTATGCATGCTGTGATTTTAATTTCCATATTTATGGAAAGGCCAAAGAGACACATCATGCATTTTGTTGCGAGATTACGAGGGTATGTGACTGGAACAAAGAGGTATGGTATTTTATACCACTTGAGAAAATCAACTAATTTGATCATTGTAAAAAAAAAACTTTAACAAAAAATACATTGTGCGGAGGTTAAATCTTTGAAGGAAATGTGCTGGTAAACAAAATGATTTAAAATAAAAATCTTGGTTGTATATATATATGTGTGATGGAAGATGATACAAAATAAAAAATATTGGGCACAGCCATATATAATATGGATGATTGTAACTTTTAAATAATGAATTCAATAGTAAACTAATTATTCACATGGTGTTTATGTACAAATTTATCTTTGAGATTGTTCTACTTACATATCATAATATAAAAAATAATAATGGTAGAACATTGGTTGTATATATACGAGGGAGGATTTTAACTTTTAAATCATTAACCATTATGCAAAAAAAAAAGTTTAAACCAAAAATATTGTGGAGGTTAAATCTTTGAATGGGAAAAGCTTTTAAAATAAAAAACAATGGTAAAAATATTGGCTTTATATATATATGATGGAGGATTGTAACTTTTAAATAAGGAATTCAATAGTAAATTAATTATTTACATGGCATTTATGTACAAATTTATCAATTATTCACATGGCGTTTATGTACAAATTTATCTCTGAGATTGCTCTACTTACATATCATAGTTTCATAATGAATTTTTATTGCTCCCATTTGGAAAAAGCGAGTGTTTCTCATTGCCACAAGAAGCATTCTATTTTTTACATCAAAGTTTATCCTTTACAATCACTTTGAGTTGATGTTGAACACTTGGGAACTCTATGGATTAGGAGTTAATTTGAGGAAAAAAGCCTCAAATTAGTATTTCTTTGTCAAATACTATTCTTTCGGACCTCCATTCTATTTAAGAAATCATACAATATTCACAAAAATGATGTCAAGTATATAGGTTATAATCTACTATAATAAGTAATTTATATCTAGTTAACTCACTCCCACCAAGGTTGGAATTTGGATTTATCTTTACTGGTCATACCATTTATTTTTACATTTCGGGTTTTTATGCTTCCCTTTAAGAAACACTATGTTTAAAAAAAATTCCTTTCAAGGATGGTGTTCTCATAATGAATTAACCCTTCAGCAAGAAAAGTTTGATTAAAAAATTAGCCTTTAATGACATAATTATGTTACAAATTTTCACAAGGAAAAAACAAAATGATCATAACACACAAATGACTAATTAAATCTTGAATTTTGATTTGAAATTGCATGGAACACTCACAATAAAATATTTGGAACCTAGAATCAAATGTCAATGACTAGACATACCATAACATTTGTATTTATAAGATATGACTAAGGAAATCTTATGAGACATATAACATATGACCAACATACGTAAAACGATTGAGTAAAGGAGTTGATCACAATGAAGATTGCTTATATTTGGCTACATTCTTATTATTCACATTCTCTATCATTCAAAATTGTTACATTGTCACTTTGCATTCAAAATTTTTATTTCATCATTTTTCCTCTTTCAAGTTACTAATAGTCTCTCTCATCTCAACAAATTGAAGTAACTAAGAAAATTTAAATTTAAATTGACCAAACTAATCTTTGACATATTTAGCATATTTAAAAATGATTAGAATAAGTAAATGTTAACAAATTTTGTATGATCGAGGACGACTGAAACCATCCTAGATCCATCTTAACCCCAAATTTATCAAGCGCCGGGGTTAAGATGGATCTAGGCTAGTTTAGCATAAATCAAACCCAACATTTGAGTTTTGGATTGTTACATGAATAATCCTTTAAATTTTAAATTAAAACATATAAATATTGAAAATTACAAAATTTTAAAGACAAATTTAAATCAATATAAATAATAATGATAATAATTTAATTTATTCTAGTATTTTGTATAATTTAATAAATTGGAAGAGAAATATTTAAAATTTTTAATAGTTATGAAATAATTTAATAATAAATTATAGAAATGTATTATACATATTTAAAAAAATAAATATATTATTTTTATAAGTAAAATATGTCGAAATTTGCTGAATAATGAAGATTTATCCACCGAGATTATCCTGGTCACACACTAATTCGAATTCATATGCAACACATAACCTCTTCTTCAAATTAATCATCACACATGCGGAAATAAACAAGCGGTATGCGATCATAAGAACATCAAATCATCACACATATAACGCAGTATGTATGGGGAAAGCCTATAGCTGAAAACCCCCAGCTATTTTGTATATTATGATGGAAGAGAACATGTAACAGTACATAGCACAATACTCCTCACAAGTACTCAGTACTATCTCATAAAAGTTACACACAAACTAGCTCAGTTTTGAACAAGTCACGGGTTCAAAATCTTAAAGCCATGGCATTTATGGGGAAATCGAGGGTCTCTCTGTGGACCTTGGGTAAATTTTTCATTATGCTCTACTCACAAGCATAAAGTGTTTCTCATATAAGAAAAGTTCTCATACCTATTGTTGCAATTGTAGTTACTATTGTGTTGTGTTTAGTTATAGGAATCTTGTGTAGACTAAATCACAGAAGAACATTCCTATGAATGTTGGCGCATCCTTAAATGTGGGGCACCGAAGAATTTCCTACGGAGAACTCATCACTGCAACAAATGGATTTAGCGATGCCAACTTGCTAGGGAGTGGGTACTTTTTGGAAAGTGTACAAAGGGGTTCTGAATGATGGGACATTGGTTGCCATCAAGCTTCTCAATTTGGAAAAGGAAGGGGCTCACAAAAGTTTCAAAAAGCAGTGTGAAGTTTTGAGTAGAGTCAAACATCGAAATTTGATTAGAGTCATAACCTCATATTCAGACCTCCAAATGAAATCTTTGATATTTCCATTTATGCCAAATGGAAGTTTAGAAAATTGGTTATATCCTAATGGTGAAGTAGAAAGTGGTTTGACACTGATTCAAAGGTTGAATATAGCAATAGACATTGCCCAAGGCATGGTGTATCTCCATCACCATTGTTTCATGCAAGTGATCCATTGTGATTTGAAACCAAATAATGTGCTTCTTGGTGAAGATATGACAGCATATGTAATAGACTTTGGGATTGCGACCATATATTTTGCAAATAATGAGGATTCAACTTTCACTTCTACACTTGCACTCAAGGGATTAGTGGGCTACATTCCTCTAGGTATTATTTGAACTAGATGGAATTTCGGACATTGTTATGAGTTTCATATTTTTATTAAACATGTTGAATTAGAAATCTTATAATGGAAATGTTTGATTGTAGAATATGGGTTGGGTGGTCATGCCACAACAAAAGGTGATGTTTATAGTTATGGAATAGTGTTATTGGAGATGCTCACTAGAAAGAAGCCTACCCACGACATGTTTGTGTAAGGAATGAACTTGCAAAAATGGGTGGGTAACCATTTTCCAAATCAACTAGGGGAAGTGGTGGACAAGAGTTTATTGAGAGTGGCTAGTACGAGCACTCAAGCAGATAAAGATCTTACCTGCCTCAATCAATCCTTAAGTATAGGTTTGCTTTGCACAAGAGATTCTCCTGAAGGACAACCTACTATGATGGACATTGTGGGTACACTCCAATCCATTAGAGACACTTTTCAAGGCATTGGTGGCATTCCAGAACTGCAATCAAATTTCACATGTTTGTTGGGTGATTCAAGTACAACTCACAACAACAATGGTTCAAGCCAAAGTTCTTCTACAATATTGAGTGTTCTAAGAGAGCAGTGACTATGTCACTAGACTATTTAGTTTCATACCAGTGTCATTAGCTGCATGTAGTATGAGTTTTATTCCCCTCTCCTTTCTATGCATGTCTATTGTTGGGCACATGTGGGTGTAAAAATAAAGTTACATTATTCATCAAACATTGGGAATTTACATCTTGTATTCATCAATGGTTGAGCGAGGAGGGCCTTGGAATCTAATCACCAATCTTCTTCTTTTCAAGGAAAAATGAATTAAGCATCAAAAGTATTTTATCATGCCAAGTATTTGACTAAGAATCACATGACCAGTGTGTATGTGTATGTTGTCTATGTGGATGACACACCTATTTGACTAAAAGTCTCTCTTTAATGTATCCTACTTAAAATTTTTGAATTCTCTTATTTAAAGTTTTTGAATTCTCTTATCATACCTACCCAATAAAGGACTTCGTATTATTGTCTCATTTGAGCTAGATAATTTACACAACTTCTTCCATGTCAACATTCACTAATAGACACTAATAGACTGGTATTTACACAACTTCTTCCCTGTCAACACATTCACTAATAGACTGGTCATATTGTGTTAGTTGGTTTAAAGCTATTATATAATATCTTAGTTAGATTGCCAGGGAAATTTTGGTGTCCTTCTTGTTACTTCTATTACCTAAAGTCCCTTGGCTCCTAACATTTAGCCTATTGATATACTTTAGTCTTATGTAATTTTTAAGACCTATTTGATCATTTTTTTTCCACTATAACACTATTAATTTCAAAAACATACTTATGATTAATTTAAGTTTGATTACATTTCAACAACATATTATTATCAATGTATAGAAAATTTACATTGACATGAAATGTTAATTTTTTCCAATTCAAATTATGAAATGGTGCACTCAACTTTGAATTTTTTTTATGGCATTTATCTTAATTTGTATTGACATTCAGTTTATAATGTGATTCGGCTTTGTTTCAAATCTTTAATTATTATTTAAAAGCAGGTAACCACTTGGTACTGTTTAAGTATAAAAACAGTAGGAATTTATTCCTTATAGTTTTCAGGTCACTGTATTTCCTGTAGCTTTCATACTTTGAGGAAACTTACCGACTTCCTAAAACGGAGTAGACATGATAATTGTGTAGCTTTATCTACGAACCTGTTGACAATGGGAGCATATCATTTATTTTTTGCAACTAGAACATCAGTGTAATTTATATTTGTGAATTGGAACCCCTTTGAGTCTTACATCGTAGAAAACTGATTTCTTTCCCTTCACTGTGAAGAATTCATTTTTGCAATTTTCTTGCAAAGCACGGGCACTCAGATCTTTTTAGATTGAACGTTTCAAAGTGAAAAGTTGTGTTTCAAAGTGAAGCTTTATTAAAGGAAAATTGTTTGCCAGATTTTCCACTTGGAAAGTAAGTGGTCTATATTTCTTTACATGATTTCTCCACTCGTAAAGTACGTTTAAGGAGGTGGGCCATTCAATGTTTTAAAGCATCAAGTTTTTTGGAAACACCGAAATATTTTTACACTGAATTTTGAAAGCACGTTTAAACGTGTTTCTCATTATTTACTCCGTTGTAAAATTATGAAAGTGTACTAATATTCTGATTACGGTCTGGTATTGTAAAGGGAGTAGTGATTTTTTCATGTTTTATTCACCTTTTAATGTTGCAAGTCTTATTTTTCTCTTTGTCTATATGCATGCTTATTTTTAAACAAACTTATCTAAAAGTAAAGTTAAAGTTACATAAAAAAAAATTTATAACTATAAAACTTTTATTTTTGTTTTATGAAATTTTTTTTGGGATATAAATTTTATTAGATTAACAATAAAACACACTACAATTTGATTTTACTTATTTGTTTTAGGAAGTATAAATATATCAAAAACTTTATATGTGCCATAAGGTTATTAATTCAAAGAAAGAATAAAAACATGTTGACCAAGAATAAGTTTTCTATACTTTTCTGCATATCTAATGCATTACTACTTCATAACAACACTTTGAAGTTAAAATTGTGGAATAATATCAATATATACATGGCACAACTAATTTCTTCTCAAATTTGTTAAGAATTACACTAGGCACATAATTTTCATACATTAATAAGGAATTAGGTTTGACACAATTTTCTATAGAGTTACGTGGTAAATTAGAAGCATAATTATTGTTATGAGTTGAAAATTTAAATTTTGATCTATATTTTTAAGATTTAGAAATTATTGTCTCATGTTTTTAATTATTTAAGACCAAATAAGCATTTCATTAATGTTTTATTGGTGCATAGAAATATTCTACTAAAAATAAAATATTTCAAAAAGGATTGAGATAGGGAGGGAGTTTAGAGCCTAACTAAAGTAGTGTTTTGTCACTAGATAATTCTCTTGGTAAAATCATATATCCAAACATTCCAAAACAAAATTTTACTATAACTAATTTCCAAACTAAGTTATGAAATAGCTAGGCTAACATAAAAATATAGTCAAACATGAACTTGTGAATGGCCACATGAAATAACAAAAACCAAACATCAATTAACCGAATATAGTCAAACATGAACTTGTGAATGGCCACATGAAATAACAAAACCCAAAAAAATGGCTCCATTAACTAAACATAAGGAGGAAGTTGGTATTTTTACTATTGATCTCATCAATTAAGTAGTTCATTTTACTCTTAGTCCTCTCTTGATGTTTACCATGGTTCTCTTATTTAAGGGAATCCCATTCCAAGTTGCCTACAATACATTGCTTATTATACCAAAAAAGATATATTTTGTGCCATAAAGCATATAGTATCTATTTTGTGTAAAACAAGCTTAACACTGTTTCTTTTTGAAGTTGCATGATTTTATTTTTACAAGAACTGAGTTTTCCTTAATGAAATTATATGTCGTACTCCCCATCCCATGGTCATAGCTTATGAATATTGACCTTCATTTTTCTCTCACATATCTGCACTCCAATCCTCGATGACATATGTACCTAACAAAATATAATGATGTTAAAAAGTGTAACTAGGCTCGGTCTTCATAATGACATGTGTAATTATGATTTTATGTAATTGATGTAAAGAAGAAAATAAAATTATTTTTGTAATGCTTGAATCATGAGTTTCATGATCCAGGAATATTATTTTTATAGTTAAAGCTCTCATTGAGAGCTTTTAGGGTTGATCATAATGTCATAAAGTTTATTACGTCAATGTAAGATAAAAGACCCATTTTGGCATGTAATTCATTGTAAGGGAAAAAATGTTAACCCTCCAAAGAACTTGTCTCAAACTCCCTTTGAAGTCAGCCTAAGGATAAATCTAGAAAGGCATGTCAGCCTTGTCACAAGAAAAATTCAACTTATTATTGATGGACATACAACTATATATAGGGAAAATCGGCCTCACCTAGGATAGAACTTGGTCAAGCATCTAAGACAAGAAAAGGAGCAAAAAATCACAACAACAATAGCCTCATATCTAGCGAGAAGGAGGAGAAGAAGAACGATGATATTTGGCATTATTTTTGGGTTAATCTCCTCGCAGATGTGGCAAAAACTTGGTTTTTTGCAGTGATATCAAATCAATACTTGAAGAAATCATCAAGGTCTCCAATGCACCTCCCTTGCTAGCTGAGATCATTAAGAGAAGTCTTCAAGTAAAGTGAAGGAGGAAAGCATCCTAAAATCTCTCCATCACCTCACATTTTAGGTCCCTATAATACTAGTGTATCCCATTATTATTATTATTAGTGTAAACCCATTATTGTTATTTTTGTGCCCATGTAGTCCCCATATTGCTATCATTGTGCCCCATAGAAGCCCACTATTGTTATTTTTGTGCCCTTACATTATTATTATTAGGTCAGCTCTAATTATATTCTGACCCCTTGGACTCCTATATATAGAAAGGATGTTTTTTCATTTGAATCATCCAATAATTATGCATTTATGTAATGTAAAGGAGGTTCCCCCCTCAAAGAGGATATTTTCTTGGTCGTTGATCTGTTATTTCTATTTTTTTGTGAGCTGGTTGCATAACATTTGGTATCAAAGCTTAGGATTCTAGGATTTTGCTTCTTCAAACAGGTCATCTTGGAATTTTCGCTAGAAATTTTGTTCTACAAGGCTTCATAAGCTCAAAGCTTTACCACATGGAGCCAAAATCTTGATGAACCTCATGTAAAAATTTTATATTTTGGTTCGCTATATATTTGGAGATATTGTCATACCAGGAGGTAACTCCGCAAAACTGAATATGAATTTGATGGAGATTGTGTGTTACCTATACATGGAGGTGAGACTATTGGGATTCACTTCCCAATGTCTCTTGGCCTTCCTTATTTACTAAATTACAATAAAATACAATCTCACCCAATCCCTTAGGATTAGGTGTCAACATTCCCCTCTTTAATCTGAAGGGATGTTGGTGATTCCAAGCATCATTCTGAACTTTTTAAACTTTTCTCTTCCAAGCGCTTTGGTGAAGATGTCTACGGTCTCCTCATTTGTGGAACAATGATGTAGATGGATAGTTTTGGCCTCAACATGATGTCGAATTAGATGGTACTTTGTATTGTTGTGCTTTGTTCGATCATGGAACTTTGGGTTCTTGGCCAACTTTTTTACAGAAGTGTTGTCGATCATGAGTGGTGTTGAATGCATTTGTTTCATCTACAAATCTTCTAGGATTTTTTTGAGCCACACAATTTCCTTTGTTGCTTTAGTTGTTGCCACATATTCTGCCTCGGTTGTCAAATCTTCTGGAACTGACTGTTTGTGTGATCTCCATGAGACAGCTCCTGATCCAAGACTCATGGTATAACCTGAAGTAGACACCCCAGTTTCTTTGTCCCCATCAAATTCTGATTCAGAGTATCCGATCAAGCTGAAATATCCTACCTGTGTATATTTGAGTCCAAAGTCTTGAGTCCCCTTCAAGTACTTTAGCACTCTTTTTGCAGCAGACCAATGTCCTTCACAAAGTTTTTGCATAAACTTGGAGAGGATTCCAACAACAAATGAGATGTTTGGTCTGGTGGTAGTCAGGTAGATAAGACTTCCTACAAGTTGTCTATACTTCATTGTGTCCTCGAATTCCTTCCCTTCAATGGATGTGAGCTTCAAGTTTTGTTCCATTGGAGTGGTTAAGGGATTGCATTCATCCATGCCAAACTTGTTCAAAATATCTCTAATGTACTTATTTTGAGAAAGAAATATAAATTTAGGATGTTGAATTACTTCAATACCCAGATAGTAATGAACATAACCCAAATCAATCATTTCAAAACCTTTCTTCAATTCTTTCTTCATGGATGCAATATAGCTCTCATGTCATTTCATTTTACAACTTGGTTTGAGTTCAAAAACTTTTCTTCAAAGTTTGGGTTTAAAGAACTTTTTTGGAAGACATTTTTTGGAGGCGGCGTGATTTTTCTTGGAGGTATGTACGTGTTTTGTGTTGAAATAAATCTTTTGAGCTTCTTTGTTCAAAAAATTTTCTTCAAATTTTGGATTTAAAGAATTTTTTGAAAGACATTTCATGGAGGTTGTATTTTTTCTCGAGGTATGTATGTGTTTTAAAGAAAATTGTTTTTCTTGGAGGTATGTATGTGTTTTGTGTTGAAGTACGTGTTTTGTGTTTTTTAAAGTGTGTGTTTTGGATTGGATTACGTATTTTTTACAAAATATTTTTTTAAATTAAATCTTTTGTGATATTTTTTGTAATTGAGTTATTGTCTAATTTTTTGAAGGAAATTTTTTGAACCTCATACCCTATTATCATGGGAAATCGAAGAACTTGTGTGAGAAAATATGATCGAAAAAGAGACCCTGAGGAACGTAGAGAAGAGACGAGACAATATCGCAAAAGAAAGTTAGAAACCCTCTCAAATATTGAAGAGGAAAATCAACCTCAAGCGGAAATTGAAGCAGGTATGTAAATGTAAATATTACATGATCTATTGATATATATTTAAAATTTTCCTAACGTAAAATGTGAAGCTTAATTTTTATTTGATGAACTAGTTTGAAAAATATTTTGTTTGATGTAAACAGACAGAGATATTCCTCAAAATATTGAAGAAGAAAATCAACCTCAAGAAGAAATTGAAGTAGGTATGTAAATGTAAATATTATGATCTATTAATATATTTTTAAAGTTTTCCCAATGTAAAATGTGAAGCTTAATTTTCATTTGATGAACTAGTTTGAAAAATATTTTGTTTAATGTAAACAGACAGAGATACTCCTCAAAATATTGAAGAAGAAAATCAACCTCAAGCATAAATTGAATCGGGTATGTAAATGTAAATATTGTGATCTATTGATATATTTAAAATTTTCCTAATATTTATTGACATATTTATTAATTTAGTTATTTATTGAATATGTACTATTTTTTCGAATATGTACAGATGAAATCACTATCGATAATGAGATGTTAGAAAATGTCGACGCTCACACATATGGAGATAAAAAACCTGACCATGTTATACGATATCGTGTCGATAAAATTTTTGAAAATTATTTCAAAAATGAGCAAGTGACAATTCAAGCTCAAATGTTGAAAGGTCTCCTATCATCAAAGAAATTAAAAGAAGCGACGACACTATTGGGTATTCGAAAATCAACCAAAGATAAAAAAATGAAAGAAGAGGTGATAAAAAATATGAGTAGTGCTATAGAGTCAATTAAGAGATCTAGAGATAAATATGTTTCAAATATACGTAGAGGAATACAAATGGCAATGGTTTCACCAAGTACTCAAGAGAATCATTTGAATCTAACATCTATGGCACGAGCACTGGGAACCTCGCAAAAAACTCTGCACAAACATCGAAAATTTCGACTGCAAATAGATGTAAATGATGAACTCGCTTGTTGGAGAGCTATTTGTAGGAAACCATACAAAGATAGACTTGGAGAAGATGTTAAAAAAATAATATATGAATATTGGAAGAACAATTCGCGTGTTTCACCGACTGCAAGAAATGTGATGCGAAGAAGAATAGCACGAAATCAATACGAAGAACATGAAAAACATCTCTTGGAAACCACTCAAATAGAGTTATTCAACAAGTTCAAAGAAGAGAATCGTCAAATTCATGTTTCACTTAGTGCTTTGTTCAACAAAAACCATGGTATGTAAAACCTATCACCGTACGCGACACTTGTTGTTGCCGTTATCATGTGGAATTTGAGTTATATTATGACACATTCCTTGATTTCGGTAGATCATTATGGAAGGATTCACCTCCTCCTTCCACTATCCGTGAATTCATATCTCAAATTCTATGTGAAAGAGAAAGCGATGAACTATTTTACAAAAAGAAATGTGTTGGTGGTAAAAAATGCAATGATTGTGGAAATTTGACTAAATTTCAAAACAAATATTGTATTGATATAAATGATCAATCATTGTCCAACATGAAAGTGAAATGGAAGATATACGAATATACCAGTACATCGATTCAAAGTGCAGATAGTGTTAAAAGAATCGAATTACGAGAAGACGAAATTTTTCTAATAGACTTTTTGAGAAAGTTTGAAGCGGAAATTTACAAATACACCATGCATTCCCATAGAGCTCGATGGCAAGACTTGCAATTCAAAAAATCTCGTGAAGTTTTTCCACCAGGAACCATTTTGTCGGTGATTGATTTTGCAGAAAACTACACATTTGTTCCACAAAAAGAAATTCAGAGTGAATACTATCACTCTGACCAAGTCTCCATGCTCGTCCATATTCTATATAGACATGCTGAACAAAATGTCGATCATATAGAAAGCACGAGTGAAAATCGACATATCATTAAAGAATATCACTTTTATATCAGTGGCGATCGTACACATGATACATTTTTTGTACAACATTGTTTTGGAAGAATTTATGATTCATTGAAAAATCGTGGAATAACATTCAATGAACATTGGATATGGTCAGACGGATGCGCAGGTCAATTCAAATACGCACGATCATTTTTTTTGTTGTGTTGTCTTCATAAGAAAACCTGCATTAAACATTGTTGGAATTTCTTTGAGACTGGCCATGGAAAAGGAGAACATGACAGTGCAGGAGCATGCATAAAACGAGTACTTCGAAGATATCAAATGAACCACTTTGCACGCCGACTTGTGAACACTGAAGAAGTTGTTCAATGGTGCAAAACTGCTCTAAGCCATGAGATTAACCCATCAAGAGAAGTGCGAAGGTACATTCAATTTAATTTATATTGGAAATCTAATTTTAAACATTGTACATTTATCATGCAATGATTATTTTTAATTGTATTTTGATATCATATTTACATTTAATTCTTTTTCTAATTTTCCATATAAAGGTTTTTCTGGCATATTGGAATCGGAGACGTAAATAGATCAATTGGAAATGACGTTGAAACAATAAAAGGGACTCGAAAATTGCATTCAATTCAAACAAAGTTGTCCACAAATGTGTTTGCATTGGATAAAAGAAAATATTCTTGTTTTTGTGATGTTTTCATAGACAACACAAAATCCAATGACGTCTGTGAAAACAAAATGTATGTGAATGATTGGAAACATACAGAGCTAAATACAAAGGGAAAAATGTCTGTTGCAATGTTTGAAGAAATGGAATCAGATGAAACTACAATATCATCCGATGGTGATCGAGTTTCTGATCTTGTTAGAGAAGGTAACATTTGAATTACTTGTTAATGATTTAAAGATCTACAAATAAATTTAAATATGCATAATTAAATGTTAAATTTATTTTATTGTGTAGGAGATGTTTTTGTTGTAATTGCACCTATTGACAACGATGAAAATGTGAAGTATTATTTGATGCGTTGCACTGAACAAAAAATGAAATTATTACAAGACTATAATGATCACGGATTTCAGTATGACAAAGGGTCTATTATATTGAAAGGTTATTTTTTCAAACAAACTCGTCAAAGTGGAGACTTTGTTTACTTCGAAGACTATGAACCTGATTCCATAAGTTGTCAATATAGTCACTTGGTGTGTGCGGCACGCATAAAGTTGATAGAAGTTCAATCAAAGAAAAAATCAAAAATTAAGAAATGGAAAATGTCAAAATCCGATCATGAACGGATCATTGAGGATGGAATTCCATTAGAATTTTTTTGAGTGAAGTGTCCAACAATTTATTATCTTTGGATTAAATATGTTTTAGAACTTCCAGTACTCAACTAAAAATTGAGCTGCTTATGTTAATTTGTGGTTTGCACATGTTACAAATTGTTTGGATACAAGCACGTGCTCTAGTATCAACTGAAAGTAGTTTTTCTATACATGTGCATTGATTAAAAATGTTATATGTATTGGATATATATATATATCCAATATTGGATAAATTAATTGTTCTTGTATATGTTCTCTGACCATATGGTACAAATTATTTCACTTTATTTTGTAAGCTCAGATTCGGTCCCCATATGGCCTAGCCTCCAAGGGACGAGATAACAAGTGGTTGTCCCCACTTGCCCGAATCTCAGCTTTCAAGTACAATTTTACTGTTTATGTCAGGCATATTATATGATGTCCTAGCCAAAGATAGATTCTCTTTGTTTCAAGTTTCCAGTAAAAGTTGTCACCGAATGACCTGCTCGAACTCTTGTAGTAAACACCATACCTTATCTCTCTTGCTCTCCAATATTATTAGGTTTAATTATTATAACACAAAAATCGTTCTACATTGTCAATAATTTTTTGCGCTTACACTGAAATCAATGAACACTATTAATCCAATGACTTTACAAGTAATGTGCCATCATACATGCAATTATATCAAATCAGAAATCAACATATACAATGAAATCAATGGGGATTGTCTTGTTACAAGTAACATTTCAATTTACCACATGTGAAAATGTAGGTTGAAACCATCCAAAACTTTAAGTTGTAGATTGAAACCATCCAAAACTTTAAGTTTTAAAACCCTTTTGATTATATATTGTGCAACATTAAAACATTAAACATTTAAATTTCATTAAATATCACATGCAAAATGTAGATTGAAACCATCCAAAACTCGAGTTTTAAAAACTTCACATGTCATGCCAATTATAATTCAACTATCCAACAAAAACATTCAACAAATTAAATATCACATGCCAAAGTTGTTTCAAGTTTCCGGTAAAAGTTGTCACCGAATGACCTACTAGGATATTATAAATACTAACTTTGTAAGATCATTTGGCATTCGGAAAAATTTGAAAGTCTTAGACTGTCAATCAATTTAAAGTATCATTCACCCTAGGTAGTGTAAAATATTCAATGTAGGTTGGTGACGATGCTCACTCCTAGCTTGAAGCAGCGCCAATGACCAATTCTTTAATGAATTCCAATGCACTAGACCAAATTTGGTTCAACCTACTTGGTTTTTCACCCAAGAAATTCCAAGGATGGACTATCTGGACAAACTGCTGAAATTGAAAAGCTTGACATGGAGATACGACAAGGTGAACAAAGACTTCAAGAACTCTTTATGGAAAGGGCTCACTTGAAGGAAAGAAGCACCACGTTGCAGGCTAAAGTCAAGACATTGGAGCAATTAGATAGAATTCGAAAAGGAAAGAGCTTGAACCAATTCAAGCAGACCCAGGATCGGATTGTTCTATGGAGCTTCATGAGAAGAGATATGTGAAAAGGACTGTTAAGCCAAGGGCTAGTTCGAAAGACATATTGGAAGAGGAAATGTTGAAGAAGATTGCGGAAGTAAGGCACAAGACAAGGAGAAGGAATGATGATGAAAGTTCCTTGGACTTGAGATTCGTGTCTACAACCGTACATGGGAAAAATTTCTCTGCTTTGATAGACACGGGAGCTACCCATAGCTTCCTAAGTCGAAAGGCAGCTTCATCTCTTAGAAAGAGGAAGGCTAGCATCGAGAAAGAGTTGAGTGCTTTCAAGGCAGTCAATTCGAGGATGAAACAATTCGAGGATGTCAATTCGAGGATGAAACAATTCGAATATGAAAGCAGTGACTGGTGTCATGAAAGGCACACATGTGAGAGTAAGGTCATGGTTTGGAAAGATAGACTTAAGAGTCATTGACATGGATGATCATTCTATGGTGTTGGGATGAGACTTCATGGTTGCAGCACAAGCCATACCAATGATGGACCGAGACATTCTCTTAATTTTTGTGATCATTCTTAAACTATTTTCTGAACTTATATTCTTATTGTCACCCTTATTAGTTTTTTCATCTTTCCGTATCGATTATATTAAAAAGAAAGTATAAATCATAAATCATAAACCATTTAAATATTTAGCTCGAACTCTTGTAGTAAACACCATACCTCAAGTCTCTCTTACTCTCCAATATTATTAGGTTTAATTATTATAACACAAAAATCATTCTACATTGTCAATATTTTTTTGCGCTTACACTGAAATCAATGAACACTATTAATCCAATGACTTTACAAGTAATGTACCATCATACATGCAATTATATCAAATCAGAAATCAACACATAAGTAAACCATTTAAATATTTAGCTCGAACTCTTGTAGTAAACACCATACCTCAAGTCTCTCTTGCTCTCCAATATTATTAGGTTTAATTATTATAACACAAAAATCGTTCTACATTGTCAATAATTTTTTGCGCTTACACTGAAATCAATGAACACTATTAATCCAATGACTTTACAAATAATGTACCATCATACATGCAATTATATCAAATCAGAAATCAACACATAGGTAAACCATTTAAATATTTAGCTCGAACTCTTGTAGTAAACACCATACCTCAAGTCTCTCTTGCTCTCCAATATTATTAGGTTTAATTATTATAACACAAAAATCGTTCTACATTGTCAATAATTTTTTGCGCTTACAATGAAATCAATGAACACTATTAATCCAATGACTTTACAAGTAATGTACCATCATACATGCAATTATATCAAATCAGAAATCAACATATACTGTAATGAAATCAATGGGGATTGTCTTGTTACAAGTAACATTTCAATTTACCACATGTGCAAATGTAGGTTCACATTCTATCATTCATGTAGTTTTAAAAACTTCGGATGCCATGCCAATTATAATTCAACTATCCAACAAAAACATTTAACATTAAATATCACATGCCATGCCAATTATAATTCAACTATCCATAAAAATATTGTGTCAAGAAATATATTAAAAAACATTGTAATAAAATATGTCCAAAAATTGTAAATCTCACTTGAGTATCAAACTGTATCAAGTTTAACAAATTTTAAAACCATCTAAATTTTGAAATCAAATCAAATCTACTGTAAATCTTGTCCATCAAATGGAGGATCTTGCGTCTGGGTCTCGGGTAGCACCCTATCCTGTAAATAGGACACCTACATACACAATGCACATGAACATTAAAATTTGAAGTTTTAAAAATGAATGAGAATATATATATCTAGAACTTCATGTAAAAAACAAAATATAACAAAAAAATCACGCAATACCTCGTAAGGTTGCCTCTCCATTTGATGAACTGGTTCTGCCATAGAAACATCTGCAGTAGTAACCTGTACAATATACTTGTACAGTTAAATATAAATATATATATACATAAATAATTTATATAAATTAAAAACTTTCAAATGAAAATGCACGTATACATATATAAACTTATTTGAACAATAATATTAAAAAAAAGAACTAAAGACAACTTCTTCAAATGCTATGGATGTTCCTATCTCCGTCGCTAAAGTCCTCGGATTAAAAAAATCTTCTATACGAACCTAAATTCAAAATTTTTTAAATAACTCAAAATATAGATCTCTCTCTATATATCTCAATTTTTAATGTAACTTTTTGAGGTAACATAAATTTTGAACTTGTGAAAAATTGTCCATACTTGTACATCTCCCAATGAAGTAGAAGGTATATCTCCTAAGGAAGAAGAAGGTACCACCATCCCAAAAACATCAGACGGAATAGGTACCTGTTAAAACATTTTATCAAATTATATATATACATACATGTACATGTGTGGCAACAATTATTTATTTTAGAGTCACTTAAAAAACACTAACATACATGTGCCAACATATCATGATGGTCAGACCCATCTACATCGTTTGAGCCAGAGGTCCCGAACGTAATATTAACATTTTCATCACGCATCATGCCTGAGAACTGCAAATGGTGTTTTAACATATAATCATACATTTTGTTAGATTAATGTACACATACAAATAAATGTATACATGTACATACACATGTATTTATTACAAATTGTACACATGTATATGTAAATATAATTTCAAACCCTAAGGTCACTAACACATACCGTTCCGATGCCCTCTTCCTCACGAAAAATTAGGTCTTGCAAACCATTGCGAAAATTTATTGCATATGTTCGGAGATCTTCAACATTCATGTTGTAAATCTCCTCATCTGTACGATAAACAAAATTGGCACGTGCATTTTCACGTGCTCTTTGTCGATTTAAAAAAATATCGACTCCACTCAATCCGCTATGAACATTGTCGATCAGAACATCTCTTTCTTCACGATTTATTTGAGAAGTCGCATCCATCTCTGATCGCAGGGTTTCGACTCGAAACGGTCGACTCACCAATGGCGGCTCAAGGCGAGGCAACTCCACATCTCGCTTAGCACCCTTACGTTGATATAATCGACCTCTCCCCGGGCCAAAAAATTCTGAAGGAAGGTCATTGTAGTCGGGTTTCATACCCAAAAAAAATTCTGCATAAAACATTTGTGCAAAATAAAGAGGAACCTCATCGTTCCATGGAAGCCTTCCAAAAGCCGCAAGATGTCGATCATACAAATATTTTTCTTTGTCTGGGTGCTTGAAATACTGCACCTTCAACATTTTTCTTTTTGGCCCTTCCTTATAATTAAACATTGACTTAGCATCATCTCTTTTTACTCTCTTTTTTATGTCCTGCCATTTATCGAGACCTATCACTGTTTCTTTTCTCTTTCTCATCACTTCTACAAACAAATCAGTCGTTGGCCCCAAATTTTTGTACACTTTTACCATTTCACTCAATGAATGTGTAACTATTTCGAGGCTTTGTCTACTCTCAGCAGGTAGAGACAAAGCCTCGAGATCTCTTTGCAATTTTGCATGAAGGCTTTGACACCTTTGTAAGGTGCATTCCACCATGTTCATTTCCCATGGTATATCGGTAATCTCAGCCGGATAAGTTGTGCTGGGTTGACAACCTTCTTCTTCAATGTAGCGCGCTGCCCTGCGTCTTTTTTGACCACTGGCTCGAACATTTTCAGCCTCTGCATCAATATATATAAAATTTCGTATATTAGAAAAAACACGTGTAAAAAAAGTTCTACAAATTTAATGAAAAAATATTGAAATTGATGGCAACCTTGATGTTGTTGGTTAACATCATCTCCAACATGACCCTGCTGAGAACCAACCCCAGAATGACGCTGCTGAGAACCAGACCCACAGTGACCCTGTTGAGAACCAGCAGCTGTTGATTGGCCTTCGGGGGAATAAATATCACCCCCTTCCCACAACTTGCTACCACTCATACCTCAACCGGTTGAACCTTGGCCATGCTCCATGGATGGAGTAGAAAGCCTTCTCCTCTTGCCTGCTAAAAATTAAAATATGAAACTTATTAACAACTAATTTCACTCACAAAGTTAATAAAAAAATCAATTCCATATGTACACACATGTATGGAGATTTAAGATTATATTTAAATACCGTGAACATCCTCCGATCCCTGAGCCTCCATATGGGATTCAGCTGATCTTCGTCTTTCATCCTCCATGATATATATCTATTGGTCGACATTCACAAAATAGATTTCAAAAAATCAATACCTCGGAGTAAAATCCAGTTTGGGGCTGTTAAATCCAGTATGTTCTATATTTCTTACATTTCTGCCCTCCTATTTTTCTTTCCAATCAAGGTTTATAAAATAACATGAGAAGCAACATGAGACTTAGAAAAATCATTTTCATTATCTATATGGAAGGCAAGAAGGATTATATCCCCTTAAGCTTAAGCTTATGTAGTTTGTCAATTTTTATCATATATTTTTTGGTAAGGGTAAATGTTTTTTTATCTATAGTACAAGTCATGAGTTTCCCAATTTTACCTTATGTAAAGCATGATTCTAGGATTACTAGAATTTGTACTTGGTTTTTTAAGAATATATCAAATAAAGTTTTTGAGAAGCAAATATGGCTTGTTCCTTAGAATTTGGCACTTAGAATTTCCATAACGCTTATAACCCCATCCTTACAATTTTTATAATTTCCATGATGAGACATTTGAATTTCCTTCCCCATATTTCTTGTTAATGATTATAACCTTAAAATGGCTAGTATTGGTTTGTCATCATCATCTAAAAATGACTTGGCAGATGAAAATTTACCATGTCAATCATCATCACTTCACACCATCTCATACATGACCCCTTCTACATATTATATGCATGAATTTTTGGCATGTCATCCTCTCTACCTATCCCATGAATGATTGTGACAACAGGTGAATAAAATACAATTTATAAGTAGAGGATAGTTTCTAGTTTTTCCTCCTCCATCCGCCCCATAGCTAGTGATTTCTCAATTTTCCACTTCCAAATTTCTATTCTCGAAATTCATTAGCAGCTAATTTTATCGATAGCCACACCACTATACATATAATTATCATATACACTACTACATTAATGAACTCTACGTTGTTTGTTATTGTAAAGTCCAATAAAAAACAATGTTAATTGAGTTTATTAGTGTATATAACAATTTCTTTGACTTCCAGGTGTGTTGTGACTATTAGTAGAATTAACTACCAAAATGAATTTCCAAAATAAAATGTTGGAAAAGAAAAAATAGGCAATCACTGGATATGGAGTGGGTGGAGGAGGACAAACTTATAGTGATCCCTTCCTTATCAAATTTCTTTTATTCACCTAATGTCACAATCAATCATGGTCTAGATAGAAGGGATGACCTACCATAAATTCAATCATATAATGTGTAGAAGGGTCATATGTAGATGGTGTGAAACGATGATTACAAACATGGTAATTTTTCATCTACTAGGTCATTTTGAGATGATGATTACAAACCAATGCTAGCCCATTAAAGGTTATAATCATTGGTGCCTAATGTGGAGTGGACAATTTAAATCAAGTTCGTATCAAAGTACAATTTAGCTCATTTTAGTCAAGGTTAGTTAGAAGAATTAGCTATTGGTTTCTACCTTCAATTTCCTCTGAAAATGAATGTGTACATGCTTTTGAGAGACATTAGAGGAATAGGGTCCAAATTTTTGATGAAAATGTGAGCTATGAAAGTAAAGGGTTTTAAAGGCAAGCATGTACAAGGCATAGTTGAGCCAAATGTTCTTTAAGAAGGGCCTAATTATTTGGGTCTTGGTTATGGAAAACATGGAAAATGCTCCAAAGCCAAGGAGGCTTGTGAGGTTTGTGTTCATGATGAATGGAACATGTACATAGTTTACCTTAAAGTTGTTGTGTTTTACGAATATTAAAAAATGAAGAACTTCTATTTAGATCCATTCCGGAGATTGACTGCAGGGGCATTTACTAGATATGTCACCTTTCATAAAAGATGAGATCCAGAGGCTACCTGGCCCTTTACAGACTCTGCCTATAGAACTTGTAGAAGTAAACACTAGAGGCATTAACAATATCAAAGAACGTTTTCATGCTCGGACATGGGAATGTGTCTCTTTCCCTACGCAAAAAAATAGTTCTTGAGGTAGTTAATCTTCATAGACATGTCATCAAGCAAGTCAATGTGATCATCCCTCCTTCCCTCCCTTGTAAAATAATTATGTTTTGCGGGTCAGAAAGCCAAAATATGGAGACAATTATCACCAAATCCAACATACGATTATGCATGATGGAGAATATCTAGCGCTTTCCCTTGTTAATATATTTAATAATCTCAATATTTATTTAAAAGTATCAATAGTATTTCGACGACATCACATTGTTCAAATCTCATGGTCGAAATACTATTGATACTTTTAAATAAATATTGAGATTATTAAATATTTGAACAAGGGAAAGCGCTAGAGATTCTCCATCATGCATAATCATATGTTGATGCTTATAGAGTGAAAAAACTGAAAGAATCAACTTGTAGGGTCATTTTAATGGGGGGTGGAGAATTCAGGTCTAAAACCTTTTGGAGTCATTTTGAGGTATTGAATGACATTTTTGGGGGTCAAACGATTATATAATTTAAGTTGAAGGCCCATGAGATAAATATGACTTTTATGTGACATTTGTAAATTAAATCATCTATTTGTTGTGTTATATGAACAAAATTGGTACGCATATCTAAAGAGTCCAAATGCTCATTCAAGACCATATGTAATCCTCATCTAACTTAGCCAGGGATTTGCAATACTATATCTGAGTTGGCTAGCTCCATTTAAAGATATTATGGTTATCCAAGAGGGGATATAAAAAATGAAAAGAAGAATGGAAAAGAGGATTTCATAATCGATGAAGGTCAAGATGATTCACAT